>CM022705.1:27703250-28133250 GCA_012295165.1 Asparagus setaceus | reverse complement strand
CACATAAGACTAAATGTAAATTCCAACCCAAATGGGAATGCCCATTTGTAGTAGAGACAATCTACTCAAATGGGGCATAGCGCCTGATCGACCCAAACGGTAACAGGATAATGGCACCGACCAATGAAAAATTTCTGAAGAAATATTATCCCTGAATTGTATCGGTCCCATTTAAGCTTTCAACTCTGACCATGAGAATAATTTCTCCACAAATTTGCAAATCATCTCAGTTTGATACCGGCTCAAAATTCCCCAATAAGTCATCACATTAACATTACACCTTTATTTGACTCCGGGTATTTTTTTCCATCGTCACATAAACATGACACCTCTGAACAATTTGCACTTCTTTGGACTCGACTGGTTAACACCACACCTCTGTCAGTTCCTTCCCCCTCTAAAATTGATCGGTTAACATTACACCTCTATTGATCTTTCATATCGTTAAGTTAATATTATACTTCCAAATGGTAGATGTCCCTTAGACTCCCTTGAATCTTACTGGTTAACACTACACTTTGGTCAGTCATTTCATTTGACACGTTAACACTATATCTCTGTCAAACTCTATAGTACTGTTATGTTAAGACTACACCTCTGAATGGTACCTATTTTACAAACCTGATATGTTAACATCACACCTCTGTTAATTTATTCTGTCGATTGTTTAACATTACTCCTCCATCAACTCCTCTCTTTATATTGGTGAGTTGAATCCTACCACTCAGTCACTCTCCTCTCAGAGTCGTTTAAGATTCTAGACTCCATATGATACATTACGATTACACATTTATCATTCAACTTTAAATCAAAAGCAAATTCATGTTGAATTGCTACCAAAAAGAGTTAAACTATTATGGATAGTTTGGTTCAAAATCAAAAGGCACAATATGAAGGTAGGCCAAAGTATTGGTGGAACAAAGACTTAATGTTCTCAATACACTTGGCCATTCCAGCCTCGAGCGCGTCAATGGCTCCCTTTGTAGCTTGCTTTCTCAAAGCCTCCAGGTTAGCTGGAACCGCTTGAACCTTGACTACATCCAATTGGGCTCGTTCCATCCTCAAGCGCTCCGTCCTCTGAGCTCACTCACCAGCTAACTCAGCAGTCCTAGCTTTGAGCTCCTCCTTCTGCTTCTCAACCGCCTATAACCTGGCATATGCTTCGGCTATAGTAGCCTTAGCCTCATCAATGGTGGCCTGCCTGTTAGAAATAGCATCAGTGATTTTTGCACTTTCACCACCGATAGCACTAAGGTGAGTGGTCAATTCCCTTAGACTTTGGTTGACTTCTTCCATCTCCTTCCGAGATGTTTAAACTCGATCTCTACAATAGCACTGACATGGCCTCATGAAGGGTTTATAACTCTAAAAAGTGGAGTTTGGCTTGGTCATTCATCCTCTGATAGGGCTCGACACGTCCAGCTCCAGCAGCCGACACGAGAATGTCAAGATGACTTTGCAACAAGCATCTTGTGTGGGAAGATAATCCTTTATCACTAGCTAGATCCCCCTTATTATCTATTTTATTTAAATAAATATATTAATTAAAAATAATTTTTTATCTTAATTTGCAGGTAATGCAGAATTAATGAATAAGAGTCCAAAAGAACCAAATTCCCTCAATTTTCTACAATTTATAAAAGCCCAAGATGAAGCTAGAAGGAGGCTTACAAAAGCCCAAGAGATCAAGAAATAATCGGGTCAACAAGTTAACAAAGAATCAAATTCTATTAGGAACCAATCGATTGGCCGATTGGCCAATCGATTGGGTCGTAACAGAATCAGTTAATGGCAGAGATTTATTTCTTGGAGCTCAAGGCTAATCTAATGGGTCTTGTTGATTGAAATAGGCTATTAAAAGGGGTGGAGAGTGAGAGGTTTAGGTGTGAAATTTTTTTTAAAAATTCTATTTGTAGAGGAGGGTTACTCTTAATTGAGAAGACTTTTTAAAAACTATAAACTTTTTATTTACAATAAATAAAAAAAATTCCTCTTTTTTAAATTTTTTCTCATCTTCTTTGATGATAAAGATGAAGATTTGCCTTCAAGGGGCCAACCCCTTGCAATTTAAGTTTTATTTTCCTCTTTTGTTTAGTTATTTTAGACATGTTTTAGGATTTTATTTTCTTATTTTTATTTCATGTTTAGTAGAATAAATTTATTTCATGCTTGTAGTGTAGATTTATTTTATGCTTTGTAGAGTAGATTTATATTTTCTTGCTCTTTTTATTTCTTTTTATTTCCTTGTTCTTTTTCTTGCTTTGTAGTGTAATTTTTATTTTCTTGTCTTTCTTTTATGCCTTACTTTTTTTGTTGTTCTTAATATGTACAGCTAAATTCTTTAGGAGATCTAGGATTATATGAAACTAGTTTAATTTCTTTTATAATTTATGGATTGCTCTCTTTGTGATTAAAATGATCATGCTTAGGATAACCAACAAGAAAACTAATTGATAGAAGAATAATTTGATAATCTATACTTATCTAGAGTGGTTTGATAGGTTATGTTTATGAATTCTAGAATTACTATCTAGTTACTTGTTCTTTTCATGAATGAAAATTTTGCTTGGATGATAATTTGATAAACTATGCTTTCTTTAAGTGGTTTGATAATCTATGATTAGTAAATCTCAAGTGAAATATGATAAAAGAGAGTAGTAAATAAATCTTAATTGAAATTAACTGGTGGATTCAATTCTAAATCCTAAGTTTATCTACTTGTTTTCCTCTCAATCTTTCTTGATTTTAATTTTTCTTCATCTCTTGATTTGTTTTCTGATATTCTCTTATTAATTTTTCTCTTCTTCCTCCTTCCTTCTCTTCTCTTACTTTTATTCTCTTTACTTTTCTTTTTGTTGTTCTTTTATTTTTGTCTTTCTTTTCTTCATCACCCCTCTTGTTTTCACTTTTGATTTTTGTAACAAACTACCTCTCTCTACAAATCTACACATTTTATTTCAGTCCTTTTTGTTCACACTTTTCTAGAACCAAACTTAGGAATTTCCAAACACACAACTTCCTTGTGGATTTGACATCTAATTTCTATACGACAACTTGATGGTTGTTCTCTTGTAACTTTTGTGCATTCATGATTTATGCCCCTACCAAGTTTTGGCGCCGTTGCCGGAGAAGGTGCTTATAATTATAATTTTTTCTATTTTTGTTCTTTGATTTGTGTGTTTTCTTGTGAAGGACTAAACTAGAAGATTGAAGATTGAATATTGAAGAAGAATATTTGCTTGAAAAGGTAAGTCCTCTTTCTAGTATTTTTAATTTCACCCTTTAGTCGACTTTCAAATTAGAGACAATTAGGAACAAATATAAAAAATAAAAATTTCTCTTGTCGACTCTAATAAAATTCACCCTCCACTTGAACAACTACTAACAAGATAATAAATTCAAACAAGAGCTCTCTTTCTCACATTTGTTTGATTATTGACCCTAATTAAAAATAAAAAGATTTTCTTTTTACATCCCTTATAGTTACTTTTAATCTTTAGGGTTGCATTAAATATAGTTAGTAGAAATTCACCTAAGTGATTTGAGCATTTTGATTTGAGCACTCACTTGAAAATACTCTTAAAGGTAAAAACCCCTAATCAAGATAAGGTAAAGGTTTTCATCACCCTTTCCTTAGCCCTCATACCAGTAATTCCTCACTACATAAACCTAAACCTTCTAAAACTCATTACACGTTAGCCCCTAAGGGCTCGAGCTCATTAAGTAAAAAGAAATTCTTAAGCAAACCGGTTTAAGTTTATTTAAATCTGTTGGTGTCTAAGGCAAGGTTTAGAGGTTGTGTAAAGCACACCGCAAGGAAATAGGTATTTAATTGGTCATTGGCCTCCCTCTAGTACTATCCTTATCTGGCTAAACTATCCATATAAACTTCAATCTTTTCGCTCAATGAGTTTTTGGTTAGGAGCTAGTCTAGTTGAGTCTAGGCTTAACCCTAGAATTAAGGGTAATTATTTGAAGTGGTTGCTCTAGATTTTTTTAGTGAGCTTTTTCTTTTAACCTTTTTTTTCTCTCACTAATCTTTTAGGTATTTTAGTTTTCCTTTAAAAGTTTATTTTTCCTAGATCTTTTTCCCTAATTTTCTTTTTAGATATAAAAAAAGGATCCAAAAGAATTTATTTTGGTGTATGCAAGTTTGGATTAGAGATAATACCAATAGCTTAATTTGTGTTGAACCAATTTTTGAGACTAAAGAATGGTAAATCCTAATCCATATGTTCTTCAAGACATGTGTTATCCCACTAGGAATACAATCCCGTCTTGCATTAGGCTTCCTGATGTTAATGGAGCTAATTTTGAGCTTAGACCTCATTTCATAAATATGCTTCTGAAGTTCTTAGAAAATAAATCCGAAGATGCATACATTTTTATAACCGAGTTTGAGAAAGTTTATCTTATGATTTAGATTAGAGAGTTATCCGAGGATGCAATTAACCTTAGATTTCTCCTCTTTGCTCTTAAGGACAAAGCCAAGAAATGGTTGTATAGCTTACCCATAAATTCTATCTCAACCTGGAATGATTTATTACCATTTTTCTGAAGAAATGTTTCCTAATTTATAAAACAGTAAAGGTTATACAGTATTCAGAATTTCAAGATAGTCTCAGGAGAGCCATTCTAGAAATATTTTGATAGATTTAAGGGTCTTCTTATTCAATGTCCTCATCACAGTCTAGAAATGTGGCGATTGTGTCAAATTATCTATGAAAGATTGAATTATTCTTCAAAGACATCCTTAGAATATATATGTCAAGGAGTATTTATGAAGAAAAATATTGATGAAGCTTGAGAATTTTTAGAGAGTTTGTCTGAAAAAATCATGTAGTGGGAACACTGTGATGAAAGATTTTTGTTAGTTCCCCTAACCAAATCCAGTAGCCTTTTCCTAGAGTCAAACATAGTCTCTGAAGTAAATATGGCAACAATCCTGCGTCGGTTAGAAGCCTTACAAACCAAAGAACGATCTCTCGCTCAAATCAACAAGGTTTCTTCCTCAGAATGTCATAACTGTCTATATACAACCCATGTTTCAAAGGAATGTCCTCTCTTAGCAAATAATCAACTACTAGATCAAGTAAACGCTGCAATCCAGCGTCCTGAGAATGATCCATTTTCTCTAACCTACAATCCAGGTTGAAGAAATCATCAAAACTTTGCATGAAATCAGCAAAACTTCTCCGAAAATTAAGACTTCACTCCCACTTCAACTCAACAATTTCCTAGAGGAAATACAGTTTCATTCAACACACCGAATAAATTTTAACAATCCAATTTACATTATCCAAACTAGCATCCTCCTCATCAATTAGTAAATCCTGCACCTCCGAATTCTGACCTCCTCATCAATCAGTAAATCATGCTCCTCCGAATTTTGATTATGAGAGACATTTGAATATCTTAGAAAAGGGTTTAGAAGTCATGAATAAAATTTCTACATAGACCACCAACATGTTGACTCAACCATCCAACACTTTGAATTCCTTCATGCAAACAGCAGATCAAATGCTCAATCCAACACTCCAGCCATAGCTAAGTTAGAAACCCAACTTGGTTAACTAGCTAGTGTCGTGAGTGAAAGAAAAAGGAAAACTCTTCGAGTCAACCTATTGCAAACCCTAAGGACATTTGATCAATTTAAACCTACCCAACTCAGGTGAATGCAATCCATATACTACAGTCAAGGAAGCAAATAAATAATCAAGTTAGAATACCTCCGGATAAAATATCGTCTTCTTCTTCTCCTATTGAAAACATTAAACCTGAACAAATCTCTTCTCCTTCTAATAACTCTATTTATCAACCATCCTCTTTTGATGACCAAGAACCAGAAACAAAACCTGAGCTCAATCTTAATAGGTTTAAGCCCTTTCCTCCCTTCCTAGATAGACTCAGGCCTAGAAAAAACTCTTCTCAGGTAGAGAAGATCTTAGAAACCTTCAAGCAGGTCAAGGTCAACATCCCTCTCTTAGATGCCATCTTATAAATCCCATCTTATACAAAATATTTGAAGGATTTGCGTACAAAGAAGAGAATAATAAATGTTCCCAAGAAAGTCTTTCTTGCTGTCAATATCAGTAACATGATCACAAAGCCCATGCCTTTGAAATATAAGGATCATGGTTGTCCTATTATCTCGTGTGTCATAGGTAATAGCTTCATTGATAAAATGCTTTTAGACTTAGGGGCGAGTGTCAATTTGCTTCCTAATTCGGTCTACCAGCAACTTGGTATAGGAGAACTTAAACCAACCAGATGCACCTTACAGTTACCTGATAGATCCATCAAAATCCTCATAGGAGATATAGAGGATGTTTTGATTAAGGTAGGGGAGTTTATTTTTCTTGTTAACTACATAGTCTTGAAAACACAGCCCGTTTTCAATCCTAAGGGACAGATTCCAGCCATTCTAGGAAGACCGCTCTTAGCCATTACAACTGCACAGATCAACTGTAGAACTGGTTAAATAAAATTATTCTTTGAGAATATGACTGTAGATCTCAACATCTTCATTTTAGGGAATCAGCCGAGTGATTTATCAGATCAACCCCTTGAACATCTTCATTTTAGGAAATCAGCCGAGTGATCTATCAGATCAACATCTTCATTTTAGGGAATCAGCCGAGTGATCTATCAGATCAACCCCTCGAAGTGAACTTCATTCAGGGAACATCAAATGAAAGTTAGAAGGAGAATGTGAGTCAAACCAGACTTTTGAGGAGATCTTTGATGATGAACTCAAGATATCAGAGGAGTTAGAATCAGAACTAGTCTTTAAGAAGAAAAGCACTGAGTCAGATGCAAGTTTTACTGATCTCAGCTTCGAAGAACTCTTTGCAGAGGACCTTAGGTTCCTAGAAGATTTATAACAATTAGCTTATCATGCCTCAACCATGAACCTTGAGTTTGATAAAATTATCAAAGAAAAACTGAATGTGTTAAGACAAACTTTTATTCTATATGAACCTGAGCTCAAATTTGTGACTAGCGTTTTGATTGATCGATACTGAAAACTCAAAAATACATACCGCCATCAATTGCTAATAGAATTTATTAAAACCTTGGAGAGTACAGAATTTAAGCACATCATATAGTTTATCATTTAAGACTTCTTTAAATTCAAGGTAGAATTTTTGTAATAAGTAGGAATTAATGTAGAGTGTGAGCTTTTATTTTCAATCTTCTATTCTACATCTTTACTCTTTATCTCAAGATAAAAATAAAAAGAATTTATCCTTCTCTTGTTTGAGAGTTCCTTGTTCTTTTCAAAAAAAATTTTAAAATGAAAAAAATAATGAAAAGAGAAAAAGAAAAAAATTTGGTGGCTACATCCTCCTCATACACAAGGTAATTATAAATTTTATCATGTTATTATTGTTCTAAGTCAACTGAACAAATGCAAGTGCCTCCTTTATAATCTGCTTTACTCTATGCATCATAGAGTTTGCATTGAGGACAATGCAAAATGGTATGGGGCTGAACTAGTCATCTTTTCTCTTTTTCCTCTTCTCTCTTCATTATATCCTTTCTTTTATCTTCTTTTCTTTCCTTTAAAAAACTTCACTTGCCAACTTAATAGAGTTAATTAACAATTGATTCACTTGATAAATTTTAAATTTTTAATTTTTACTTAGTTTTATACTCAAGTTAACCTTTCATGATAACTTTAAATAGTCTTCTTAAAATTAATTTTCAAAATAGTATACTTCACTATGGTCCAACTTAGACTTTTAATTAAAGTAATAAAAATTTTGCATGCTTAGCTTAGAGTAGAGAACATTCTCTCATGTTCTTATTGATCTAATTACTTTTCTATATATATATATATATATATATATATATATATATATATATATATATATATATATATATATATATATATATATATATATATATATATATATATATATATATATATATATATATATATATATATATATATATATATAATGAAAAGGATTTTCTAAGGTTAGACTTATTTTTGTATAACTATAATGAAAAGGATTTTCTAAGAAAATTACTTTAGAGTCATACATAGAAATATTTTCTTGAGTAAAAAAAATAGCTTTAATTAGATTGTTTAAATATATCAAGTGAATTAATTGTATACTGACTTCTTTGAATTGGCAAGAAGATCAAATTTTATGGGTATATTCGCTACAAACCCTTACGAGATGACAACTCGTCCTCTAGGGTAACCTAGGGGTTTAATGGCTTATTGTATGTGCTAAATACAACTGTGTTTCCTACGAAAGTGAGTCAGGATTGTTTTTCTTTCTATCCTTTTTATTTTCTTTTTTTGTTAGAGGACTAGCAAAAGTTTAGATGTGTGGTATTTGATTATCATATTTTATTACACGTTTATAATACTTATTATCTATTTTATTTGAATAAATATATCGACTAATAATGGTATTTTATCTTAATTTACAGGTAATAGAAAATTAATGAATAAGAGCCCAAAAGAACTAAGCTCCCTCTATTTTCTACGATACATTGAAGCTCAACCGATTGGCCAGCCAATTGGTTCATAATAGAATCAGTTAAAGGTTGAGATTTATTTCTTAGGGCTCATGGCCAACAGCTCTTGCTGATTGCAGTAGGCAATAAATAGAGGCAGAGAGTGAGGGTTTGGGTGTGAAAAGTTTTATAAAAATTCTATTTGGAGAGGAGGGTTACTCTTAACTTAGAAGGCCTTCCAAAAATTATAAACTTTTTATTTGCAATAAATAAAAAAAACTTTCCCTCCTTTTTAATTTTCTTCTCTTCTTCTTTGATGATTAAGATGAAGATTTGCCTTTAAGGGACCATTCCCTTGCAATGCAAGTTTTATTTTCCTTTTTGATTTCTTATTTTAGAATTGCATGCTTTAGGTTTTATTTTCTTATTTTTATTTCATGTTTAGTAGATTAGATTTCTTTCATGCTTGTAGTGTAGAATTATTTTATGCTTTATAGAATATATTTATATTTTCTGGTTCTTTTATTTTCCTTATTATTTTTCTTGCATTGTAGTGTAATTTTCTATTTTATTGTCTTTTTTATGCCTTACTTTCTTTTTGTTCTTAATATGTGCAACTAAATTCTTTAGGAGATCTAGGATTGTAAGAAACTAGTTTATTTTTTTTATGATTTGTGGATTGCTCCTTTGTGTTTAAAATGATCATGCTTAGGATAACTAGCTAGAAAACTAATTGAAAGAAAAAATTTTGATAATCTATACTTATCTTAAGTGGCTTGATAGATTATGCTTATGAACTCTAGAATTACTATCTAGTTGTTTATTCTTTTTATGAATGGAAATTTTACTTGGATGATAATTTGAAAGATTATACTTTCTCTAAGTGGTTTGATAATCTATGCTTAGTATATTTAAAGTGAAATATGATAAAAGAGAGTAGTACATAAATCTTAATTAAAATTAACTAGTGGATCCAATTGTAGATCCCTAAGTTTCTACTTGTTTTCCTTTAATCTTTCTTGATTTTGATTTTCTCCGTCTCTTGATTTCTATTTTCTTGATTTTCTCTTGTTGATTTTCTCTACTTCCTCCTTCCTTTTCTTCTCATGTTTTTATTCTCTTTATTTTTCTTTTTTATTTTTTGTGTCTTTCTTTTCTTCTTCTCCCCTCTTGTTTTTACTTTTGATTTTTGTGATAAATCAACTCTCTACATCTTTATACTTTCTATTTCACTCCTTATTATCTAGACTCTTCTAGGACGAATTTTAGAATTTCTAAACACACACCTTTCCTTGTGGGTTCGACATCTAATTTCTATACTATAACTTGATAGTTGTTCTCTTGTAACTTTTGTGCATGTTTTATGCCCCTATCAAATATCAAGAAGAGTGCAAACTTGAGGAAAGCTTTGGCCAAATCATTTGCTATGAAGAATTTGGGGCCTGTGAGGCAAATCCTTGGTATAAATATCTCTTGTGATAGAAACAAAAGAATATTTGGGTGTTACAAGAAAGATATATCGAGAATTTATTAGAGAGATTTAATAGGCACAAAGTAAGTCAGTCAGTTATCCTCTTGTAGTATATTGCAAGCAAACCTCTCAGCAGTGCTCGAAGTCTAAGAAAGAGAATGGAGAAATGAAGATAATTCCCTATGCATCTGTAATGAAGAGTTTGATATACGCCATGGTCTGTACTAGACCTGATATTGCTTACATCGTCGGAGTTGTTAGTCGAGTCTTGTCGAATCCAGGAAAGAAGCATTGGGCAGCAGTAAAATGGATTCTTACATACCGCTGAGGAACATCCAAGCTATGTTTATGCTATGGACAAGACAAACTGCAGCTGGATGGATATACATATGCAGATATGGCTTGTAATCCCGATTCTCAGAAGTCCACTTCATGATACATGATTACTTTTTCAGGGGAAGCAGTATCCTGGCAATCCAAATTATAAAAATGTGCAGCTCTATCAACTACTAATGTCGAATATATTACTGCTATAGAGGCATCCAAAGAAGTTTTGTGGATGAAGAATTTTCTAAAAGAGTTAGGGCTAGATCAGGAGAAATATTCACTTCATTGTGATAGTTAGAGCGCCATTCATATTGCGAAGAATCTTACTTATCATTATAAGACCAAGCACATTGACGTGCAGTACTGTTGGATTCGTGATATGATGGAGTCCAAGTTGATGCAACTCTAGAAGATCCATACCAATGATAATAGGTCAGATATGATGAAAAAATCTCTTGCTCTAGAAGATCCATACCAATGATAATAGGTCAGATATGATGAAGAAATCTCTTCCTAAGGAGAAGCTTGAAGCTTGCCGAAAGAAAGCTGAATTGGTTATGTCTCCCGCCTAACTTTGGAGGAAGAGATTTGTTGGGGGTTTTCTCCTAGTGGGATCCAAACTTCAATAACCATAAATGGTGTTGACTATAGATGCTTGAAGGTTTCAAGAATGCAAGGTCAAGGGAATTTGAAGGTTGCTCTTGGGAATATGAAAGAGCAATGATGCATTAACTTATACATTGAAAATTGTCTAGGACATGACTATATAAAGGCCCTAAGGATTGGTTGCAAGGCATAACACACTATGAGAAGTAGAAAGAAAATAAGAGAGTGAGAGTAGTCTGGAAATTCCGATCAACAGAGAATTTTATCCTCTATCGAAAGGTAAATGTTATCCGATCGAGATGAAATTTTAGAGTGTTGTTCCTGAGGTGCTAATCCTCACATGTAAAGGTCGCACCGTCAATCTGAGTAATCTATCGTCATCCATCATCCACATTTTTGTATTTTCCCAATATCCTATGATCTCTAAAATTTGACCACTAATATCACATTATCTAAAAATACACATATTTTTTAAACAAAACATCTAATATAAAGTTGTTTGAGAAAAAGGCTCATGTTAAGATAAGATAGTTTTATATTAAAAAGAATCTCATCAATCTACACAAGATTATGATCTAATAAAGCTTAGCGGGAAAAGTTTTTCTCTTCCTGGTATCTACACATGATTAGGATCTAATAAAGCTTAGCAGGAAAAGTTTTCCTCTTCCTGGTACGTAGATATGTTTTAATCAATAAACAACAACTTATTCATATCATAAATAATCTTAAAGAATAGTTAATTGAACATGAAAATTAATAATGGTAGACCCACGAAACAAAGATGGTTAAGCATAAATTTGTCCTGCTAAGCATCAATAGCAAAAACAAAACTCATCTTAAAGCTCTAGTTTGCTAATTTAAAGTTTTGCAATCAAGTAGGTATATATGCATGACACTAGCTATAGATCTAATGAGGGGAAGTGAATAACATGTTATGCAGAACTTATGGAAAGGCACGAGAATCTTTTTGTCCTAAGTAGAGGATGCGCGAAATCATTTCTCACTTCGAGTTGGATCCATCGATCCCATATTAGTGCTTATGTATCTTCCGTGTTTGGCAAATACATTTGCTTGACTTGATTAAGTGTTTAATCATGTTAGGATTGATCTAGGGAAGGGGATGGACCAATCTTAACCTATTCAAGTGGGGCATATGAACTCCAAAAAGAAAAAAAATTTAATCTAATTTTGACTCAATTTTTACCACACATAGTTCAAGTCCTTCTAGGTTAGCATATACTAACCTAGTTAAGGAGAAGATGCTAGGCTATGTTTAGCAACCCTTACTATGTTAGTTTTGGTAGGGGATGGAGGTGGAACAATACTAATCTGGTTAAGAGCTTAAATTTAAAGTAACAATATAATCCAGAAAGAACATGATTTTGTTCCACTAACTTGGTTAAATTAATAAGAGTTGCCAAACACAACATCATAAAAATTCTCTTAGAGTTAGATATCCTTTAATTTATTTATAGTCTTATTCTAAGTAATCAAAGTTTCTGGATCAACTTCTCATCGCAACATCACACATATCAATTTACTCATTAGTCATGGATGGATAAGGATACACATAAATAAGTGGGAATAATCTTATTTTAGAGATCAGATATTTAACTAATTCTAATTGGATTAGAACTAGATCTTTTCTCTCTTTAAACAAGAACATCTTGTGAAAAAAAAGAGACAAAAAAAAAGTATTGCCATCTCCTCTTTCCTCTCTCTCAATTCTAAATTTTTGGAGTAAGTAGCAGGGTAATATGTGGTAACTTTTCACCGTCTGGTGTGATTGCTTCTTGACCATTATTTATAGATTGAGGTGCGTGGTAATCCTTCTAAAGATCTGGAATAGGTAATCTCTAAACAAGAGATTTATAATTAATATATGTATGCATGCATAGTTTATCTTGGTATCACAACTAGTTTAAGGTTGCTCACACCTTTTACCTTTTTAGTGTTAAATCTAATTATGATTGCATCTAGTTTTTTTAAATTAGATATATAATTTCTTAATGGTGATATTGGTTTTGGAATAGAAACTTAGGGTTTTATTATTTAAATTATCTTTTCTAATTAAAAATAATTTTTCTATGTAACAATCTAATTTTTACATCGGGATGTCGATCTAAAGTAAAGATCTAATCTTTATGAACTAGTGGATAAGTTTTAATAAATCAGAATTTATTATTTTTTAAAATAGAAATTATTTTTTAGAAATTAAGGAAAAATCATTTTTTTGATTCTTTTTAAATATTAAAAATAAACCCTAGATCTAGTGCCAGAGTCGGAGTCCTGCCACCCACCATCGGTGGAGCCCAATGTCAAGAATGGCCGGCACCAAGACTCAAGAAGGGCCTAATCTTTTCAAAAAGATAAATAAAATTCTAGATCGATTCGCCACTAGCCAAGGGTCACATGGACATGGCTATAAAGACTCAGGAGCTGGGTGTCGAAGATCCCCTTCTGACCACTACCACCGCTAGATAGTGGTGGTGGTGCTTTGTCGAGCAAAAAAGGGGGGCTGCAGTGCGCAAGGCTCGCAGGCATCAGCGGCGATGGGTCATCGCAGGTAGCGTCGCAGGTAAGGCCCGCAACCAAACTCCGACCGGGGGTTAGGGCGGCAGGCAGTGGCCACCACTCTTTTGGATCTAACTGCCCTAGGATTTTGAAATCCAAGGGGCAACAGTAAACATAAATTGTTTTCCTATTTTTATTTAATCCGAAAAGGATAAAAACTATTTTTAAATTAGAAAAATATTTAAAACAATAAAATATCTTTAAAATTTTGAGAAAATTTTAGAAAATATTTTTATTATTTTTCTTTAGATTTTTAAAAGTTTTTATGGGGGCCACTAGATTTCATAATAAAGCTTTTTATTTAGAAAAATAACTTTGAACTTTGAACGCTTAGAAAATTTATTTTTATACATCAAAAATTTTAATTATAAAATCCTAATAAAATCTTGGAGATTTTAATGGGTTGCTGTTCTAGTGGGTGCGGCTAGGGCATGTTACTAATTTCACGAAAAATGAGAAAACCTAATAAAATTGACAAGATAAATAGGTAATTAAATATTAAAATGAAATTGGTTGTTTCTACTTGTAGTGTCACATGTTCAGAGGCATACAAGATTAAATAAGTAAATAAATTCAAGTGAGAGAATTCGGGTAGAGATGATAATATGATTTAACTACCCAGTCTATTCTATCTCTGAGAAATCTAATCCCATTTTCAAAAATTTTATAATGACTTTAAAGTTATATTCATAAACATCCTAGTTAGGGCCTAGGGCCTTCTTCTCTTTGTTTAGAATTTAATTTTATTATCAGTATAAAATGCTTGATGAGATGGAATGTTCTTTGAGAAAGAACAATACTCCTTATATACCAGCAATCTTAATGCATCCGTAATTAATAGTGTCATTATTTTTCTTGCACAGATGGCGGTTAAGAATGTTATCGCTGATCTCACCAAGGGTGATAACCTAAATGGCAATAACTATTTTGATATGCATCAAAGATCAAGTATCTCCTAAACAAGCAGGAGATCATGGATTATACTAAGACAGAGATGGCGGAGTGATGGGAAATAAATGATTACCTCCTAAGTTGCAAGTATACAACTTATCAAGTTATAGTATATAAGATTATCGATCCCACGAGGAACGGGAAGTAGGAAGAGTTTTGTTCAAGTTTTGGTTCTCAAATTATGCGCATGACAATTAGGAGTTATTCAAATAAAATGAAAATAAGAAAATGGTGAATGTGGATGTGGAGAGATAAAAGAGAGTGAATGTGGATTATGTGCAAAGGAGGAGAAAATAAAGTTGAAAATGTGGTTGTGGTTATATGCACATAATAACAAAACTAGGTTTGAGATTATATGCACATGGAGGGAATAAGAGATTGAGAGAGAAGTAAAAATCAATGAAATCAAGAATCAAGAATAAAGAAAAATAACAAACAAATGAAAAACAAGGATAAGTGCAAAATCAAGAAGGTAAAGTATGGAGGATTAGTTAAAGATATGAGGAATCTAGAGTAGATCCACTTAGCTTATCTCAATCTCACAAGAATGAGTTGGATTTGTTAGCTAGTTTCAAACAATCTCTAGGGATCCCACAAATATTAGCTCCACACTTAGAAAAGGGTAATTCCCTAGAGGGTTCTAGCCTCAAGGTGAATTAAAGAGAAGAAAAATCTATTCTAGAAAGTAAATACAAGAATTAAATACATTGCATGGAAGTAAATTGCATGAAAGTAAATTGCATGAAATTAAATTGCAAGAAAGTATTTGCATGAAAGTAAATCTATTCTATAAACAAGAAAATAAAGAAGAGAAAAGAAATAAAAGGAAAACCAACAACTCCTGATCTTAATCTAATCCTCCTTTTGGTCCTTGGATTAGAAGAAGAGAAAGGAAATTGAAGGGGTGAAAAATTTTATTTATTATGTAACAAAAGTTATAATTTTTGGAAGGTCTTCTCAATTAAGAGTAACCCTCCTCTCCAAATGGAGTTTTTACAAAATATTTCACACTCAAAACCCTCAGCCTTCACCACTATTTATAGCCCAACGGAGTTGATGTGAACCATTGGATCAAACCTAGCCAAAAGGAAGAAATCCACCATTAATTGAATCTGTTGCAAACCGATCGGTTGGCCGATCGGTTAGCCAACCGGTTGGCCAACCGGTTGGTCAACCGATTGGTTCCCAACCGAATTTGTCTTTTCTTGATATTTCTTCACGAATTTCTCTTGGATCCTCTTGGTATCTTGGGCCTTCGTTTGTCTTCAGATTTGGGCTTCAAAAATTGGTAGAAATTCAGAGAATTTGAGTCATTTGGGCTTTTATTCATTATTTCTTTATTAGCCTGCAAAATAAGATAAAAATAATTATTAGTAATATCGTTATTCATATAACATAGGTAATAAGGGTATAAAAATGTAATTAAAATGTGATAATCACGGAGCCAGAATAGGGTTCTACTCTGGCTCATAGATATGCTGCAAAAGAGTATAACGCTTAGAAGCAAAAAGATCATTTTACGTGGTTTACTATGTTGGCTACAATGAGGAACGATCTAACCGGGGAATTTGAGGATCATCCAAATGCTAAGAGCCTCTGGGATGCTCTTGAAGCGAGGTCTTCCTGATGAAGATACATGCTCTTACCATAAAGTTGGACTCATATAAGATGTCTACTGAGCAGGACATCAAATTCTAACTTTGTATGATGGCCTCCATGATCAGGGATCTTGGAATTGCTTGTGCTGCACTTAGTTAGGAGCAATAGATTCAGTTGGTCATCAGGACTTTACCTGACTCTTAGAGCGACATGAGACCACTTTTGATCCACGCCTCGGATGTGAAAATATTCGATGATCCACATAATAAAGTAGAACTTGAGACAGAGCGTCAGGGCACGCTCAAGACCAAGGACATGTCTACTTTGGCTATGGCAGCTGAAGGCCCAAGTCACAAGGATGAGAAGGCTAACTGAAAGGGGTTCACCAAGGAGCCTTTGTAAGGTGTTCTGAAGATGAAGAAGTCAACAAAGAAGGTGGCTAAGATAATTGACAAGAGCAAGGTCAAGTGCTTCAACTGTGATAAGACCAACCATTTCGCACATGAGTGTCTAGAATCAATAAAGGTCAACTCTAATCTCAGTCTAGCATGTGTTGCTAGTTCCGTATACATTGCAGATTCTACTTTTTCTTTGATGGTAGACTCGGGAGCACAGACCACATCTACAAAGACAGATAATGCTTTGTAGAGTTCAGGAAGATTCCAACTATGGGTGGAAGATTCATATGGAGAATGAGTCATATATAGAGATCCGAGGCATTAGCCTTCCGCTATGTTCAGGGAACGAGTGGATCTTAAAGGACATTTTATATGCCCCAAGCATGCGAAGGAATCTTATTTCGATTTCTAAGATGATGTCATTAGGATATGACATTTATTTTGTGAACGGTTTAGTTAAATTTGCATTAGCTGACTCTTGCCTGGTGTTGCGCACATGATTGATAGTTTATTTGCTTTTGATTGTGATTTTTTAGTAGGCAATAAAACTGCTTTATTTTCTACTTTATCTTGTGCTGTGAATTCTATGATTGGATCTGATTTATTGCATATTTGACTAGGTCACATCGGACATGATAGGATGAATATGCTCACTATGGGCAACCTCCATGGTGCTCTTGCCATGGTAGATTTGTCCACCTATGAACATTATCTCGCAGCTAAAGCCACAAGGAAACCATTTGGTAAAGCAAAGAGAGCAAATCCTTCATTATAATTAGTACACTCTAACATTTGTGGACCTATGAATGTGAAGACACATAGTGGTGCACCTTATTTACTCACTTTTTTAGATCACTACTCTAGGTACGGTCATGTGTATTTGATTTCACACCGATCTGAGGCATTGGATTGCTTCAAACGCTATATGAGCGAGTGGTGATCAATTAGGTAAAAGCATTAAGGCTTTGCGCACTGATTGTGGTAGAGAGTATCTATCCACCCAGTTCAAGGAATTGCATGATGAGATGGGAATAGTCAAACAGCTGACAACTCCTTATACTCCATAACAAAATGGTGTTGGTAAAGGAGAAATAGGACTCTACTTGATATGGTTCGGAGCATGTTAACACATGCTAACCTACCCATTTTATTTTGGTGAGTCGCGCTATTGACAATGGCATACATTATGAACCATGTACCTTTAAAATTCGTACAGTCGACACCCTATGAGTTATGGATGGCAACAAGACAGTGTTGGATCACTTACGTCCATAGGAGTGTTCTGCTTATATATACACCACTTCTCATCGGTATGGGAAGTTAGGCCCTAGAGGGAAAAGGATATTTTCATACAGTATTCTAAACACTCTAAGGGATATGTGTTTATAGGTGAGAAGGATGATTAGACTGTGATTGAGCTAGAGTCACGGGATGTTGTGTTCCTCAAGGAGGATTTCCCCCGCAAAAGAGAGATAGGTCAGGATTTAGGCTTGTACGAGATCGAGGAGACTATCACCGAGCTAGCAATGGAAGAGGAAGAAGTCCCTCTACCAGTTAGAGACAGTGGGAGTGAGATACCTGCAAACAACTTGGAGCCATCTATGGAATCTCAACCTCGGAGATCATCACACGAACTAGTACCCAGGCGATGTTTTGAGATCAATGGGAAAGCATTCATGGTAGCGCCACATGATATTGTGGAACCCAAATCATTTGAGAATGCTATTTCTGGGTCAGCAGCAAAAGAGTGGAAGGCGGCGATAGATGAGAGCTTGAGTCTATGAGGAAGAACCAAGTCCAGGACTCGGTGGATCTTCTAGCCGGATGCAAGACTACTGGGAACAAGTGGGTTTTTAAGGTCAAGTGAAAAAAGGATGAGACAATCGAATAGTGTAAGGCATGCTTAGTGACTAAAGGGTAAGAGTGGGGTAGACTATGAAGAGATGTTTTCTCCTGTGGTGAGTGATCATCACATTTTATTACACTTTTATACCTTCATTATCTATTTTATTTGAATAAATATATCGACTACTAATGATTTTTTAATCTTAATTTGTAGGTAATGGAGAATTAATGAATAAGAGTCCGAAAGAACCAAATTAGTTCAATTTTCTATTACTTATTGAAGCCCAAGATCAAGCTAGGTGGAGGCCCACTAAGGCCTAAGAGATCAAGAAAAAATCGGGTCAACAAATCAACAAAGAATCAAATTCTATTAGGAACCAATCGATTGGCAAATTGATAAGCCAACCGATTAGCAAACCAATTGGTTCATAACAGAATTAGTCAATGGCTAAGATTTATCTTTTGGAGCTCAAGACTAATCCAATAACTCTTATTGATTGCAGTAGGCTATAAATAGGGGTAGAGTGTGAGAGGTTTGGGTGTAAAAATTTTTATAAAAATTCTATTTGGAGAGAAGGGTTACTCTTAATTGAGAAGACCTTCAAAAATTATAAACTTTTATTTACAATAAATAAAAAATTTCCCTCCTTTTAATTTTCTTCTCTTCTTCTTTGATTATGAAGATGAAGATTTGCCTTCAAGGGACCAACCCTTGCAATGTAAATTTTATTTTTCTTTTTATTTTTTATTTTAGAATTACATGTTTTAAGATTTTATTGTCTTATTTTTATTTCATATTTGGTAGATTAGATTTATTTCATGCTTATAATGCAGATTTATTTTATGCTTGTAGAGTAGATTTACATTTTCTTATTCTTTTATTTCCTTATTCTTTTTCTCGCTTTGTAGTGTAATTTTCTATTTTCTTGTCTTTCTTTTATGCCTTACTTTATTTTTGCTCTTAATTTGTGTAACTAAATTCTTTAGGAGAACTAGGATTGTATGAAACTAGTTTAATTTCTTTTATGGTTTGTGAATTGCTCTCTTTGTGCTAAAATGATCATGCTTAGGATAACCAACTAGAACTAACTGATAGAAAAAATTAATAATCTATGTTTACCTTGAGTGATTTGATAGGCTATGCTTATGAATTCTAGAATTACTATATAGTTGCTTGTTCTTTTCATGAATGGAAATTTTACTTGGATGATAATTTAATAGATTATACTTTCTTTAAGTAGTTTGATAATCTATGCTTATTAAATTTAAAGTGAAATATGATAAAAGAGAGTAGTACATAAATCCTAATTAAAATTAATTAGTGGATTTAATTCTAGATCCCTAAATTTCTCTACTTATTTTCCCCTCAATCTTTCTTGATTTTGATTTTTCTCCATCTATTGATTTCTATTTTCTTGATTTTCTCTTGTTGGTTATTCTCTTCTTCCTCCTTTCTTCTCTGTTCTTGTTTTGTACTCTCTTTATTTTACTTTTTGTTGTTCTTTTATATGTGTATTTCTTTTCTTCTTCTCCCCTCTTATTTTTACTTTTGCTTTTTGTGATAAATCAATTCTCTCTATATTTCTACACATTTTATTTCACTCCTTTTTGTCCACACTTTTCTAGAACCAAACTCAGGAATTCCGAACACACACCTTCCCTATGGGTTCGATATCTAATTTCTATACTATAACTTGATAGTTGTTCTCTTCTAACTTTTGTGCATTCATGATTTATGCCCCTACCAAGTTTTAGTGCCGTTACCGAGGGAGGTGCTTGTAATTAGGATTTTTTTCTATTTTGGTTCTTTGATTTGTGTGTTTCTTTGGAAAGAACTAAACAAAAAGATTGAAGATTGAAGAAGAAAATTTACTTGAAAAGGTGAGTCCTCTTTCTAGTATTTTTAATTCTACCCTCTAGTTAGGCTTTCACATTGGAGACAATTAGGAACTAATAAAAAAAGAAAAATTTTCTCTTGTTGACCCAAATAAAAATCACCCCCCACTTGAACAACTATTAATAAGATAATAAATTAAAATAAAAGCTCTTTTTCTCACATTTCTTTGATTGTTAACCCTAGTTAAAAACAAAACAAAATTTGCATCCTTTTGTAGTTACTTTTAACTTTTAGGGTTGTATTGTATATAGTTAGTAGAAATTCACCAAAGTGATGTAAGAATTTTGATTTGAGCACTCACGTGAAAATATTCTTAAGGGCAAAAACTCTCTAGTCAAAATGAGGTGAGGGATCTCATCACTCCCTTAGTTGACAAATCCCTAATTCCTCACTACACAAATCTAAGCCTTCTAAAACTCATTAAACGTTGGCCCCTATGGACTGTAGCTCATTAAGGAATAAAAAATTCTTGCGTGAACTGGTTTAAGTTTACTTCAATCCGCCAGAAAAGAGCTACTTAATTGGTCTTTAGCCTCCCTCTAGTACTACTTTTATCGGGCTAACTAATCAAGTAAACTTTAATCTTTTCACTCAATGTGTTTTTGGTTAGGAGCTGGTCTAGTTGAGTCTAGGCTTAACCCTAGAATTAAGCGTGATTGTTTCAAGTGGTTGCTCTTGATTTTGTTTAGTTAGGTTGTTCTTTTATCCTTCTTTTTTTCTCTCACTAATCTTTTAGGTCTTTTAGTTTTCTTTTTAAAAAAAGAAAAAAAAATTCATGATCTTTTTCCCTAATTTTCTTTTTCGATATAAGAAAAAAAGAATCCAGAATGAATTTGTTTTGGTGTATGCAAATTTGGATTAGGGATAATACCAATCGCTTAATCCATGTTGAACAAATTTTTGAGACTAAAGAAATGGCAAATCCTAATTCACCCGTTCTTCAAGACGTGTGTTATTCCACTAGAAATACAATTCTGTCTTACTTTAGGCTTCCTGATGTTTATGGAGCTAATTTTGAGCTTAAACCTCACTTCATAAACATGCTTTCAAAATTCTTAGGAAATGAATCCGAAGATGCATACATTTTTAGATCCGAGTTTGAGGAAGTGTGTTTTATGATTAAGATTAGAGAGTTATTTGAGGATGCAATTGTGCATAGATTTATTTTATTTGCTCTTAAGGACAAAGCTAAGAAATGGCTGTATAGCTTACCCATAAATTTTATATCAACCTAGGATGAATTTGTTACCATTTTCTTAAAAATATTCTTTCCAATTCATAAAGCGGTAAAACTTAAATTGCATTTATAATTTTAAGATAGTCCCAGGGGAGCCACTCTGGAAGTATTTTGATAGGTTTAAGGATTTTATTATCTAATGTCCTCATCATGGTTTAGAAAAGTGGCAATTATGCCAAATTATCTATGAAGAATTGGATTATTTTTCAAAGACATTCTTAGAATCTATGTGTCAAGGTGATTTTATGAAGAAAAATGTCAATGAAGCTTGAAAATTTTTAGAGAGTTTGTCTAAAAAAATCATGTAGTGGGAACACTGTTATGAAAGAGTTTCATCAATTCCCCCAACCAAATCTAGTAGTTTTTCCCTAGAGTTAAATATAACCTCTGAAATAAACATGACTACAATCCTATGTAGGTTATAAGCCCTTAGAACCAAGGAACAAGCCCTACCTCAAATCAGCCAAGTTACTACCCCAGGATGTATTAATTGTCTTTCTCTAGTCCATGTTTTAGAAGAATGCCCTCTCTTAGGAGACAATCAACCACTAGAATAGATAAACGCTACATTTCATCGTCCTAGAAATGATTTATTTTCTCTAACTTACAATCCGGATTGGAAAAATCATCTAAATTTTACATGAAATTAGGGAAACTTCTCTAAAATTAAAATTGTTCTCCTACTTCAACCCAATAAATTCCTAGAGGAAACACAGTTCCATTCAACACACCAAAAAAATTTTAACAATCCAATTTGCCTTATCTAAACCAGCCTCCTCCTCATGAATCAATAAATCCTGCTCCTCTGAATTTTGATCACGTGAGATGTTTTAACATCTTAGAAAAGGATTTAAAAACTATGATCAAATCTTCTACATAGACCACCAACATGTTGACTCAATCATCCAACACACTGAATTTCTTTATGCAGATAACCGGTCAAATGCTAAATTTTAACATTCAAGCCATAGCTAGGTTAGAAGCCCAACTTGGTCAACTAGCTAGTCCCATGAGAGAAAGAGAGAAGGAAAATTTTTCGAGTCAATCTGTTACAAATCCTAAGGACATTGGATCAAGTTTAAGCTACCTAGCTCAGGTGAATGCAATCCGTACACAACGGTCAGAGAAGCATGTAGATAATCAAGTTAGAATGCCTTTGGATAAAACTTCATCTTCTTCTTCTTCTATTCAAAACATTGAACGTGAACAAATCCCTTATCCATCAAATATCTCTGTTCATCAACCATCCTCTTTTTGATGACCAAGAATCCGAAACCGAACCTGAGCTCGATCTTGATAGGTTTAAGCCCATTGCTTCCTTCCCGGATAGACTCAGGCTTAGGAAAAACTCTCCTCGGGTAGAGAAGATCTTAGAAACCTTCAAGCAGATTAAGATCAACATCCCTCTCTTAGATGTCATCCCATAAATCTCATCTTATGCTAAATTTTTTAAGGATTTGGCACTAAGAAGAGAATAATAAATATTCCCAAGAAACTCTTTCTTGTTCCAATATTAGTGACATGATCACAAAGACCATGCCTTTGAATTATAAGGACCACGGTTGTTCTATTATCTCGTGTGTCATAGGTAATACCTTCATTGATAAGGCGCTTTTAGACGTAGGGGCGAGTACCAATTTTCTTCCTTATTCAGTCTACCAGCAACTTGTTGTAGGAGAACCTAAACCAATCAGATGTATCTTACAGTTTGCTGATAGATCCATCAAATCCACCATGGGAGAGATAGAGGAGAGTTCATTTTTGCTATTGGCTTCATAGTCTTGGAAACACAGACCGTTTTCAATCCTAAGGGATAGGTTTCAATCATTCTAGGAAGACTGTTCATAGCCACTTTAAATGCTCTGATCAACTGTAGAACCTGTCAAATAAATTATCCTTTAGGAATATGACTGTAGATCTCAATTTCTTTAATTTAGGGAATCAGCCGAGTGATCCATCAGATCAACCTTTAGAAGTGAACTTCATTCAGGGAACAACAAACAAAGAGTTAGAAGAAGAATTTGAGTCAGATCCGAGTTTTAAGGAGATCTTTGTTGATGAACTCAAGATACTAGAGGAGTTAGAATCAGAACTAGTCTTTAAGAAGAAAAGCACTGAGTCAAACACAAGTTTCACTAATCGCAGCTTTGAAGAACTCTTTACATAGGACCTTAGATTCCTAGAAGATATATAACAATCAGCCTATCATGCCTCAACTATGGACCTTGAGTTTGAGAAAATTTTTAAAGAAGAACTAGTTGAGTTATGATAAACTTTCATTCATATGGAACCTGAGCTCAAATTTGAGACCAGCATTCTGATTGATTGATACTGGAAACTCAAAATACAAACCTGCCATCAATTGCTACAGAATTTATTAAAAACCTTAGAGAGTACAGAATTTAAGCACATCATTGAATTTATCATTGTACACTTCTTTAAAATCGGAGGTAGAATTTTAAGCAATAAGATAGGAATTAATGTAGAGTGTGGGCTTTTCATTTTCAATCTTTTATTCTACATCTTTACTCTTTGTCTCAAGATAATAATAAAAGAATTTATTCTTCTCTCGTTTGAGAGTTTCTTGTGCCTTTTTAAAAATAGGAAAAATAAAAAAAATGAAAAAAAAGGAAAAGAAAAAAATTTGTTGGCTACATCCTCCACATGCCAAAGATAATTGCAGATTTTTATCATTATATCATTGTTCTAAGTCAACCGAATAAATGTAAGTTTCTCCTTTACATCTGCTTTACCTTGTGTATCATAGATTTTGCATTAAGAACAATGCAAAATTTAGGTGTGGGGTGGAGACTAGTCAACTTTTTCTTTATTTACATCTTCTCTCTTCATTATATCCTTTTTTATCTTTTTTCTTTCCTAAAAAATTATCATTTGCCAACTTGATAGAGTTAATTAATAATATATCTACTTCATGAATTTTAAATTTTCTAGTTCTTAGCTTGTTTCATACTCAAGTTAACCTTTTATGATAATGCTAAAGAATTTTTTAAGAAATAATTTTCAAAGTAGTATACTTCACTATAGTCCTAACTAAGATTTGTAAATAAAGTAATGAAATTTTTGCATGCTTAACTTAGCGTAGAAAGTATTTTTTAAGCTACACACACACAAATGCATATATATATCTGTGTGTGTGTGTGTGTGTGTGTGTGTGTGTGTGTATTACACACACATATAATTATTATATTTGCAAAAGAAGAGTGTGAAAAATAGGCACCAACAAAACTTTCTTAAACTCCAAGATGATTCTATCTTACTAAGCCTAAGTCGAGCGAGTGATTAAGCCTGAGGAGTATTTTTATACTTAATGACCTAAGTCCAATTGAGTAGGGATCTATTGGCCCAAAACTCTTTACACGATCGCTTAGAAAGCCCGATAAAGTAGAACAAAATCACCAAGAAATAAAGAGATATTAAAAAGAATTTTGCATATTGTTATATTTATATATATGTTTTGAAAAATAAATTGATCAAGAGGCTTGGAATTTTCTTTAAAATAAAGAATTAGCATGTTCTTTTCAAAACTTTTAATTAAATTTCTAAGTTGGACTTGACTTTGTATAACTATAGTGAAAGGATTTTATAAGAAATTTACTTTGGAGTTGTGCATAAAAATATTTTCTTGAGTAAAAACTTGCTTTAATTAGATTGTTTAAATATATCAAGTGAATTAATTACATATTGACTTCTTCAAATTGGCAAGATAATCGAATTTTATGGGTATATTTACTGCAAACCCTCACGATACTACAACTCAGCTTCTAGGATAACCTAGGGGTTTAAAGGCGTGTTGTATGTGCTAAATACAACCGTGATTCCTGCGAAAGTGAGTTAGATTTTTTTTCTTTCCTTTATTTTTATTTTCTTTGCTAGAGGACTAGCAAAAATCTAGATGTGGGGGGTATTTGATCATCACTTTTTATTATACTTTTATACCCTCATTACCTATTTTATATGAATAAATATATCGACTAATAATAACTTTTTATCTTAATTTGCAGGTATTGGAGAATTAATGAATAAGAGCCCAAAAGAATCAAATTCCATTAATTTTCTATCATTTATTGAAGTCCAAGATTAAGCTAGGAGGAGGCCCACTAAAGCCCAAGAGATCAAGAAAAAATGGGGTCAACAAGTCAAAAAAGAATCAAATTCTGTTAAGAACCAATAAATTAACCAATCGAATGGCTAATTCAATAGCCAACTGATTAGTTCGTAATAGAATCAGTTAATGGCTGAGATTTATTTCTTGGAGCTCAAGGCTAATCCAATTACTCTTATTGATTGCAATATGCTATAAATAAAGGTAGAGAGTGAGGGGTTTGGGTGTAAAAATATTATAAAAACTCCATATGGAGAGGAGAGTTACTCTTAATTGAGAAGACCTTTCAAAATTATTAACTTTTTATTTGCAATAAGTTAAAAAATTCCTTCTTTTAATTTTCTTCTCTTTTCTTTGATAATGAAGATGAAGATTTGTCTTCAAGGGGCCAACCCTTGCAATGTAAGTTTTATTTTCCTCTTTTATTATTTTTATTTTAGAATTGCATGTTTTAGGATTTATTTTCTTATTTTTATTTCATGTCCGGTAGATGAGATTTATTTCATGCTTGTAGTATAGATTTATTTTATGCTTTGTAGAGTATATTTATAATTTCTTGCTCTTTTTGTTTTTTCATTTTCTTGTTCTTTTTCTTGCTTTCTTGATGTAACTTTGTATTTTCTTGTTCTTTCTTTTATGCCTTACTTTACTTTTGTTCTTAATATGTGTAACTAAATTCTTTAGGAAATCTAGGATTGTATGAAATTAGTTTAATTTCTTTTATGGTTTGTGGATTGCTCTCTTTGTACTTAAAATAATCATGCTTAGGATAACCAACTAGATAGCTAATTTGTAGAAAAAATTTAATAATCTATGCTTATCTTGAGTGGTTTAATAGATTATGCATAGGAATTCTAGAATTACTATCTAGTTGCTTGTTCTTTTATGAATGAAAATTTTGCTTGGATAATAATTTGATAGATTATACTTTCTTTAAGTGATTTGATAATCTATGCTTTGTAAATCTAAAGTGAAATATGATAAAAGAGAGTAGTAAATATATCCTAATTTAAATTAACTAGTTGATTCAATTCTAGATCTCTAGTTTCTCTACTTGTTTTCTCCTTAATCTTTTGTAATTTTGATTTTTCTCCATCTCTTGATTTCTATTTTCTTGATTTTCTCTTATTGATTTTCTCTTCTTCCTCCTTCCTTATATTCTCTTGCTTTTTATTCTCTTTATTTTTCTTTTTGTTGTTTTTTTTATTTGTGTCTTTCTTTTCTTCTTCTCCCCTCTTATTTTCATTTTTTATTTTTGTGACAAACCAACTCTCTCTACATCTCTGCACATTTAATTTCACTCTTTTTTGTCCATACTTTTCTAGAACCAAACTTAGTAAATTCCAAACACACACCTTTCTTATGGGTTCGACATCTAATTTCTACACTATAACTTAATAGTTGTTCTCTTACAACTTTTATGCATTTATGATTTATGCCCCTACCAGTGAGAATTAGCTCTATGCATGATATTGGCTCTTGTAGCAAAGATTAATCTTGAACTAGTCCAAATGGACGTGAAGACAGCTTTTCTATATAGAGAACTGGAAGAGGAGATCTATATGGAGCAACCTACTGATTTCATTGCCAAAGGACTTGAACACAATGTGTGCAAGTTGAAGAGATCCATCTATGGCTTGAAACCATCTTCCAGGGTGTGGTATTTTTGGTTCCATCGAACCATACTGGGTTATGGTTTTCGGGTGATCCATCAAGATAGTTATGTCTATCTATGCCGAGCTGGTAGTATGTTTGAGATCCTGTCGTTGTAAGTTGACAACATATTGCTGGCCTGGAACATCATGGAATCCATCAATGCCACTAGGAGTTAGCCGTCCTCTACCTTTAAGATGAAGGACATGGATGATGCTAGATTTGTCCTTGGAATTCAGATTCCGAGGGACTGTTCTAAAAGGACCTTAGGTTTATCTCAAGAGATTTACATAAGGAAGGTCTTAGAAAAATTAGGCTTGAAAGGTTGTAAACCCATTGGATCTCCAATCGCTAAGAGTTATGATCTAAGTCAAGAGCAATGTCCTAAGACTAAAGCAGAAAAGAAATAAATACTAACCGTTCCTTACAGAAGTGTAGTCGGTAGTCTTATGTCTGTTATGATGTGTATAAGACCCAAAATATCCTTCGCAGTAGGACTGATGAGTTAGTATCACTCCAATTCTAGTATGGCTCAGTAGAGAGGAGTCAAGAGGATCCTCAGATATCTGAGTGGGACTGCTTATTTTGCATTGTGTTATGACGGTTCAGACACTCGATTACGAGGATATTCATATGCCGACTGGGTCGGTGACCAGGATTAGCGCGCATTAATGTCTAGTTATGCCTTCTTACTGAAAGGCATGCCCATTTCATGGTGTAGTAAGAAAGAAGAGTGCATTGCCCTTTCCACAATGGAGGTGAAATACGTAGTAGCATATGTGGCAGCTGAGGAGGTAGTTTGACTATGCAGATTCTTGGAGAGTCTAGCGATAGTGCTACATGCAGAGGATAAGGTGATCCTTCATTATGATAGCATGTCGCTGATTGCCTATTCGAAAGATGCAAAATACCATGGAAAGTTAAAGCATATCCAAATTTCGTACCATTTCATCAAGAAGCAAGAGAAAGAGGAGATTATACTGAAGTACATCCCTATGAGTTAGATGATCACGGATCCACTGATGAAGGAAATAGCCGAGGAGCAGTTCATTCAGCACACTAGAGCTTTAGGGCTATGTTCGTGGTGACATTTTGTACTATTTTGGGCCTGAGACACTTAGAATATTATGGATGACAGCTTTATGAGACATTATTTTATTTTTAATAAATAGTTTCTCATCTATATTTATGCATATCTGGGATTTACTTATGTCTTACTAATGTTTAATTATTTGCAGGTTTGTCGGGAGATCCCAAGCATATCGCGGGGCATTATGGCTGGACAAGTTCATTACGGGGTAAGGGACTTGGGTCTTTACGGTATTTATTTGATAATGTATGCTCTCAGGGAGCAATAGGTAATACCATAGCACGTAGTTGTACAACATGTGCTTGGACCAAAAACAAGGAGGTCGAGGGATGGATCCATGCTCCCTAGCTGTGTGAGCCCTTATGGACGACCATTAGTAATGGAGGGATGGAGGGAAGTTATTGTACCCTTAGAGACACTAGGCTATCTAGAAAGGTTGTTATGAGCAACTATTATGTTGGCTACTATTTTCTGCTACAATGAGACAATACCGCACATATGGAGCAGTGGTAGGAAAGCGGGTGATTAACGTGCTCAACTATTCAAGGCCAAACGAAGATCGATTGATATGTCTCCTGATTGCATCACATGCACAACTCTTATTTATACCGAGGCAGGAATTAAGAGTGTGATGAATCGATGGTAGACCGCGGTGTTCATTTACACTTCTTCGAGTGATCAAAGGTACTTGAGCAGACATGGTTGATCATATCTGGGTATAAGATATCGCATACTTACACTTTTATTTGTGTATATCTATTTTCTTTAGGGAGATCCTTGTATCAGTCTTAACAAATCTGGCGGTAAGGCTACCTGCTTGTAGGTTCTCAATGGTGCCGCACTAACGATGTATGGATGCAGCATTGAAAAGGAAGGAGAATCTCGGGGAGATTTTGACTCACGGAGTTAAAGGCTTAGGGAGCTATGGATGGGAATGAGACACCTCACTAACAAACACAAAATTTGTGCTTGGTACCAAGTTCCTACATTTTTCTTATATATATATATATATATATATATATATATATATATATATATATATATATATATATATATATATATATATATATATATATATATATACTCATTCCGCATACAAGAAGCAAGATGCTCTAGCCTGAGGAATCTCACACACCAACCATGTGGCCCATTTAATGCACGCACTAGCGCATCTACCTCTCGTGGATAAAAGTTAAAAGAGCAAAGTTTTCACCCAAAACCCAAATATAACTCCCACGCAACACCATGTGCTAATGCCTCATTGCCCCCCACACGTGTGTCAGTGGTTAACGTAATCTACATTCTCGCAACCCCATTTATATTGAAGGAATGTTGGGTGTATGTGCGGAGTTTGGATGAAGATGAAGTTTAACAAATTAAAAAGGGAGTTTGTGGTGTATTGTTGGGTATTTGTACCTGCACAATTTGCTTAAATAAATTGTGACATGTGTGGACTGTGTTAATTGAACACATGTCCAATTGATTAGATGTTTGATCCAAAATTCTTTCCTTTTTTTAGCACTAAGAAATTTAATTATTGTACTCAATAATTGAGGAAGTTAATTGAATTATTTATCCGCCGAGCTAATTAATTCAAACATGAAGACTCATCCGAATATCTTGATGATAAGAAAGATGTGGGAATAAATAGAGATGCGTGCATATGACGAATATGAACGAAATCAAGAGTTGGGGCGTCACAGAGGGGATTCATCTTCCGCATGTGTCATAGGGGTTGTGGGAAAGCTTGGACCAAGTTGATTCAGAGGGATTAACCGCATTGTGTTTCCAAATATATTTATTTATTTATATATCCATCTCATTATCCTACTTTCGGTTTGGAAATAAATCTCTCCTCATGTTTTGTGCTATATATCAAACCATACCTAAACTGAATAGATTGACACGCCTATAAATCTGTGTGCGTTTTTTTTTTTTTTTTTTTTGGCAAACCATGCTTGCATTAGAATAAATCAGGATACTTAGTCGATATAAAGGGAACATTCAGATGTAGCATAATAAATTTGAGACATTTTTTTATAAAGTTGTGCAACTGTCTCGTTTATGTAATGATAAATTAAAAATTTTAACCTTACAAAAGAAGGGGTGTGGGTTGGGTTTGGGCGCGCCGGGGGGGTCGGGCGGTGGGCCCTTGAAAAGAAAGGAAAAGAAGAACATCCCAGCTATATTAGCCTCACTCTTGCTATTGTGCAGACTTTCAAGCAAAGTAGTATTGGTTGGTCGGCAACACAAGAGTATTGGGCAATATATACCCTTTGCTTGCAGAACACTCTATCCTTGCTAAAAGGCCAACAAGGTAAACGCATGGAACTCCACAAAGGGACGTCGTCAGTAATTAACAAGTTAAATGAATTAATTCCGAAATTATCATGCTCATTTTAATGTACACCGTGCCTTCTGATCCCCTTACAGTAATACAAACATCAAGCTTGATCCAAACCATTAGTTGTTTACTTAGCCTAATGACAACTGTCAAATCGCGGAAATCGCATGCAAATTAACCAGTAACATGTCAATGTTTTTCAAATCTCGCTAATGTCACTTTGCAACGGAGAAATCACTTTGCAATGGAGAAATCAGTTTCTTAATTATAACCCTCATATTTAGATGTTGCGATTTATTTCTAACATAATTAAAACTATTATCCCTTATGAATTGTACTGATTTTATTTCCTAGACAAAAATAGAGTCAACTGGAGGATAGATGGTACTGATTATTATAACTAGTATTCCGATGCACGCGATACGTGCATGACCAAAAATATGGAGATGGTAGGAGCATTGTGTGATTTCCTATAAGTGTGAAAGCATTTCCTTTGATTTTATCAAGTATGAAAGCATTTATATTGAAATTTTAAATATTAGAGCATTTACAATTGATTATTTTCATATATAGCTTTACCACACATGCAATAGACATTTGTTGATGTCCTGGGACTCAACGGCGGGATTAGAGGATAATCCCGAACAGTAGCGGGGCTTCTGGGTCGATGCATAAGATGTAAGGGTCCCTTCATCTCCTTAGGCGGCCGATCCCTTGATAAGATAAGAGTTCTGCAAAACTACAACTAGTTAGAGGACCGGAGTTGGGTTCCCCGGTGATTCCTCTGACGATCAAGTCAGTATAGAACTTGAGTGGGGAATCAGTAAACTAAGTCAGTTCTCAGTGTGCAGAGATAGCATTATTTAACCAGAGATGGCTTACCTGTGGCCCGAGGGGCCTCCTCTGCTAGTAGGCGATGTGCCTATATATACCCAGCTGAGAGGGGCATATGCGTAACTCTGGTCGAGTCCAGGCAGGCAGCTGAGTCGGCCGATAATCTACAGGTGTTGACTGCAGATGAGATGAGTCACCACTGATGTTGATGTGATGGTGACTACGGAGGCGTGGTGCCGACGAAGGGTGATGAGTCATGAAGACTCGTGGCATGAGAAGGAATGATGATGATGGTTAGCTGTTGGCGAGGAGTTCGAGGACTAACCACCTCTTAACTCAGCTCTTCTAGCGGGACGACAAGTACTGCATTTTTTGTCGGCCTCACAAGTTATCGGCCCAGCCTTGATTAAATGAGCGGGGTTGACCCCAATGGTGAGATCGAGTGAGAGCTTGTCTCAACTCGCCCCTGGGAAGGGACGAGTACCCATGCTATTCGAGTCGTTCTGGCTGGGGTGAGCTGGCCTGATGATTAGTGTTAACACGAAATACGTGTCGACTTCAGAGGGAGGATTACCACTGAGATTTTAGTAACATAACACTGGCCTCTTTTGCTTGAACTCGGGTTAGCCGAGTCCAAGTGAAATAAAACTATCACTGGTCGGGTCCCGCGGTGCATTTATGAGGAGCCGTTGAAGAGTCTTTTCGGATGTGACGTTGCTGACGTCAGAGAAGATCTTGAACTACCACCGCCTCGACTCTCGTACGAGGACTGCGGGCTAATCAAGATGAGGGGCGCTTCGGTTCTGGAGTGGTCGCCTCGTATTCTAGGAATGATCTCGGCCGTTGGTTAATAACTAAGTCGGCCGTTGCGATCTCGCCATCTGTCAGCCTTTCTGCTTATAAGTACGGCCGTTCTAGGGGAGATTGATGTTTTCATAAATTCTCAAACTTTCTTCTACACCGAACGATCTCTGATTTACTCCATACCCTCTTCTTCGGTAAACTTCTGATCTGATTGAGTCTTCATCTTCCATGGCTCGGAATGAGATGCGAATCAATCAGCTGTAGAGATTCCATTCGAAGGTGCCGTCGTCGCTACTAGAGAGCTTATACGATAAGTACGATATCCATAAGGCATTTGCCCTAACGGCACCGGCGCATACGCAGGCGGTCTTCGACCATGGCAACGACTTGACTCCGGTGTACTTGTAGCATCTGGAGTATGGGTTGCGCCTGCCACTGCACCCCTTCCTCCACCGTGTCTTCGAAGTGCTAGGAGTGTCGCCGTCACAGATGAAGCCAAATTCCATCGCCACTCTGGTGGGATTCATTGTCATCTGCCATTGGCTGGGAGTCAACCCGACTCTGATTATCCTTGGCCATCTCGTCTGCGTGAAGGTGAATCAATAGGAGGGCCATTATTACCTCTAGATCTTGGGGGGTAATAAGAACGTCTCCAATGCTCTCAAGCCCAACAAGGACTGGAAGGAGAGGTATGTCTAGGTAACTGGAGATGACTCGATCTTGGCTTGCTCCAGCTAGCCTGAAATTACGAATGACGTGCTGAGGCCGGGGCTGCTGTCGAGCGACAAGAAGTGTGCGCTCGACATGATCAGGCCTTACACTGGCTTTTGTCGAGGCGAGAGCTTCTTTAACAACTCGGTCCTACAAGCTGTCGGCATCTCCTCGGTTCCTCCGACCGTGGATGATGAGGCGCGATCGGCTATGCTAACGATAGGCTCGGAGGAGATCGAGATGGCATCGGTGGCTATGCCAGCTCGAACCCGGGGAGGCCCCTCCATGAGGCCGAAGAAACGCCTCTGCCCTGACTTGGCCCCTGAAGAGGCTGAGAGGGCACAAGCCAATACGGTCGAGATAGCGACTCGACTGGCCAGGTCGAGTTCTGCTACAGTCTAGGCCAAGAGGTTTAAAGAGAAGAGAGGCGACTGAAGAAGGCGGGCAACTAACTCCCTCCTGGGAGCGCTAGGATTCCTAAAGATAGGGCTGAGGTTGGAAAGGAGGTGGGTGCATCCTCTGCTGCTTAGAGGGATGCAGCAAGCCAACCAACAGTGGAGATCTCGCTCCCTGAAACAGTGGGGGATGATGCTGCTGTCGTCTCGACCCAGGAAGCTGCTGTGACTATGCCACCTGACGTCGTCATTGTCGATGATAGGTCCCTTGCTAGAGATGAGGGGATCGAAATCCACATGGCCGAGGCCGAAGAGGCCAAGCGACAGCGTGAGTCGTCTCTTGCTAAAGTCCAAGCATTGTAAGGCTACCTCGCTCATCTGAAGTCTGAGGCCCATAGGTTTGAGATTGTAGAAGGCTACCGCCATAGCGCTCTTGGAAAGGTGGAGCTGCCACTGGCTTGCAAAGCCGCTATGACTATCTCGAGGCGCAGCTTCCGGCCGAGCTCAGGAATGATCCTGAACAATTCCACTATCCTCCAATGGTGGCCAACTGCCTTGGCACACTTCAGAAACTAGAGAAGAAAGGAGGGGACTCGTGCTTGACGCCGGGAGCGGTGATGAAGATGATGAGGAGTTAGCCACCGAGGAAGTAGGCGATGGCTTGGCTCATGACGGCTGGGTGAGTCGGCCCGAAGGGAGAGGAGGCGAAGAGGTGGAGTCTAAGGTTCAGTCGACTTCTCTGCCAACTTCTACTACCACTGCCCCTACGCGCTCGACTCCTGCTCTGATTCCAGTGTCATTCCGCCCGCATCTCTTCCTAGTCCGACCCCTTAAGGGCTCATATGTATCTCCTTTTTGTGTTTTTAGCACTTTTTGTACTGTAAACAGTTTCACATATATGAATAAAAAGTCAGCTTTGTCAATTTGAACTGTGTACCTTTGAGATTGCGTTCTTGTGTGTTTAAGAGTTTACAATATGTTTTGTTTGAGTACAACTTTTTCAGATGTTCTTGGGTCGAGGCGACTCGGCTCTGCGTATTGCGAGTGGGACGACTCAAGCTCTTGCCTTGGGTTTATTCACAATGACACTAAGGTCTTAAGGTACGTGCCTTTAGCTTAAGGTGGTGCCAAGGTCTTTTGAGTCGAAGACGATTGAATTGATGCCTTGGGTTTATCCCGAATGGGTACCAAGGTCTTACGCACGTGTCTTGGAGTTTATTCATGAAAATGATACCAAGGTCTTAGTATCGATGACGTGCCTTGGTTTTACTCCGAAAGGATACCAAGGCCTTGCATACGTGCCTTGGACTGATTCATGAAAATGATGCCAAGATCTTAGTGTTGATGATGTGCCTTGGTTTTACTCCGAAAGGATACCAAGGTCTTGCATACGTTCCTTGGACTTATTCATGAAAATGATGTCAAGGTCTTAGGTCAAAGTTGGCCGAGTCGATGAAGATCGAGTGGCGCAAACTGCATACAGGTTAGTACACAGCATAAAAATATCTCTTATTTAGTTATTTATGAGTGTATCTTTAATTAGATTACCTTGGAGAGGAGTTCTCCGGAACTATATATACTTTATAGCAAACCTGCCATTATGGCCTTATGGCGGAATCTCTAGATTGTCGTGGATCTCGAATGGGGGCGGCAACTACTTATTCTGAGATTTGGATATAGGGGATCGCCCATCTCTTCATAAAGTGATGAAGAGGCCCCACGGTGGGCCCCAGTGTTGATGTCTTGGGACTCAGCAACGGGATTAGAGGATAATCCCGAACAGTAGCGGGGCTTCTGGGTCGATATATAAGATATAGGAGTCCCTTCATCTCCTTAGGCGGCCGATCCCATGATAATATGAGAGTTCTGCAAAACTACAACTCGTTAGAGGACCGGAGTTGGGTTCTCCGGTGATTCTTCCGACGATCAAGTCAGTATAGAGCTTGAGTGGGGAATCAGTAAACTGAGTCAGTTCTCAGTGTGCAGAGATAGCATTATTTGGCCAAAGATGGCTTACCTGTGGCCCGAGGGGCCTCCTCTGCTAGTAGGCGATGTGCCTATATATACCCAGCTGAGAGGGGTATATGCGTAACTCTGGTCGAGTCCAGGCAGGCAGCTAAGTCGGTCGATAATCTACAGGTGTCGGCTGCAGATGAGATGAGTCACCACTGATGTTGATGTGATGGTGACTACGGAGGCGTGGTGCCGACGAAGGGTGATGAGTCATGAAGACTCGTGGCATGAGAGGGAATGATGATGATGGTTAGCTGTTGGCGAGGAGTTCGAGGACTAACCACCTCTTGACTCGGCTCTGCTAGCGGGATGACAAGTACTGCCTTTTTTATCGGCCTCGCAAGTTATCGGCCCAGCCTTGATTAAATGAGTGGGGTTGACCCCAATGGTGAGATCGAGTGAGAGCTTATCTCAACTCGCCCCTGGGAAGGGACGAGTACCCATGCTATCCGAGTCATCCTGGCTGGGGTGAGCTGGCCTAATGATTAGTGTTAACATGAAATACGTGTTGACTTCAGAGGGAGGATTAGCACTAAGGTTAATTATTGACATAACAAAGTTAAATCTATTTATTTAAATTTTACATAAAAAAAGGCTAATTGCATTTTGATATCCTTCTCATCGGTTTCATAACTTTTAAATCCTGAAATTTAAATTTGTTCAAAAATAGTTCAAAGTTTTAAAGGTATAGTTTTTACAATTGTAATGTTGTAATACTCTTATTCAAGCATGAGAATGTAGTTTTCATTTATCAAATATCAATTAAAATCATTATAGAGAATACATATTCCCAAATATTATAAAGAATTATAAGGAGAACTACAATTTAAAAGAAATATGCTCAGTGATCATGTTCAAATTTTTAATCGTTATATATTTCTATTGACATGTATCTGATAATTTTTTTTTTTTGGAAAGAAGCATATCATTTATTTTTTTATTTTTTATACGGGAATTGAATCCAAGATCTTGGGAGCTATATTGGAGCCTCCCAACCATCCAGACTATCCTGGTTCCCCATTAGTTTATATTTATATCTCATATTATTATTTTATATTATATATCTCTTATAATAAATGTAAGATGGTGAATATTTAATTATATTTTTTTTGGTAAATGAAATTTTTCATTAGCCAATTGAAAAACTTTATGTCCACTCTCACCCAGGCATACCTGGTGTATACAGTCATTAACACAACAACATATTTGTGTAAAACTCAATGAGAGATCATCCAACAAACTCATAATCCAGTCTTAAATTTGTCAGGATTTACAGACACTTAGCAATCTGGTAAGTACATCTATCTTCTCCTTCTTCAACACAATTAAAGGACTGCTTGAAAGTGAACAAAATTGTCTGCAATTTCTTTCACCCCAAAGATGATAAACAGTAGTAGTTAAAGCAACCAACAGAATCTTGAAATTTATGGATTTTGGCCTCCTCCATTGACCCAACCAAGAAATCTCCTGCTCCCAAGCCATAGGATCCTTTTGTATCCTCAACCACACCAAGATCTTCTTCCAAACAAGCACAAAAAAAGGGCATCGAAAGATCATATGGTCAACTCCTTCACTCCCATGATTGCACAAAGCACAAACACTCTCTTGTAGCACACCAAACTTCACCAATTAATCTATCCTGTGTAAGCAATCTCCCACACACTGCTAACCATAGTATAAAAGAGTGTCGAGGGATAAACAAAGAACCCTAGACTGTAGAAGACCAAACTATATCTCTTTGATGGCAAAACAGAGCATGATATAATGTGGATAACCTCAATTTCCCCTCTATTTCCAGCTAGAGAATAGTTTGATCAGTAGACCCAAAGTAACCAAGCAACCAATCCCTTATTTCCAACTGCTTCCTCCAAAACCTTGCGTCCACTCCCCTAGCTCAAGCCTCCCAGATGGTTGAATTCTTCAAATAATGGCCATGGACCATTCAATTCATAAATGATCCTCTTTGTCATGTATAGCCCATAAAAGCTTGATCATAGCCTTTTTATTCCATAATTCAGCCTTAATTAGCCCCAAACCACTTTTATTCTTAGGCATACATATTTTATCCCATGAGACTCACGCGTACACCATATAAACTGACAGCAAATAGCATCAATGCTCTGCGACACCCTCTTAGGCAACATATAAGCTCCAGACCAAAAAGTATGAATGCCAAACAATACTGACTCAACAAGTTCAAGCCTACTTGCATAAGAGAGAGTATTTAATTATATTTAATTATGTAAGTTCATTTTATTTTCTCATCCATGATTTAAAATGTTCTAAATATAAGAAAAGAAAGAATTTCTTGCAAAATTTTAACTTAGAATGTTCTAGAAATAAGAAATTTTTACCTGCATAAGAGGGAGTATTTAATTATGTAAGTTCATTTCTTGTTCTCATTCATGATTTAAAATGTTCTAAAAATAAGAAAAGAAAGAATTTCTTGCAAAATTATAAATTAGAATGTTCTAGAAATAAGAAATTTTTAATTTGAGAAAGTAAGGAATGAAAATCATAGAACCTTCTAGAAAGAGTGGAGATAAAGAAGAGAGAGAAATGAGGAACCCACATTAATAGTTAAGGTGACAAATGACCAAATTATCCCTGCCTTTTATTAAAATGATATCATATTCTATATCAAATTAAAGGAATGATAACACAATCCTTCACTTTTGTATACCCTCATAATTTCTTTTATATAGTAGCAAAACAAGGACATTTTAGAAATTCTAAAACCATGGCTTACAATGATTAGAAGGGAGACTTTTCTTAATGTACTAGTATTGTAACCCGTGCTAAGCAGTCTTAACTCCATATTTTCTAATTTTATTTTATTTTCCAGTTCATCATTTAATAAAATAATCTCGAGGAGAATATCGAATATCAACTATACGTTTAAAACATACTAAAATAATTTTAGATTATTAAAAACTGAATTCATATTTTTATTGATAATGAATATATTAAGAACAAATAAACATATAATGTATATATTTTAATATAATATAGTTTTAGATTAATAAAGAAAGAATAATGATAGTACTTCTAAATTCAATGCTCGAGTGTTGTATGTTACTACCCATTCCATGCAAGGTCATACACATTATGCACATTATAACATATAAATGGCTATTTGCATCAAGCATATGGTAAACACAAAGTATCAAATTTTATTCAAATTTAAGCGACCAAAATAATTTTATATATATATATATATATATATATATATATATATATATATATATATATATATATATATATATATAAGGCTCCTATAAACTTAAGTTGATAGGAATAGTCATCCACCAACTTTTCTATCCATTGATGTTGCCTTGGGATCCGTGAAAGATATAAAGCCCACCTTTGAGATATGTGCATATGTTAATTTCACGGATCCCAAGGTAAGATCAATGGATATAAAAGTTGGTGGACACTCCTCCCTTTCAACTTAGGTTTATAGAGCCTTGCTATATATATATATATATATATATATATATATATATATATATATATATATATATATATACACACACACATGTAAAAGAAAAAATTAAAAATTTAAAAGCTAATTCCCATTAGTTAATATTTTTCATATATAATGAATAATCTAAATACCAAATTAAATGTACTATAAGTCAACATTTAGGTAATTTATATATACATGTAAAAGGAAAAAAATTTAAAATTTTAAAAAGTTAACTCCCATTAGTTAATATTTTGGGAAAATTGTGTCAAGGTCCCAAAAGTAAAAACTTCATGTGACCAGCCCCCTCCAACTTTGCCCCATGTGAATCAGCCCTAAACAGTAACACAATTTGTGTTGCACCCCTTTTTTAGCCATCATTGCATGCGAACTAAGCATAGAGAGAGAGAGAAAGAAACAAAGAACCCTAAAATACCCTTACATCCTTCTTCCTCCTCTCCTCTCCTCTCCTCTCCTCCTCTCATAACCCATCTCCTTCCTTTTCTCTTCATCTAGTCATCCACAAGGGCTGATCTTTCTCCGACTGATCTTTCTCTGGCGATTCATCTAGTCATAATCCATCTCCTCTCCATCACCGGCCCCCTCAAAAGTACTGCAGCCCCCATCCCCTTCTCCTTCACCATCACACAGGAGTACTCCATTGAAGCCTTTACATCCTCCTCCATCACCCGCGCCATCTCCTTCTCCGTCGTCCAAGCCTAGCCCTTCTCCATCTTCACCCCGGCCAACGCTACGTCCTCCTCCTCCATCACCATCACCCGGCACTACTCTCGTGTCTCCTCCACCGCCTCCACCACATGTTCCTCCCTCCACGGTAGTAAACAACCACTACTCCTTCACGTACATATGGAATATTATTACACCGTCGAAAAGCACTCCATCTCCCCCTCCGATTCCTTCCACTACTCATCTTCCTCCTCCGCCGTTCTGTAGGAAATTCAATGTTAAAAGTGAACTTAACACGAACCAAAGTGGACCTAACACGAATGAAACTGGACTTAACACGTACCAGGTTCGTGTTAAGTCTACTTTGGTTCGTGTTAAGTCTAACCTGGTTCATGTTAAGTCTAACCAGGTTCGTGTTAAGTCTAATCTGGTTCGTGTTAAGTCTAATCTGGTTCCTGTTAAGTCTAATCTGGTTCATGTTAAGTCTAACCTGATTCATGTTAAGTCTAATCTAGTTCGTGTTAAGTCTAATCTGATTTGTGTTGAGTGCAATCCGGTTCATGTTAAGTCAAACTTGGTTCATGTTAAGTCTATTTTTATTCATGTTAAATCTAACTTGGTTCATGTTAATTCAAACTTGGTTCATGTTAAGTCCATTTTGATTCATCTTAAGTCTAACTTGGATCATGTTGAGTCCATCTTGGTTTATGTTAAGTGCAACCCGGTTCATGTTAAGTCTATTTTGGTTCATGTTAAATCTATTTTGGTTCATGTTAAGTCTAACTTGGTTCATGTTAAGTCTATTTTGGTTCATGTTAAGTCTAACTTAGTTCATGTTAAGTGCAACCCGGTTCATGTTAAGTCTAACTTGGTTCATGTTAAGTCTATTTTGGTTCATGTTAAGTGTAACCCGGTTCATGTTAAGTCAAACTTGGTTCATGTTAAGTCTATTTTGGTTCATGTTAAGTACAATCCGGTTCATGTTAAGTCAAACGTGGTTCATGTTAAGTCTATTTTCATTCATGTTAAATTCAACTTGGTTCATGTTAATTCAAACTTGGTTCATGTTAAGTCCATTTTGATTCATCTTAAGTCTAACTTGGATCATGTTAAGTCCATCTTGATTCATGTTAAGTGCAACCCGGTTCATGTTAAGTCTATTTTGGTTCATGTTAAATCTATTTTGGTTCATATTAAATCTAACTTGGTTCATGTTAAGTCTATTTTGGTTCATGTTAAGTGCAATCCGGTTCATGTTAAGTCAAACTTGATTCATGTTAAGTCTATTTTGGTTCATGTTAAGTCAAATTTGGTTCATGTTAAGTCTATTTTGATTTAAAATGAATCAAGATGGACTTAATATGTCAACAGAACCGTTGAATAAATGGGTTAAGTCTAACTTAGTTCATATTAAGTCTATTTTAGTTCATGTTAAGTGCAACCCGGTTCATGTTAAGTCAAACTTGGTTCATATAAAGTCTATTTTGGTTCATGTTAAGTCAAATTTGGTTCATATTAAGTCTATTTTGATTTAACATGAATCAAGATGGACTTAATATGTCAACAACTGTTGAATAAATGGGTTAAGTCTAACTTAGTTTATATTAAGTCTATTTTGGTTCATGTTAAGTGCAAACCGGTTCATTTTAAGTCTAACTTGGTTCATGTTAAGTCTATTTTAGTTCATGTTAAGTGCAACCCGGTTCATGTTAAGTAAAACTTGGTTCATGTTAAGTCTATTTTCATTCATGTTAAATCTAACTTGGTTCATGTTAATTCAAACTTGGTTCATGTGAAGTCCATTTTGGTTCATCTTAAGTCTAACTAGGATCATGTTAAGTCCATCTTGGTTCATGTTAAGTGCAACCCGGTTCATATTAAGTCTATTTTGGTTCATGTTAAATCTATTTTGGTTCATGTTAAGTCTAACCCGGTTCATGTTAAGTCAAACTTGGTTCATGTTAAGTCAATTTTAGTTCATGTTAAGTCAAACTTGGTTCATGTTAAGTCTATTTTGATTTAAAATGAATCAAGATGGACTTAATATGTCAACGAACTGTTGAATAAATGGGTTAAGTCTAACTTAGTTCATATTAAGTCTATTTTAGTTCATGTTAAGTGCAACCGGTTCATGTTAAGTCAAACTTGGTTCATATAAAGTCTATTTTGGTTCATGTTAAGTCAAATTTGGTTCATATTAAGTCTATTTTGATTTAACATGAATCAAGATGGACTTAATATGTCAACGAACTGTTGAATAAATGGGTTAAGTCTAACTTAGTTTATATTAAGTCTATTTTGGTTCATGTTAAGTGCAAACCGGTTCATTTTAAGTCTAACTTGGTTCATGTTAAGTCTATTTTAGTTCATGTTAAGTGCAACCGGTTCATGTTAAGTAAAACTTGGTTCATGTTAAGTCTATTTTCATTCATGTTAAATCTAACTTGGTTCATGTTAATTCAAACTTGGTTCATGTGAAGTCCATTTTGGTTCATCTTAAGTCTAACTAGGATCATGTTAAGTCCATCTTGGTTCATGTTAAGTCAAATTTGGTTCATATTAAGTCTATTTTAGTTCATGTTAAGTCTATTTTGGTTCATGTTAAGTCTAACCGGTTCATGTTAAGTAAAACTTGGTTCATGTTAAGTCAATTTTAGTTCATGTTAAGTCAAACTTGGTTCATGTTAAGTCTATTTTGATTTAAAATGAACCAAGATGGACTTAACATGATCCAAGTTAAACTTAAGATGAACCAAAATGGACTTAACATGAACCAAGTTTGAATTAACATGAACCAAGTTAGATTTAACATGAATGAAAATAGACTTAACATAAACCAAGTTTGACTTAACATGAACCGGGTTGCACTAAACATGAACCAAAATAGACTTAACATGAACCAAGTTAGACTTAACATGAACCAAGTTAGACTTAATATGAACCGGTTTGCACTTAACATGAACCAAAATAGACTTAACATGAACTAAGTTAGACTTAACATGAACCAAGTTAGACCTAACATGAATAAAAAATAGACTCAACATGAACCAAGTTAGACTTAACATCAAAAATAGTCTAACTTCGTTCCAGCCACAAACCAACTCCGTTCCCTTCTCGGATTCCCGCCATCGCCGACCTCACTCGGATCCGGACCCTCCATCAATGGCGCCAAGTTACCAAATCTTGGCACCAGAGGGTCCAATAGCCCGTTAATTTGTTTGGGGGCCCCCTTCCAGCGGCCCGGGAAGAGGCCCGTCATCGCCAACAAACTTCGAACTAGGCTCTCCGCCTCATCCGCCGTGTTCTTTGCCATCTCTTCGCATTTAGTGTCGAAAAGTATGGCCAGAGTGTGCACTCAAGATCGGCGGTGGCGGAGGGAGGATGTCGGTGTCTTAGAGAAAAAGAAGAAAGATGGGGAGAGGAGGAACGAGATGGGTTAGGAGAGAGGAGGAAGGAGCCATGGCCATTAGATCTAGAGAAAAATGAATGAAAGAGATAAGGGTATTTTGGGGTCTTTTATTTCTTTCTCTCTCTCCATGCTTAGTTGGCATGTAATCATGACCAAAAAAGGGGTGCAATACATTTTGGGATGCTTTTTGGGGCTAAAGCACATGGGAAAAAAATATGATGGGCCTCGTCACATGAAGTGTTGGACTTTGGGGCCTTGACACAATTTTTCCTAATATTTTTTATATATATTGAATAATCTAAATACCAAATTAAATATACTATAAGTCAACATTTAGGTAATTTCGGATATTAAAATATTTGATTCCTCAATAGATTATTTGCAACACGTGCTATTGTAATCTAATAATAAAAGTTTTCAATCCCTCGATGTTTTTGAATATAAATCAAACTATGTAAGTAAAATTCCCTAAAATTGTAATCATTTTTTCTCCGTCTTGATCTTCTTCTTTAAAGTTGGAACTGCAGAATCTCTATTCATCACTGCAAGATGTAAAATTTATAATAAGTAAATGTAATGAAGCAATAAATTTTTATAATTTTATATATATTTATTTATTATTGAATGTTCAACCTGATTGTGTCCTTGTTTTTCCAAGGATGGGAGATGGAGTTTTAAATGCAGATGAGCCTAATATAGCAATGTGTGATACATCAAAAACCTTCTTATTGCCTCTGCTATCAGATATCGTTGCAGGTGTGGATAACTCTTGATTAAATTCATCGGTTTGTCTTTCATTACTATTCACATTTTCCAAATCAATTGATTTTTCCTCCTTTGATAATGGTAAATTCATCTTAGAATAATACAAACATAATACAATTTTAAAAATTAATATACAAATAGTTGAGTTATGAAAAACCTTCTTTTTTTCCTTTTCTATCTGAAGGATTTCTTGGTGTAGGTAAATCAGGAGCATATTCAATGCATTAACTGTCATCAGCATTGACCCGTGCCACTTCCATCGAGTCCTCATCCTTCAAAAATAGTAATGAAAAATAAGTTGTGGTATTTCAAAATAGGATATAACATTGAAAAAATATAATTATTTATAAATCTATTAAATTTTATATGTTTATTTGCTAACAATAACAATTAGTTAAGCTTTTCATCGTCAACATTATCATTAATAATTTTGATAATCGTGTAGTCCTGAATGCATTTACTGAAATTATTTCTAAATTGAATAAAGATAATATTACCTATTGCCTCCCTATCCCTCATCACATACCGTGTAATTCCATCATTTGATGCAACTGGATTTGTATCGACTTGCAAATTACCGGTACCACATTGAATATTCGATTCGTATTGTGCATCTTTATTTACTGCAGATCATATAAAGAGATCTCGAGGTGGAAATGAACATTCATAATAGTCCTATAATAATCAGTTATATGTGAAATTTCTTTACATATATCACATCTTGGATATAAATTTGAAATAAACAAATCATAATAATTTTCTCAAATAAGGCTAAGAAGAAAAAGAATTTGATAATTTTACCTTTCCCTTTCTGTCTCTCACCATGTGTTTGTTTTATTTTCTCCAATAGTAGTTTCTGTAATTAGCACATCACCAAAATGATGAATTTTTTAAAATAATATGTTGATTCTTTCAAAGAACTAAATAAATTGGTAAATCATCGTAATTTGTTCTTAAACTTCTATGTCAGCATTTTCAAATAAGTAAATAAGATAGTAATTAATAGTTTCACCTTTAGACTATCTATACTTTTAGACTATCTATATATCATGATTTATTTATTTTTTCATTATGTGCATTAACTTTGTGGGAAGATTTCTATAGCAAATGCTCATTTGGATAAATGCTCAAATCCCTGTTTCATAATTTTTATGTCCATTTTCTAATTAAATGATTTCAAACAACTTCCATTCATATACCATAACAAAACTCTTATGCAAGTAAATTGATTAAAATTTAAACTCATAATATCATTAAATTCATATATCATTATCAGGAAAATTTCAAATTTTTTTAGCATTTAATCACCTTTCACAAAGACTGGGTTTGTATTTCTGAATTAACTTGATTTGCTGCTGAATGTTGAATGCTGAGTAATTGCGGCAGAAACCATTTCCTCAAAGATGGGTGTCATTGAACCTTGACTATTACCTAAAATTTTAAAAGTTACATTATCAAAATATCAAAACATAAATACATATAAATCAAACTTACATAAAATATAATTAAATTAAATATCAGATTTATACCTTCTTCTTGGTAATGTTCATTTTCCTTGCCAAATCTGGTTTTTTCCACCGAATTAGGTGACGTTGATACATAACATGGCTCAGTTGGACTATTAGTGACACCTTGATTACTTGTATCCTGAAAGGGTCGTCTAGAATAAACTGGTGCTTTGGGAATTTCTAATTGGGTGTGTGCCTTTCTCTTTTCTGTGTAACATTACAACAAATCATCATCATTACATCAATAAATTTGATAATATTCCCATAGATCATTATTTTGATTTGTATGTCTTTCAAGAAAATATATTTAATAAAACTGATATTTGCCTATCATATTTTGTTTCGAGTAGCACTATACAAATAGTTTTACCTTTAATGATGATTTTCTCAAAACCCAATTTCGTCGTCATATTGTGCAATTATTTTGTCTACAATTATAGCAAATTCAATGAATTTGTATAATTATTTCCTCATAAAATATCAAAATACAATGGCCATGATTTCATAAAATAATCTGAAAAACAATTTAAACTCCAAGAAACCATCATGCAAAATACAATACACAATGAAGTTGTATACCAATAAATTTTAAAATATTAGTTATTTTATAAATTGATTCATTTAGAAATGAGGATGAAATCACCTTTCACCATATCGAAATTGGTATTTTGTGATCGACGCAATAGGCTACTAAATATTGACCGCTGAGTACTTGAGGCTGAAGCTATTCCATTGAAGATAGAATTTAGTGTAACCATATTATCAGTACCTGTAATTTAATTGGTCATTGTCATAAGATCAAAACATAGTTATAAATAAGGCTCACAGGTAATGTTTAACTGCTATATACAATTATACCTTTTATTCATATTGTTCATATTCCTTACCAAATCTTCCTCTGCTTGTTGTCTTAAATGATGATGACATATTTACTAAATTAACTTGACTGATAATGATAGGTTGATTACTAATGTTTTGAAAAGGGCGTATAGCAAGAATAAGTGTCTTTTATTTTGTAATATCATATTTCTTTGTGCCATTATAATATCATTGCGTTTTTTTCTTGCTTCTTTGCTTTTCTTGGATCTGATAATTTTGAGATGATGCAGGCAAGATGCCTTCGCCAATATTCGATGTATATCTGCGCTTGGGACCAGAAAGGAAAATATGTATCTACCTCATCCATATCTTTAAAAGGCCACCGATGAACAATTTGAATAGATTAGAAGGCAGCTCATATGCTGTATTATTATTATTATTATTTCTAAGCAATTAAGGATTAAAAAAATAGGGATAATGTGCAAGTAGTCCCTGATATGTTTAATCGAGGCAATGCTTAATTACTCAATGTTAAATGTGAGAAAGTAATTATACAAAAGAATTATTAAATTTAATAAATGTGTAAGTAATTAAAAACCAACCCAATTCATATGCAAAAATGATATGTATTAAACAGTTACAAAATTTTATTTTAACTTTTCAATCTTTATGCCTTAAATGCGTCGATTTAAATCATTTAATAAAAAGTTTACCCTAAATGAAATTAAAAGAGAAAAAATAATTATTTTAACTTTTCAATCTTTACACCAAAATGCATCAATTTAAATCGTGCTCTAAAAGTTCACTCTAAACATAATTAAAAGAGAAAAAAACAAATTTATTTTAATTTTTCAATCTTTACAGATAAAATTTGCCGATTTAAATTGTGCTCTAAAAATTTCACCTAAACGAAATAAAAAAGAAAATAAATATGGAGAAGCATTATTTGTGCAAATTTTAAAATTTAATATGTGTATAAGATATTGTTTTGGAGAAAAGTTAAATCTTTGTTTATTATATTAATCAATATGCATATGTGTATATATAGAGAGGTTACAAGAGATGGAAAGTATCAATCAAATCTCTACATATATTGTCAAGTATCTAACTGAATCTCTACAAGTATCAGTATCAAATAATATCTTCAAGACGCCCCCGCAAGCAAAGGGCGTGGAACGACTTGCAGCTTGGACCGTAGGAACTCGAAGCGGGTCTTGGCTAACAGCTTGGTCATGATATCCGTGACTTGATCCTGCGTGCTAATGAACTGCACCTGAACGTCTCGACGAGCAACCTTGTCACGGACGAAGTGAAAGTCAATCTCAACATGCTTCGTCCGTGCGTGAAAAACAGGATTCACGGACAGGTAGGTGGCCCCCAAATTGTCACACCAAAGCACAGGAGGAGAATGGAGAGGAATACTGATTTTCGAGAAGAGCGACTAAAGCCAGGTCAGTTCGGCCAACGTGTCGGCAAGGGCCTTGTACTCTGATTCGGTGGAAAAACGGGAAACAGTGCGTTGCTTGCGAGACATCCACGAGACAAGATTCATACCAAGAAAGATCACAAAACCCCCCGTCGACTTGCGATCATCAGGACATCCAGCCCAATCAGAATCACAGAAAGCCTGAAGGTGATCAGTGGGGCCACGTCAAAAGGATAGGCCATGATCGAGTGTCCCTTTCAGGTAACAGAGGATAGTTTGACCACCATCCAGTGGTCCTCTGTCGGTTGATGCATAAACTAATAGACCTTATTGACCGCAAAGGATAAATCCGGTCGAGTCAGAGTGATATACTGAAGAGCACCCACAATCTGTCGGTACTTGGTCGGGTCGGGGAAGAGAGTACCAGAGAGTTTAGTGAGAACCGTGGATGTAGAGAGTGGAGTGGTGACAGGTTTGGCATCGGAGAGACCCGCTTTCTGAAGAAGCTCAGAAATATATGTCCGCTGAGAGAGAAGGAGACCCGAGGACTGAGGAACCACCTCGATGCTGAGAAAATAATGTAGAGGCCCCAAATCCTTAAGAGAGAAATCAGTCGACAACGAGGTGATGAGGCGAGATATAAATGCTGAATCATTACCTGTCACAATAATATCATCCACATAGACAAGAACAAATAGCTGAATCTCGCCATTCGAGTAGAAAAAGAGGAAAAAGTCAGTTTTGGACCCCGTAAATCCATTACTAACTAGTGCCTGAGACACCCGAAGGAACCAAGCTCGGGGGGCCTGTTTGAGGCTGTATAGAGACCGATGAAGGAGACAGACGTGATTCGGAATTGATGAATCGACGAAACCAGGAGGTTGAGACATATAGACGGTCTCTGTGAGAGTGCCGTGGAGAAAGGCGTTGTGAACATCGAGCTGGCGAATAGACCATCCATGTGATACAGCCAAGGCAATGATAGTGCGGATCATCGTGGGCTTGACGGCCGGACTAAAAGTCTCCTCGTAGTCCACACCTGGTTGTTGATGGAATTCCTTAGCGACCAGACGAGCCTTATATTGTTCAATCGACCCGTCCGCCCGTCTTTTGATCTTGAAGACCCATTTGCACCCAACCACATTCATGGTGGAAGAAGCCGGAACGAGAGACCAAGTGCCATTCCGAAGAAGGGCATTGAACTCATCAGTCATAGCCCTGCGCCACTTAGCATCCTTATTATCAATGGTAAAGCATGTTGGTTCAAGAAGTGGTGTGGGCTTGGTAGTAGTGCATGTGGATACTGAAGGAGAAAATAGAATTTTGGGCTTCGGGTTAGGGCGCAGGTGCATAGTATGAGTACGGAGAGGTGGTGGTGGGGTGACACAGGGTGTGGATGTAGGGGAGGCGGATTGGGAGGCCGGAGTAGGTTGGGATGTGGAAGATGAGGAGGGGACAACACAGGGAGAGGGAAGAAAATTGTTGTGAACAGTGTTGTGAACAGTACCGTGAACCGGACCATGAACAGTGCTAAGAGAGTAAGCGGCCAAAGTAGAGTTTAGTGGAGGAGTATAAACTAGATTGGAAAAGATAGGGAGGGGCTTAACCGAGGTTGTGTTGGGAACAAGAGAGGAGGAGTGGCTCATGGTGTGGAACGGGAACTTAAGCTCATCAAACCGAACGTGCCTCGCGATATAAAGGCGCCACCGCGTGTGTAGGCCGAGACACCGATTAACCGTGATGGGTTGGATTATAACCTAGAAACACGCAAGGAGAAGACCAGAAATTCATCTTGTGTGAGTTGTAGGGCCGGAGATAGGGAAAACAGAGGCACCCAAATACCTTTAAGAATAGATAATCCGGGAAAGAACGGAAGAGACACTGAAAAGGGAATTGATTTGAGGAAACTCGAGATGGCAGGCGATTGATGAGGTAGACAGCACTTTCAAAGGTATAATGCCAATTTTTTTTGAGGAACAGAGGAGTGAGCTAATAAAGAGAGGCCGGCCGACGACATGACGACATGACGCTCGACAACACCATTTTGTTCGTGAGTGTGAGGGCAAGAGACACGATGAACAATTCCCAAAGAGGAAAAATATGGAGTTAATTTGCGAAACTCTCCCCCAATCAGTTTGAATAGATTTGAGTTTCGTGTTGAATTGGCGTTCAACCATCGCTAAAAACTTAGGAAAGATATTAAACACCTCAGATTTTTGTGAAATTGGGAAAATCCACATGTACTTGGAGTATGCATCAACAAATAAAACAAAATATCGATGGCCATCAGAAGACATAGTAGGAGAGGGACCCCAAACATCACTAAAAATAAGTTCAAGAACAGAGTTGCATTTATTATTTGAAACTGACAAAGACAACCTAGAAGATTTGCCGAGCTGACACGCAGTACATAGAGAAGTAAACTTAAAAAAAGAACAAGGAAGACTATATCACTTTATTATAGTCCTAACAAGTTGGCTGTGTGGGTGACCGAGACGCTGATGCCAGATATCAGTTGAGGCCCGTTCAGCTAGATGAGCAACAGAAGGTGAATGAGTAGCGACTTTGTTGTGGAGGATGTAAAGGCCATTTTCACTTGGTCCGGTAAGGAGGATGCGATGTATGACCTGATCCTTCACAGCAAAAAAGGATGGGTGAAACTCAAAGAACACATTATTATCTTTAGTGAATTGTTGGACAGATAATAAAGATTTGGAAATTGTTGGGACATGCAATATATTCGAAAGATGAAATGATGTAGTAGGTGTGTGTAAGGTGGATGAACCAACATGAGAGATAGGGAGACCTTTACCATTACCAATGTGAAGACTATCAGAGCCCGAGTAGGATTGAGATTCATCCAATCTACCGAGGTCCGGAGTGACATGGTGATTCGCATCGGTATCTGGAAACCAAGTAGTGGAGGCAACAGAGGGAGATGGCGCATGTGTGAAGTGAGCGGAAGGCGAGCAGGCGAGAACACCACGCTGATAGCAGGTAAGAGCAGTGTGATTAAGGCCATTGCATATTTGGCATCTAGTGTTAAACTGCCCACGGCCACGTGCACGGCCACGCCACCGATTGTGGTACCCGTGAGGCTGATTTTTGTACCCATAAAACTACAGCGGAGTTGAACCATGATTGACATAGGTGTTGGGGCCAAGTACTGGACCATAAGCAGCAGCCCCAAGAGGAGCCTGACCATAGGATGGCAGGCCATAACTGCGGTAAACGGGCTGGACCGGACCGTTGCGCTGTAGGCCAAGAGTATTCACCCGAGCATGGTGAAACCCGAGCACGCCTAGCAGTTTCCCACTTGCTACCACACCCGGCGCAAGGATTTGATGGCCCACGGATTGAAGGTTGCCTAAGGTGTACCCTGCGGACAACAGACCGGCATTCAGGGGCTAAAGTTGTGCGCCCGTGAGATGCGCCATAGGGGAGATAGCATCAACATTCGGACGACCATGAACGTATTCATGACTGAGAAGAAGAGCATGCAAATCTTCAAAGGAAACGGCTTCCGGACGGGCATTGAGGGTCGTGGTAAGATCTCGAAACTCGAGACGGAGACCCCGGAAGATGTATACATTCAGGTCCGCAGTAGAGATCGGACGACCAGCAGTGGCAAGGGAATCAGAAATATTTTTGGCAAGATATAGGTAGGCAGTGATGGCGAGATCCCGCTATTTGAGTTCATGAAGGGATTCATGTAGTTGAAGAATTCGTTTATTCGAAGGAGACGCATAGGCACGCGCTAATGAATTCTAAATCTTAGAGGATGTCATAAGACCGACGATGAGTGGGAAAGCTTCCTCAGAAAGAGTAGAAAGGAGAATAGAGACAACCAGTTGATCTTGTTGTTGCCAAGTCAGAAACTCCGTGTTGACTTGTGGGGTGGCTTGGTTGGCGGAAGAAACATGGGTGGGTGGTGTGGAACAGAGCCGTCGATGTATCCCATGAGGGATTGGCTACACAAGAAGGGAGAGATCTGCGTCTTCCAGTAGAGGTAGTTGTGGGGGTTGAGTTTGATGGAGAGGTAGTGACGAGCATTCTGAGTAACCGGTGGTGGTGGTGGTGGTGGGTTGGTTAGCACACTATAGGAGGAGGAAGAAGAGGATTGAGACATGGTTGTGGGAAAACTGAAACCTGAAATCCGAGAAGAGGAGGAATCAGAGGGCGGCACACGAGTGCTCAGCAACGACGGCCTGAAACCTACTTGATAATGGCCGAGAGAAAATCTGCTTGAAGGTGGCCGTAAAAAAAGAACCGCACGGCAACTAAAACAAGTGAGTTTGACCGCATAATTTTGTTGTGTATGATGTTGCATGTATTGATTGGTTGTTGAGGTTATTGAATGGTTGTTACGGTAATGGGATTGTTGTTAAGGTAAAGGGTTTTTGTTAAGGTAATGGGTTTGTTGTTAAGGTTATGGGTTTGTTGTTAAGGTAAAGGGTTTGTTGTTAAGGTAAAGGGTTTGTTGTTAAGGTTATGGGTTTGTTGTTAAGGTTATGGGTTTGTTGTTAAGGTAAAGGGTTTGTTGTTAAGGTAAAGGGTTTGTTGTTAAGGTAAAGGGTTTGTTGTTAAGGTAAAGGGTTTTTGTTAAGGTAATGGGTTTGTTGTTAAGGTAAAGGGTTTTTGTTAAGGTAATGGGTTTGTTGTTAAGGTTATGGGTTTGTTGTTAAGGTAAAGGGTTTTTGTTAAGGTAATGGGTTTGTTGTTAAGGTAAAGGGTTTTTGTTAAGGTAATGGGTTTGTTGTTAAGGTAAAGGGTTTTTGTTAAGGTAATGGGTTTGTTGTTAAGGTTATGGGTTTGTTGTTAAGGTTATGGGTTTGTTGTTAAGGTAAAGGGTTTGTTGTTAAGGTAAAGGGTTTTTGTTAAGGTAATGGGTTTGTTGTTAAGGTAAAGGGTTTTTGTTAAGGTAATGGGTTTGTTGTTAAGGTAAAGGGTTTTTGTTAAGGTAATGGGTTTGTTGTTAAGGTAAAGGGTTTTTGTTAAGGTAATGGGTTTGTTGTTAAGGTAAAGGGTTTGTTGTTAAGGTAAAGGGTTTTTGTTAAGGTAATGGGTTTGTTGTTAAGGTTATGGGTTTGTTGTTAAGGTAAAGGGTTTGTTGTTAAGGTTATGGGTTTGTTGTTAAGGTAAAGGGTTTGTTGTTAAGGTAAAGGGTTTTTGTTAAGGTAATGGGTTTGTTGTTAAGGTAAAGGGTTTGTTGTTAAGGTAAAGGGTTTGTTGTTAAGGTTATGGGTTTGTTGTTAAGGTAAAGGGTTTTTGTTAAGGTAATGGGTTTGTTGTTAAGGTAAAGGGTTTGTTGTTAAGGTTATGGGTTTGTTGTTAAGGTAAAGGGTTTGTTGTTAAGGTAAAGGGTTTTTGTTAAGGTAATGGGTTTGTTGTTAAGGTAAAGGGTTTTTGTTAAGGTAATGGGTTTGTTGTTAAGGTAAAGGGTTTGTTGTTAAGGTAAAGGGTTTTTGTTAAGGTAATGGGTTTGTTGTTAAGGTAAAGGGTTTTTGTTAAGGTAATGGGTTTGTTGTTAAGGTAAAGGGTTTTTGTTAAGGTAATGGGTTTGTTGTTAAGGTAAAGGGTTTTTGTTAAGGTAATGGGTTTGTTGTTAAGGTAAAGGGTTTTTGTTAAGGTAATGGGTTTGTTGTTAAGGTAAAGGGTTTTTGTTAAGGTAATGGGTTTGTTGTTAAGGTAAAGGGTTTGTTGTTAAGGTAAAGGGTTTTTGTTAAGGTAATGGGTTTGTTGTTAAGGTAAAGGGTTTTTGTTAAGGTAATGGGTTTGTTGTTAAGGTAAAGGGTTTGTTGTTAAGGTTATGGGTTTGTTGTTAAGGTAAAGGGTTTGTTGTTAAGGTAAAGGGTTTGTTGTTAAGGTAAAGGGTTTGTTGTTAAGGTAAAGGGTTTGTTGTTAAGGTAAAGGGTTTGTTGTTAAGGTAAAGGGTTTTTGTTAAGGTAATGGGTTTGTTGTTAAGGTTATGGGTTTGTTGTTAAGGTAAAGGGTTTGTTGTTAAGGTTATGGGTTTGTTGTTAAGGTAAAGGGTTTTTGTTAAGGTAATGGGTTTGTTGTTAAGGTAAAGGGTTTGTTGTTAAGGTAAAGGGTTTGTTGTTAAGGTAAAGGGTTTTTGTTAAGGTAATGGGTTTGTTGTTAAGGTTATGGGTTTGTTGTTAAGGTAAAGGGTTTGTTGTTAAGGTAAAGGGTTTGTTGTTAAGGTAAAGGGTTTGTTGTTAAGGTAAAGGGTTTGTTGTTAAGGTAAAGGGTTTGTTGTTAAGGTAAAGGGTTTTTGTTAAGGTAATGGGTTTGTTGTTAAGGTTATGGGTTTGTTGTTAAGGTAAAGGGTTTTTGTTAAGGTAATGGGTTTGTTGTTAAGGTAAAGGGTTTTTGTTAAGGTAATGGGTTTGTTGTTAAGGTAAAGGGTTTTTGTTAAGGTAATGGGTTTGTTGTTAAGGTAAAGGGTTTTTGTTAAGGTAATGGGTTTGTTGTTAAGGTAAAGGGTTTGTTGTTAAGGTTATGGGTTTGTTGTTAAGGTAAAGGGTTTGTTGTTAAGGTAAAGGGTTTTTGTTAAGGTAATGGGTTTGTTGTTAAGGTTATGGGTTTGTTGTTAAGGTAAAGGGTTTTTGTTAAGGTAATGGGTTTGTTGTTAAGGTTATGGGTTTGTTGTTAAGGTAAAGGGTTTGTTGTTAAGGTAAAGGGTTTTTGTTAAGGTAATGGGTTTGTTGTTAAGGTAAAGGGTTTGTTGTTAAGGTAAAGGGTTTGTTGTTAAGGTAAAGGGTTTTTGTTAAGGTAATGGGTTTGTTGTTAAGGTAAAGGGTTTGTTGTTAAGGTTATGGGTTTGTTGTTAAGGTAAAGGGTTTGTTGTTAAGGTAAAGGGTTTTTGTTAAGGTAATGGGTTTGTTGTTAAGGTAAAGGGTTTTTGTTAAGGTAATGGGTTTGTTGTTAAGGTTATGGGTTTGTTGTTAAGGTAAAGGGTTTTTGTTAAGGTAATGGGTTTGTTGTTAAGGTAAAGGGTTTTTGTTAAGGTAATGGGTTTGTTGTTAAGGTAAAGGGTTTGTTGTTAAGGTAAAGGGTTTTTGTTAAGGTAATGGGTTTGTTGTTAAGGTAAAGGGTTTGTTGTTAAGGTAAAGGGTTTGTTGTTAAGGTAAAGGGTTTGTTGTTAAGGTAAAGGGTTTTTGTTAAGGTAATGGGTTTGTTGTTAAGGTAAAGGGTTTTTGTTAAGGTAATGGGTTTGTTGTTAAGGTTATGGGTTTGTTGTTAAGGTTATGGGTTTGTTGTTAAGGTTATGGGTTTGTTGTTAAGAAAAGTTAAATCTCTGTTTATTATATTAATCAATATACATATGTGTATATATAGAGGTTACAAGAGATGGAAAGTATCAATCAAATCTCTGAGATATTGTCAAGTATCTAACTGAATCTCTTCAAGTATCAGTATCAAATAATATCTTCAATATAAGATATTAAAAACCCAAACCTAAATCCGACACCAACCCAACCCAACCCAGATGGTTAATTACTGAATCTAACAAAGGAAATCCAAATACAATGTAGAACATAAAATTTGCAATCATACAACTATCTAGAATTTTTAAGCATTTTGAAGTTCAAATTTACCTCTTTGATGTAATAGAGTAAAGGGAAAATTGCTTCTAGCCCCCAAAATCGGAATAAGTATTCCCCCAAGACTTTTTCAACGATCCCCCAACACCCAAAAACACTTCTTTTATTCCTTTAGCCCCCAAAACCCTGTCCCACGTGACCTGTTATATAAATAAAAAATAAATCCCCAAAATGCCCTTTGATTTAACCGCCCCCCACTTCTCAAAACATTGTCTCGTTGAGCGTGCCCGCCCATTTCTCTTCTGTCCCAAGCGAACCGAGCAAACCCATTTTAAAACCCTAACCCTAGATCAACCCAGACCCGAGCGGAATCCTACAACCTGACCGGAGAAATGGCCGACAAATCAACCCCCAAAGGAGTCGCCCCTGCCTCTTTCAGTGATGAGGACGACTCGTCACGATACGTCATCAAAAGAAGACTTTCAAGTGCATCAGAGTGGACTGATGCTGGAGCAACAATTGCTGATGTTCTAGACGACATCGCAGCTTATCATCCTCAGCCCCAAAACCCAGCGCAACACGTAGATATCTCGAGCACCGGCACCGGCACCGACGACGCCTCTAGAGCTCTCGTAGATCTAAAGAGAGGAACGGAGAGGAGCGAAACGGAAGAGAAGCGTACGGCAACTAAAAACAAGTGAGTTTGACTGCATAATTTTGTTGTGTATGATGTTGCATGTATTGATTGGTTGTTGAGGTTATTGAATGGTTGTTACGGTAATGGGATTGTTGTTAAGGTAAAGGGTTTGTTGTTAAGGTAAAGGGTTTTTTGTTAAGGTAATGGGTTTGTTGTTAAGGTTATGGGTTTGTTGTTAAGGTTACAGTTTTATTATGTTTTGTGGTTTTGTTTTGTAGAGAAAAGTCAAAGGCCAAGGAAAATCAAGTATTAGAGTTGCGACCCACTTCCAGCTTTACGGCTTACTATGAGTTCATGCATTCTCTTGTGCCACTTATGGGCCAGCGTCACTGGGAAGCCTACGAAGATAGTATATTCAGACACTACGTTTACTTTGGCCCTCCCGGTCTTGATCTTTCCACTTTCGAACACGTGCTAAGACAGTGGAACCCGAAGAAGATGAAATTTGTCTTCACTGATGCACAAAGTGGAGAAGAAAACGAATGCTCATTCAACCTTGAATGGGTAATGAGCCACACATGGTTCTCCAATGAGGGGGATCTTGTTAGACCTAACAGAGATCGGAGTAATAGAATTTGATCTAGGTTTTTTACTAGACCTGAGGGTCATAGTGATGGTGAAGATGACAAGAAGAAGGCTTCTCCTCCAGTACCCACCATACACCATGTTGAGGATCTACTCAAAAAGCTTGTACATTCAACTGACCGTCAAGACGTGAAGGACTTTGTCCTGCTACAGATCCTCTATCAGCTGAGCATGATCTGGTGTCCAAGCACTGTTCTTGGCATTCTAAGGTATTTATTTAAGTATGTTGATAGCATTCAACAAGCAAATGACACTGCTTGGGGGACCTATATCTTCGATGAGACATATGATGCAATTGAAAAGGCATTGAAGGGCCCTACAAAAGAAAAGAGCCCTGCAAAAGGAAAGAGGACTCTATATCTGCAAGGGTGTACCCAGCTTGTTTGTGTAAGTAATCCTACTTTTTATTGTTGAGTGCAATGACTAAATAATAGTATGCAATCTTGATTGATTAGTTCTTAAGTATAGGCGTTCATTGCTAGGGTTAGGGATTACTTGTTATGTATACGTGTTGGTTGCTAGGGTTAGGGATTGGTTGTTAACTATAGAGGTTGGTTGTTAAGGTTACGAACTTGTTGTTAAGGATAGGGTTTGGTTGTTAAGGTTACTGCTTTATTGTTAAGGTTACGGTTTGGTTGTCAAGGTTACGGATTTGTTGTTATGATTACGTAATTGTTGTTAAAGTCATAGAGTGGTTGTTAATCCTCTATTTCTCTCATGCGCAGTTGTGGTACTATGATCTTACTGGCATCAAGAAGCCAGTAATGGGAAGTATGATACGGCATCCCCTCATAAATTGGGTGAAACTGGGAGAAGTTGGGGGATCCCTTCGATTGGCCACAGTGAAAGCTAGAGCTAAGCAAGCTACTATAAAGCATCCAGAGTTCCATGGCCAAGTTCAAAGGCTTGAGAATATTTTTAGAGTACCAGGTAGAGGGGTGCTGGGAAAGGAGCAGGAGAAGGAGAAAGATAAGAAGAGGCTCCAAGAGAAGAAGAAAGAAGAAGAGAAGAAGAGGAAAGAGAGAGAGAGAGAGAGAGAGAGAGAGAGAGAGAGAGAGAGAAGAGAAGAATAAGGAGCTGGCCGCTAGAGTCACCGGCAGGGCACGTAGCCCAAGACATCCTATCTCCAAAAACAAAAAGAAGAGGGGATCAGAAGATGATATCACTATTGAAGGATGGGTAAGCATTGTAAATAATACTCTATCTTGGATTTTAATTATTTTTTATTTTAAATATTTAAATAATACTCTATCTGCCTATTGCATAGAACATGCCACATAATATTGATGAGGTCGAGCAGCACAACGAGGTAGTTGATCAAATGGAATTGCCTCAGCAACTGTGTTATTGGAAGATGATCACGATATATAATCAAAAAGTACATCGCGACCAAGAGAAGAAATACAAAGATCAGAGTGCTGCTGACGAACTACAGATATCTTCTCTATCTATAAAAGTGGCTTCTCTGTCTGCACAAGTGAGAAGGCTGAGAGAGGAGCTCAGCAATGCCCGAGAAAGAAGCCTCACTGTATATAACAATAAGAGGCTGACGGGAGAGATGTCCAGCCCAACAATGGAGCAGCAAACATGTACAGGTTAGACCCTTTTCTCTCAACATGTACAGGTTGTTAAGGATAGAGATTGATTGTTAGGGTTACTGGATGATTGTTAAGGTTACGGTTTGATTGTTAAGGTTATTGATTTGTTGTTAAGTTTACGGATTTGTTGTTAAGTTTACCGATTGGTTGTTAAGTATATGTATTGGTTGTTAAGGTTAGTTGTTAAATTTTTAAATAATTATAATTTTTTGACTCACGCACTTCACGAGACGCGGCTGACATTGAGATGAAGAGGGAATTCCCTCAACCTGACTTCTCTGACATTGATACGGAGAGGGAAGGCACTCGACAAGGGGAAGTCCCTCCAACAGAGGAATTCCCTCCAGCTGATGCTTTTACTGACATTGAGAAGCAAGCTTGTACAGGTTAGTACGTGGGAATTACGGATTGGTTGTTAAGGTTTGAGGTACATTGTGAAGAAAATGCTAATTACTTTTTTTTTTACTCAGGCACTCCACAGGACGTGGATGCTAGGGAAGACTCTCCAACAGAGAGTTTCCCTCCAGCTGATACCACTGACATTGATACGGAGAGGGAAGGTCCTCGACCAGAGGAAGTCCCTGCACAATCAGGAGCTGACATATTTTTTGAGGAGGAAGATGACGGAGTTCCTCTCATTTTTGCGATGAAGAAGAGAAAGACGGCTGCACGGACGCCCATACCCCCTAAAAGAAGCAGAACAAAAAGAAGAGTGAAGCCTTTCAAACATGTTATTACCCCTTACACTGAGGGGAAGAAGAAGGCAGACAAAGAAAAATAAATTGTGGGGGAAAAGGAAATAATAGAAGTGAGGGAAAAGGGATCGGAATTGTGTCCTCCTGCTGGGCTACATGGTGATCCCCGCTCAATTTGGAAAACCGTCATGAGTTCTCCTATGAGTGAGGAAGAAGAAAAGTTCAGGGATGACTTAAATGTAAAACCCCGAAAATTTGAATATTTGATGATATATAATAATAAATGAGTTATATTGTGATAAATACATTTTATTAATGTTTGAGTATGCTAGGAATTGATTTGAGATCAATTCAACATATATTTGTGTATATATGAGTGCAAATGCACAAATCATGCACGAAGAGAAATCTGGAAATAATGACCAGTTAAGCGTTTATAGGTTTTACACATGGATATAGTTAGAATCTAGAAAAAGTTAAAAGACCAAAGTTGTAGGTCTCTTCAATAGATTTCCAACAAGTCTTAGATCACCTCATTCCGAGGTCATATGAGAAAGTTATATCCAACATACCGAAGGTCTTTTTCTCAGTCAGACGAGGTTTCCTGGTTCGGGTCAAACAGGTTTGTTTCGGGTCTACCTCTATAAATACCTGTGTTTTCACGAAAATTTTCTCTCTTTTATCATATCTCTGAACCCTAGAAGCCACTCTCTCCCCTCAAAACCCTAGATTTTTTTCTTATGAGTTTTGAGAGCTTTGTGAAGTAAAATATCGACACGAGGGCGAGATCATCGACGTGTGGCAAGGAAAAACGGGTTGTTTACACTTTTGGATTGCTTGCTATTAGTTTCAGAGGCTTTTCCACGTGCAAAGGCAAGATTATCTGCATCCAATCCCATCCCCTTAGTTAATCACCGTATTTAACATGTTTTAATTGTTAATTACATGTTAGATCTAATTTTTGAGATGCTAAAACATGATTTTGATGATGGATACTAATCTCATGCTATTTTCATGATTAAATCTTGCTGTTCATGATCAGAATCTTTAGGATGTTTAATTTTTTATCTTTAATTTGATAATCATGTTAATTTAGATTTTATCCATGTATTAAACCTAGTCCGATATAAAATAATTCTATCATGCGAGTTAATCATGTTTAAAACCTTAGATTTGTGATATCTAATTAATATAAACATGTTTCAATAATTTTATACTTCTGTTCATGTGTAAAAATTATCATGCTCTAGTAATCACATTGTTAATATATGAGTAGATTTGAGAAATTTAATTAATTAAGTGGCAAACCCTAATTAAATTAATATTAGTTGTAGTCTCATGTTCAAGTTCACCTCCTGCTAATAAATTAACAAGTCTTACATCTTGTAATAAGTTATTTGATGATGAAATAAATCTTTAAACCAAGTTACAATGCCTGAAAACCCGAAAACCTGAGGAAACAGAGTTTTCTCTGGCCGGTCGACCGGAGCCATAGAGTCGGTCGACCGGTGAACTCAGTTCGTGCACTTTGTGCACGTTCTGATTCGATCGACCGGCGCCTAGGGGCGGTCGACCGGTCTGTGCTATTTTCGTTTTCCTGAATATTTTCTTCTAAGTTTTGAATGCAATTGCGGGGTTCTAGCTGTACGTCGATATTCCATATGTACAGGCCATTGAGTCAGGTTTGGATGCTTTGTATAGCAGTCCGTCCGCACGAGGGTGCGATGAGGCTTGTGAGCCGTCTATTTGGATACCTATATGGTAGGCCGTTCCGCACTCATGTTACGCACTGAGATTGCGATGAGACTAATGAGCCGTGTACACTGTTTATGATACCTACGGGGTAGTCTGTTGCACAAGATGATGCAAAGTATTAGAATATTGCATAGGGTACCTTGAGATAACTTATTTATAGCCAGAGTCCTTGGTGGACGCTAGAGCGAATATGAATCGTCGCTGAGTTATATGACCGAGATATTTTTCTCCTGACAGTACGCGAGATGATATGTTGGTATTTATTCTATCTCTCCAGTGATAGTGGGGAAATATTATAAATTCATTGTATTGATGTCTTATTTCTTTTACTGCTTTTCTTTACTTCTTAGTTGAGATCAATGATTAGCAGTTCACAATGTGAGACAACGGTATATACATGAGGGTTTCCTTGTTTGGATTATTTCGCTCGACGTACTACGTCTCGAATTGTAGGTGTCTAAATATTAATTTTATTAGATACGGGGAAAATAATCTACGTAGACTATGCTTAATAGGTAGAGCCTCCACTTCATCTAATAGCCCTTCCCCTGGGGGCAGATGGAGGTAATCTTACTGTAGCGCTCTGACACACTTGTTGTTGTTATTTTTCTTTTAGGAAGCTCGGAGCACCGGAGAGTCGCAGGATGACGGAGTTCTCGCATAGTCGCCGTCGCATGAGTTGTATTAGAGGCTCCACTATAGCTTTACATCTTTATCTAGACATTAGAGTTTCTTTCCTCAGATTGTAAAGGCAAAGATGCCTTAGTATATTTTCGTTTTGACTTATGTTGAGACATTTTATTATTTCGGACTCCATATTTATTTCGCTTATTTTACAAATTGAGACATAACTTGGGATTATGAGATATCTTCTTTTTATTATGTTTATCGTTGTTGTTCTATTTCTTTGCCTGTTTTGTACCTACCCCTTCCATTTGATTCCACTAGAGGATATGACTGTGATTGGTGAAATGTGTTACTGCACAATGTAGGTGCATGACAGGTTTGACATTCTGGATTTCACCTTGGACTGTAGCCTTGTTGAAACCTGGGGCGTCACATTAAACAAAGGCATTCCCTTTCCTGAAGGTTTCATCATAAAATTTTATGATGAGCACCCCACATTTTTTCATAATTATAAGGTATCGGCAGATGTTGCTGCCCTGCTAACGGAAGAGGAGAATAAAGCTCTCAATCATTTCTGTATTTGTAGGTGCAACAAGTAAGTATTTATCTCATATTATAATTTTATTGTTTTGCCTTTAAGGTTGTCCCCTTGTTGTTAGGTTTACAGCTTGGTTGTTAAGTTTACGGTTTGGTTGTTAAGGTTACTGATTTGTTGTTAAGGTTAAGGATTTTTTGTTAAGGTTACGGATTTGTTGTTAAGTTTACGGCTTGGTTATTAAGATTACTGATTTATTACCAATTTATAGTTAAGGTATATTAATTGTTTCATTCTTTTTGCAGAGTATTTAAAGTGTACAAAACTCAGTGGGCAACTATTGACAGATTTGAGCTTCTGAACATCTTACGTGGTTGTCAACTTGATGATTCTGTAAGCTAAAATCTATTCTTAATAATTAATTTGAAGGAGGCTTTTATGTTACTATTATTTTATGTTACTATTATTTATTCTTGGTTGTTTGTCATCTTCTAGGTTAATGAATCGCTAATTGAAACAATACGTGAATGGCAGAATATGCCTCAGAACCAATCATGTCGCCAAAAATATGGTTCGGTCTCTGTTTTCTTTTCAGTAAGTATCTATATCTTTGTAGAGGTAGGTCTATTCAATTCATGTTAAAAGTGGCTGACCAGTCTAATTCCTGATTACAGCATACAATACTTGTGGATGAAGGAATACCTGACTACAAGGGCGCATATGATATCTTCATCAAAAGTTTCATCGATCAAGGAATTACCAACCTATTAGTTCCCATTGTCAAAAATGATCATTGGCATCTCTTGGAGTTTGATCTAGAAAATAATGTTGCGCGCCATTATGACTCCTTGATAGATCGAACTGGACATATGGAACCTGTGATGAACATCATTAAAGCCTTCAACTACATTAAAGGCGGCCGGCGAGAATAATTTGTACAGCTTTTTCAATCCAATCCCAGTTCCAAACGAGATACAAAAGGGATCGTAAGTTTTCTGAAACTCTTTTTCACGAATTAGGCATTGGTTGTTAAGGTTAGGCATTGGTTGTTAAGCTTAGGCATTGGTTGTTAAGGTTAGAGCTTCTTAATAATTTTTAATGGTGTATATTTATTTTATGCCTAGGTATGACTGCGGGATCTACGTCTACTTGTATATACAAGCTATTATTCGAGGTAAAAGCGTCCTACAACTCACACCTCAAGCTCATAACACATGGGTCATACGGTCGAGGCTAGCGACTAAATTAATAATTGAAGGGAGAAAGATGAAAAAAGAACTCGGTGTACTTGACGATGATGACATTGAAAGCAGCTCTTGGTCATAGACTGTTACTTTTTTTTCCAAAAAGCCTCAGATATTGTAAATATTTACTTGTAAAATACAAGATTGTTGTAAAATACAAAAATATTGTATTTTCTTACAGAATTGGTATAAATACAAAATTGTTGGATATACTAAATTGGTGTAAATATTATAATAAGAAGTTGTTAAGATCATCTCAGATAACAATAACACTACTAAGAAGTTGTTAGATGACAATAAAGGCCTAACCTTAACAACAAACCCCTAACCTTAACAACAAAGGCCTAACCTTAACAACAAACCTCTAAATTTAACAACAAACCCCTAACCTTAACAACCAATGCCTAACCTTAACAACTAAGACGTAACCTTAACAACCAACCCCTAACTTTAACAACAAAGGGATAACCATAACAACAAAGCTTTAGCTGATAATACAAATACATAATCTGAATGCACAACATATTATCAACTGATAATACAAAACGTTAGCAATTAATACATATGTTTGGCAACTAGATAGGCTCGTTGCATGTTTGTCGATTGTGACCTTCCATATGACATCGGGAGCACTTAACAGGACGGGTGTTCAGCAACCTGTTGTTTATTCGTCTAGTAGGTGTTCAGCGACCTGTTGTTTATTCGTCTAGTACATGGTCTTCCACGTCTTTTTTTTAGTAAGGGGAGGCTTTAACAGATGGTCTTCTGGAGGTACAGCACGCTTCTCATAATCTGGAATAGGATAGAGGATCGACTCATAAGATGTTGTGAATGCTTCAACAGTCATAAACCAATTACAATATTAATAAATATCTCGTCCCATCCAAGTAATTGCAGCACAAGCGTGCTTACAAGGAATGCGTGTGATATCCCAAGACCTGCATGAACATGTCCGATTCTTCAAATCTACACGACAAGTTTTATTAGATTCAACCTCCACAATATCTGCTGTTGAAGGTTTAATAGGTAAGCAGCTTCCATGATGAATATTATCACTCAAGACTATCTCCACTTCCGGACATAAGTATCCAGACCATTTCGCTGCCATAAGCCTTCTTTCATGCATATGCTCCATGATTTGCTTTCGTATCGTCTCCACCAGCAGTAAGATTTATAACATTCGTGCCTTTCGTATCCAGCTGTTGAAGGACTCAGCAACATTCGAAGTTACATGGCCATACCTGTAAATCAAATGGAAAAAATCATAAGTTTGCCTGTAACCTTAACAACTACTATGTAACCTTAACAACCAAACATTAACCTTAACAATAAAAACTGTAACCTTAACAACAAATCTGTAACCTTAACAACAAAATTGTAACCTTAACAACAAAACTGTAACCTTAACATCTAAACTGTAACCGTAACAATAAAACTGTAACCTTAACAATAAAATCCTAACACTAACAATTAAATTATAAATAATATTATCATACCTTATACCAGGGAAATGAGCGTTTGCCCATCTCTCCGGCGAGTAATTCATTGCAGTAACATAAGCCCTTTGATCTATTACTGCCAATTCTTTCATGTAATCATCCCATTCGGAAATTGTGTACTAATAAGCCGCGGTTTGTAATAAATCACCCAATATTTGAGCGGCATTTGCTTTGTGACCCAACTCCTTCATTTTTTTTTGAAATTCTCGACTAGATGTAGAACACACCTTGAATGGAATGCATTTGGAAAGAATTCCTCGACTGCTAACCTAATACCCTTGTCGGCATCAGAAATCATGACCAGTTGATGTGGAGGATCGTAAGGCTTTTTCCTATCATATAGTATGGTCCAAACTCCTTGTAAGAATCATTTCTAATTTTCCTCATTCTCCTGGTCGCATACACAATAAGCAAGAGGAAATATTCCTTGGTTGCCGTCATATCCTGTGACACTAAGTAATATACCTCTGTAGCGGTCTTTAAGAAATGTTCCATCCAAAAATAACAGAGGCCTACATCCAGCAATGAACCCTTCGATACAAGCATTATAACTTATGAACAAACGCCTAAATGTGCCGTCATTAGCGTCAATAGCAACACGGCTTCCTGGATTAGTTGCTTGAACCATGGCTTCATACCTGCATAAATATAATAAGTATTCACTGTATATTAACCTCATAAATGAACCCTAGTAACGAAGCTTTAACCTTAACAATCAACTAATACCCTTAGAAACAAACCCATAACCTTAGCAACAACCCCATAACCTTAACAACAAACCCATAATCTTATCAACCAACGCATAACCTTAACAACTAGTTAGGATAACAGAGGCATGACAGCTAAGGTATAAATACTTATTTAATAATATAAGTATTACCATCTGAGTGAATCGTAAGCCTCATCATCGTCACCGAACAGATCCTGTTGTGCCCTCTCTTTGCTTTGCCACGCTTTACTGTAATTAATATTGATGCCGTAATTTGAGTACAAGTCTTTCTTGATATCAATTGGCCGAAGATCTGGCCTAACCTTCAAAACAGCTTGTATTTGGTTTGCAATGAACTTTCGTGATGCCCTTGAATTGCTAGCATTAGCTCCATGTTGACCGCAAGTGTGGGTAGAGCAGAACTTCTTTATAGACATAATTGAGGAATTTCGGAGTGGGGAAGCAAACAACATCCAAGGGCAATCAAGTGTGTCCCTGAATCGGCAATGGACTCTTATACGTCTTTGTTCATTATGGTAAAAATCATACTTGAACCTTTTTGCAATTGAGTAGTATTGAAGTGCTAATCTAACTTCATCAGCACTGTTAAATCTCTGTCCTTTTTGACTTATGGTTGTGTGCCACTCAGCTGGGATCTTGGTTTGGTTGTTAACCATGTCTTCTATCATCATGAACGTGTCTCCAGTGAGATTGTCATTAGGAATACGCTCATCATTATATGATTGGATGAGTGATGCAGCGGCGCATCGTGAATTTTCTGTCGGGATAGTGCTGTAAAAGTGAGGAAAAACTCATAAGGATAATAAAAACCCAAAACCTTAACAACAACCAGCTAACCGTAACAACAAACCCATAACCTTAACAACAAACCCATTACGTTAACAACAAACCCATAACCTTAACAACAAACCCATTACCTTAACAACAAATCCATAACTATAACAACCAAAGCATAACCTCGGCAACCAAAGCATAACCTCGGTAACCAATGTAATAACAAACCCATAACCTTAACAACCAACTCATAACCTAATATCCAAAACATAAGGAAATTATAATTGAAATGCTTACACATTTTCTGGAGAGGTTTGGGTGTTCTGAGAAGTTGAGGATTCCCCAGCGGAGGTAGCATATAAGTTTATGTCTGTAAATCCATTACGACCACAATACTCGAACATCAACCTCAAATCGTCGTCATTATCAATTGTAAACAGAACTTCTTTTCCCTTTTGGATATGAATTTCAGTGAAAGAGAATGCAACGGTAGTTTAAGCCTTTGGGACACTTGATACTTCAAGCCAATGATTTCCGTAGACTCATTGATAACTACGAAAACACCCTCACCCTCATCGTTGCTTTTAGTGTTAGTAACCATGCAAAGGAGGGATCTATCCGTCATTTTGCAGAAAAGTAGTTGAATAATTAAAGATGAGTTACGGAGGATTAAATGGCCGGGAGAGAGTAGTTGGGGTAAGCAAAGAGGAATTATTGTTGGTGGGGGGTCACTGAGGTAGAAGATGGCAATTATTTGGAGGGAAATGGATTTTTTTTTCCCTCCAAAACCGCCTTCTAATCATCATTAATGTGCTATAGTACCTCTAAGAGATGGATGACCGGCTGGAAGAAAGAACCGGTGGCTTGGGGGTAGTTTGGTCATCTCATGCTTCAAAGTACACAATTGGGGGCTAAAGGAATAAAAGATGGAATTTTGGGTGTTTGGGGATCGTTGAAAAAATTCTTTGGGGGGGGGGCGAATACTTATTCCGATTTTGGGGGCTAGAAGCAATTTTCCCTAGAGTAAATTACGGCAAGTCAAATCATTATCCGAAATTTGACATTTGAAAATATATACTGTGATACAGAGAGATTACAAATTGTTATCTACAAAAAAAAGAATATGAAAAAAAGAGTTAATTGAAATTTGCATTTAAAATTGCTGAATATACAATTTGGAAAATGTAATATTTGTGCTACATTTAAAAATTAATAAATGTATAAGATATTAAAAACCCAAACCCAAACCCGACCCCAGAACAACCAGACCCAATCCACACCAGATGCTCATTTAATAAATCTAACAAAGTAAATCCAAATACAATGCAGAATATGAAATTTGTAGTCAGACAAATATCCGAAATTGTTAATCATAATAAAGTTTAAATTTAAGTCTTTGATGTAATAGAGTAAATTGCGTCAAGTCAAATCATTATCAATACGTGGCTGATGAAAATATATTTTGCGAAATAAAGAGATAATAAGTAGGCTATTAATATGCAAATAGTAATAAACCATACTATGAATTTACCTCTTGAAGGTTTATTTTCTCAAGTCGAGGCAAATGATGAAGACAATCAAATTGTATTCTGCAACCAAAAATACATTGTTAAATTAAAGAAACCAATGATTAAAACCTCCCCACACTTTGATTTAATTGAAACCAATTATTAAAAAGTACAAATCATGTTGTTTATGTGATAGGTGAGATATATATATATATATATATATATATATATATATATATATATATATATATATATATATATATATATATATATATATATATATATATATATATATATATATATATATATATAAATATATAATTAAATTAATGAAATAACTTATTCTTGAAATATATGTTGCCTAGTCGAGGAATACTGACGAAGAAAAACAAATTGTTATCAACAAAAAATGAATCTACAAAAAATTAATTAAAATATGCAACAATAAAAATTAATTTCCTTGGGGTCAATTGAATTATTGTCGAATCATATTACAAAGAAATTTAGCATTATGCGATATGTTAGATGAAAATATAAATTAAATTATGAATTTACCTCTTATAGATTAATACTCCAATGCAAATAAAGATGTCGAATCTGTCGGAATCAATTTTGACAAATTAACTTACAAATCAATTTATCATATGTGATATGTTACATGAAAATACTTTAAAATTATGAATATACCTAATGTAAATTAATTCTCCCAAGTAGCGAAAGATGTCGAATCTGTCAGAATTGTATTAGGAGACTGCTCTGAAATTCTGTAAAGAGAAAATATTTTCGTGAAGAAAATTAAAAATTGTGGATGGAAATATGTAAAATAAATAACGCCAAAGGAAATAAAAATAAAAAATTAATGAAAAAAACAAAAACACTACGATATGGTAAATTTTCTCACCAAAATTTATGGTTGAGTGAAGTAGACGTTCATGCAAATCTATAATCGTGAAGAAAAAATTCAATGAAGAATCCACCCAAAGGTGAATTAAAGAAACAAAAAACTCGGCGACTGGGGAATTTCTCACCGAAAATGAGGGTTAAGGGTAGAAGATGGTGGTCCAAATTTGAAATTTCTTTAAGCGATTATTTCTATGTGATTTTTGATATTTTTTGGATATTGATCTCTTCGAGTTTTTTTGGTAATGTAATTTTTGAAAATTGATTTAACCTAGGTTTATTGGTATTGGTAACGTAATTGATGATTGATGATAGAAGAGAGATTTGGCTAGATGGTTTGAAATGAATGGTTTAGATTTAAAGTTATTTTTAGATTTTGAATTAGAAGTAGATCGACTGTACGGAAGGATGTACATGTGGCGAAAAAATTTGTGAAGGAAAAGCTGATGTGTCAAGTTGTGAGGAATTCAAGGTCTTTTGATTCTCCTTTAGAGTATACACTAATAAAGATAATATAGATTTGACTTAAACTATTATTTCTAATATACTTCTCAATCAAGACAAACCATAGTCATGATCAACTAGTTAATAATTGTTACAATAGAAGGAATGGTCATTTTAGTACAGTTTTTTTTTTTGGTCAATGAAAATAGCTTTTATTCATTCACCAATTGAGATTTTACAGTGCATCAAGATACTGTGCTACGCAGAGAAACTATAGAAAGAAAACATCAAAACTTCCATATTGGGTGCAACCCAAAAACACTAAGTAAAATTAGAGAGAGTCTAACCAACTTTTGCATTCGCTTGAGAGGGAACTGTTGATCATAACTGTCATGATTTTGACTTTAATTTCTCTGATAATCTGCTCTGAGCTTCTGGCTACCTGCTTGAAGATCCTAGCGTTCCTCTCGCTCCAAATGGTGTACACTGTTGCAGCTAAGGCCATCCTCTTTGCTTTTTGTTTGAAACCTTTCCCTTTCAAATTATTGCTATACCAATTCAGTAGGTAATGCCATGCACAAGATTTCCATTTAAACTGAATCCATACCATGATGTTGTTCCAGATTTTCGAAGAGAATAAGCAGTTAAAAAATAGATGATCCCTATTTTCCTGTTCCTGGCCAAAGCATAACACACAGCTGTTGTTCTGAATTAACCCTCTTCCGAGGAGCTTGTCTTGAGTAAGCAGCCGATCAAGTATAGCCAGCCATAAGGTGAATGAGTGTTTGGGATAGGTGACCCCCTCCCACACTGTATCGTACCATATCACTTTATGAGAAGTAGGGAGGAATTTAGAATATAGCACAGAGAGATGATTTTAGTACAGTTTTGTTATAGTAAAGATGATCTGCATGTCACACTAATTGAGTGAGATGCATGTTGTGAAGGTAAAGCCAACTCTGAACTCTCCTCAATTGAGAGTGATGCCAGTCTCATGATAGAAGCGAAAAATCTTTGGACGATGTCAAGAAGATGCTTTAGTGCCTGTTTGGGTTGAGGTTAATGGGAAGCAGGGCAAGATAGGGAACTCATTAATCTTTTTTTCTTTTTTCTTTTTTTTTTTTTTTTTTTTGAACTGAGGGAACCCTTTAATTTTGTTTGAGAACTTATTTGTTAATTCCTTTTAGACAAATTTATTGACGAGCTAAATAAACACCCCCCCCCCCCCCCAAAAAAAGGCTTTTTAGAGGTTAGGGCTTGGGGCCTTGATTCACAAGATCAAGTGTTGGTTTGTGCCTATGATATATCTATCTCTTATTTCCAATTATTAGACATTGCAACATCTGTCGTATTTACTTAGACCTAGATTGCAAAAGGCAAACCCAAGGCTCTAGGGTCTACTTGGCTAGTACTATCAGGCTTCGAATGTTGGGCTTGAGTTTGAGCATCTCCTCATCAACCTCCACAGGTTACTAATTATACCGTTCTGGACCGGGAGTATTATCCGTGGTCTCCCCTGCTGTTCTCATAATTGGTCAAGTTGGGGGGTCAAACACAGGCCTCTTCTCTAATACCAGATAGTCCTGGCCAAGATTCCTCAGCAAAAAAAATTTATTGAAGAGCTTGACTAATCTAACCCAAGATGCCGTGGCGATGTCATATCTCCATAAAATTAAAATCTACGTTTCTCTAGATAAGAATATTCTACGAAATACAAAACTAGCATATATCTAAGTTACTGTTGACTTTATACTGCAACAGGATTGAAACCTCTCCCTCTCTTGATATGCATCTTTGCTCTCTAAATCATTTCCGCAGGATTGTAGATTGATGGAACAGCGGTACGATCGGATTGCCATGTGTTCCTTAATAAATGTATTTGGTATCAATTCTCCATCTCTCACTACACCTGCCCAACCCATGCCATTCCTTTCCTAATCTTTACCCCACTCCTTAAAACATTAGTTTTAAACACACAATCAATCAATCTCTCTCTCTCTCTCTCTCTCTCTCTCTCATATTTTATACTCTTAGCACTCACGCAATGGTTTATCTTTAAATATGTGAACGGTGAGATTTCAATCATGTTAAAGATTTCTTTCACTACTATAAACATTTGTGAAAAGCTTCGAAGATGGATATAATAAAACATTCTAGGATGTTCAACATCCTCAACAGGCTCACCATTGCTAATGAGATATCGATGATGATGACCATCCTAGACGGCCTTGGTAACATCCTCGATGTTAAACAGTTACCCACATTCATATATCATGAATGTGGGTAACCAAAAAAAAAGAAAAGAAAATGAGCAAGAAAAAAAATACTTACGATCAAGATTTTATTAGGAGTACAAGGTAGATGAGCTTTTCTCGATGGGCAACCATCTACGACACCCCCTAGACGGACTTGTTTGTTCAGGATGCTCAACTGTCTACTAGATTAAAAAAAAACTCCTAAGAATTAGTGAGAATTTTAAAGTCCATACTCTACCATCCACTCACGTGTTGAGAGCCCATTTTATATGATGAAATTAACCTGGACTCAAAGAGTTGCATCTTTTTCTTTAAATACGCTTTAAAATATGTGGCCAGTTTAATTTGAACGTGGATTGCTATGATACTATCTTAAAGTCTCTATCACTACACCAAATTAACTCCAGCAGTGAAGATTGAGGATAATAAATTTATATTCTAACTAGAATCAGTGTTGCAATTTTATACACCATAACACTTTCAGCTCCATGTATTATTTTGGGGAAATGATATGCAACAGCCCTAATTTTGGGGGGTTTCCCATGAAACAATCTAGAATTTTTTTCTAACAAACCCGTCTGACCTTTTGGGTGTCGCACAAAACTTCCTAAACTTTCAAATTTTCCCAGAGTCCCACAATCAACATTCACTTATATCCTATAGAATCAAAATAATGGTTGGCCATGGTGCTAACATGGTTAGGAGGGCCCATTTGAGATTTCCGAGGATTTTGTGAGAGAACTCGTAGTTTGGGGTGAGCCTGGTGGAAAAAGTTCAAAGGGTTTTAGGAAAAACTTCTCAAAGTTGAGGGGATTCTTGAAACTTATCCTAATATTTTTTGTCAAAACAAATTCTTGATGTAAGGTATCCTGTAATGCATATGCTTTTTTCTTGGAAGTTAGCACCATGAGTGGTTTGGTTGCATCCATTGCTAAAAAGCTATGGGAAGTGACATGGTTACCCACAATAGCCAGCTAGCTATAATCTTTCTTTCTATAGGCAATGATATGAATACACATGAATATTAAAAGGATGCTAAGGTACCCAGATGATATATATTGCTTGAATTGGTCCTTTCCAGAGGTCGCTAACTGCTATTGCACTGCACCACACCAATGAGAGAGAGAGAGACAGAGAGAGAGAGAGAGCCATGCTTTTGATGCCTTTTTCATCTTTTTTTTTTTTCCTTTCTTTTGTGATGGATGGATGGATGGATAGAAGTAAAAAATCCAAATTTACATGTAAAATCACCGAGAGGATCTCTCAAGTCAGACTCTCTGAGATGCAAACGTGCAGTTGATTCTTGCTGTTCCTCTTTTTTACTTTGTTTTCTAGTGAAAGATACAGCTGATCATGCATGAGAGAGGGAGCTAGGGTTAGGGTTAGGTCAGTAAGGGTATGGGGGTGAGAGTACTTGAGATGCCTCCCCCAAGTATTGGCATTCTAGTTTCTGCAGTATATATAACAGTAACTCCAACTTGTATAGGATCAATTTTTCTTACTCTACTTAACACCATGCAATTAAAGAATATATAGTGCTAACTGTACTAAAAGATTTGCACTAGAGAAGACATAAGCATCTTCTGTAAATAGAAACAAATAACTTCCAATATATGAGTACATGGATCTTGTAGAATCAAGGTATTACAAGACTTATAAAACAATTAATATTACTCCTTAAATATAATGAAACAATAGAAATGTGGAATCTTGTTTTCCTTTTCTCATTCCCTTCATATTAGTTTGTGGTACAAAAAGTTGGAGAAATAATTGCTACCAGGTACACAAAAATATGCTACTCTACATTATCTAGGAAAATTAAGAGCTTGAGGATGATCTCATGAGCTTATCCTCTCTATGCATTCAATCATGCATCAAGAAAATAAATGCAGAATCTCTTTGCAAGATACTGATCTATGATGTATACCTTCCACCTATCATTGTAATGAATGCTACAACATTTCTTTACCCAAACTCACCAATGAATCTATGTACACATGCAATCTCAGAAAAAATTGTGAGAAAAATATTCTGGCTTTTTTTTTCATTTAATGATTTTACTGTTTTCAGGTGTAGGCACAAGGACAGTTTCTTGGTCCATAAAAGTGATCACTTCTTTTTCTTCTGCCATATCATAAATACAAGCTGGAGTAAGAAAAACAGAGAAATATATCTCTTTTATCTTTTTAACTGATCACGCATATGCACTTTGCTTCTTTTGCTAGTGCAATGAGAGGTAGCTTGTTTTATGTTTTATCATCTTTATAGTACTTGGCCTCTTCATACAAGTAACCTTTACCATATTCCAAAAATATGTTAACTTTGGTACACATATATTCGGTGATGGATACAGAAAATGCATTCACTGTGATGTGCATGCAGAAATTATGACAAATATGTAAATTCTTAGTTATGAGCCTTCAAATGTCACTACAACAAAAGTTGTAACTTGTGATACTTTTTCTTGTCATCTCACGTCAAAATTTTGTAACGTACAAATGGAGTGCAACACAAGTCGAAAGTGTAGGTAGAGCATGTGTCGAATGGGTCTTTCTACACAAGGAAATGTGTTACAACTCGCGACACATATTTGTGATACTTTTGTTTTATTTTGTACCTAATGGCACGAAGATGTGTCATGGCTTCTGTTATTTTTTACTTGTGTCGTCATTGTTGTTTAATCCTTTGCAATTAACACTACAATTTTACATGTGTGACGTAATGTAAGTATGGGCATATGTAACTTATGTTGTAGCGTGTATTTGTCAATATGCTCGGATATACATATAGTAAGAAGTGTATTATTATCTCCTCAAACAAAGATGTCCACACTATTATATCATAAGGTTCAATTATGATTTTTATCTTCAATTAAAAATTCTGATTCATTTCATAGATTAGTTTGTATTGCTAAAGTATCTTAACTATCTTTTTAACTGATCTAGCTACATTAATTAGACTTACAAGAAACATATAGGCTACATAGCACTTTATAAACATATTATTGCTTACATGACTTTGCACTTATATACCCCTCTTTTTGAACAGTACCCTATTTTTTAAATTAGCATTTTACTACTTTTTATTTAAATGTTGGAATATGCATGTTAATGTTGGAATATTTTCCTAAAATTTCCATGTGAGTTGCACATGATAAAAATTGGTTATAGGTTATATTCTTTAAGTTTGTCGAATCAACTAAAGGTGAGAGTAAAAACTAAATTAGGCAAGCTCTAAGTGGGAGTAAATAGGGTTGAAGATGGATTTTACTTAAAACTATCTACTTGAAGGGTATAACTGAACGACTTTTATCATGTGCATCTCACATGAAAACTTTCAAGGAATTTCTAACGTTTAATAGGGTATTTAAATGTCAAAGAAAAATATGATATGTACGTGCAAAGTCAGATAACCATTAGGTATTTACGTGCTATTTATCCAAAAATAAGGGGTAGAAATGTGTTTTACAATGTACTGTCTTTTAAACCGTTCAATTGATATGGAAAAAGATTTAGTGGTATAATAGTATCCGAACACTTGAGACTCAAACAGGACCAAATTAAAGATCAGCCTTTTGTATTAGACAAAGAAAAGAAAAATTAATATCTTTAAGGAAGTCATTACAAACCCTCAACGACTGAGCTAAGCTTTACAGTGTTTATGCTCCATGTATGTACTTAACCATTATAGGCCTTGATTATTTAATTTTTCCACAAAACTCAGTGTGGGCATCCACTCACATTTGGCTGCAAATATATTTAGATACAAAGCAAGGAGCATGACTGAACAAGAAATTAGAAAATAAAATATATCAAGAGCTCATAATTCACCATAATTCACAACACATTTGAATATATTATGCTTTTATTCTTACGTATCTGAATGATGCTTAGTGTTTCTTACAATGGATATGATTAGTCTGACACAAGTATTTCTTTACTGAAATCTCAAAATATAAAATTTCAACACCAAGTGCTTATTTTGAAATGAAAATTGGTTGGGATTTCATCATGAAAAAATCCCATCCTTTTTCTCAAAAAAAAATCAACACCACAGGATATATATATATATATATATATATATATATATATATATATATATATATATATATATATATATATATATATATATATATATATATAAGGCTCCTATGAACTTAAGTTCATAATGAATAGTAGTACACCAACTTTTCTAACCACTCATCTTGCTTTGGGATCCGTGAAAGATATAAAAGCCACTTTGAGATTTGTGCATCACAAATCTCAAGGCAAGATGAGTGGATACAAAAGTTGGTGCACCACTATTCATTATGAACTTAAGTTCATAGAGCTTTTCTATATATATATATATATATATATATATATATATATATATATATATATATATATATATATATATAGAGCTCCTATGAACTTAAGTTCATAATGAATAGTAGTACACCAACTTTTCTATCCATTGATGTTGCCTTGGGATGCGTGAAAGATATAAAGCCCACCTTTGAGATTTGTGCATATTTTGATTTCACGGATCCCAAGGCAATATCAATGGATATAAAAGTTGGTGGACACTTCTCCCTATCAACTTAAGTTTATAGGAACCTTGATATATATATATATATATATATATATATATATATATATATATATATATATATATATATATATATATATATATATATATATATATATATATATATATATATATATAAAATTTTTAAAAAGACCATTTTTAAAAATAATTAGCAACATCGACCTCTTTTTATAAAAGTAGTCCGTGTGTTTAGTTCTCATTAATTATACCTTAAGTATTTTAGCACAAAGTACACGAGACGATCATTTCAGATTAACCGTAATTAGCAACCACCAATTATACGGGACTACTAGTCCGTATATTTTAAAATCGATATTTTACAAAATCGACCTCTTTTTGGCCACTTGGCTAAAAAGATGTCGATTTTGCTAATATTTTCATAAAAGGGTCGGTTTTGCTTATTATTTTTTAAAAATAGTCTTTTCAAAAAAATTCTCATATATATATATATATATATATATAAGTTTTTAATTTGTTTTGGTTGATTGAACAATTATGAACATTTCAAGATGCTTTCAGGCAAGAAATTTATGGTTCAGTTTTATATGAGCTAGCAGAGGAAAGACATACCAAAGTGAACTTAAATTATATTTCCTAAATATTTAAATTCTAAGAGAATATCCAACACAAACACACACATTATTTATTTATTTATTTTTAGAAAATGCACATTAATATTACGAAGCATATAAGTCAGTGGCTTAAAATGGGATCAATCACATCAACAAACTAAACTGTGGCAAAGTATTCATGAATAATCAAAAGAGATTACAATGTGCAATCCATTTTAAGCAAACTACAGTTGATGTTGAACTGTTAACTCAATCACATCATGAAGATAAACCGCGGGGGGAGAGAGAGTCATGGGTGCTTGAGGAACCAAGTAGGCATGCAAAGATCCCAAGATGGTAAATTAGGAGAGAGAGTCCCCAAAGTGTAGGTTGAGAAAGGGGGGCAAGGTGACAAATCAAAAGCTAAGCATTGAGAAATCCCAAGATTTTGTTTGAGGGGACAAGAGGCACAAATTAGGGTGAGTAAAAGAATGAGATATTGGGGTTCATTCCCAAAGACAAGCAATAGGCAAATCTGGGGCATGGGTGCAGAAATCAAGAACAAAACCCCCTTTCTTGGGAGCACAAGCAAAAAAAGGGTATATTTTGCACACTCAAGATGCCCTTCTATGGTGATGATTATTCTTATGGAACTCACTTCCTACCTCCATTTTAATTATAAACCGTCTACCTACAACCCTTTTGATCTAACATTTTTAATACCCTAAGCTCATAGTGTGGCCACCAAGCATTATTAGCACTATTAATAAAATTCACTACATCAAGGACTAAAAAGTAAATGAATGCAACTAAAAAGCCATGCAAAGATGAGTCACCCATTAGCATAAACAACTCAAACTCCAAACAAAAACAGGAATAATTAATAGATCAAATTAAGAATCTCATTAGGACAGCCATTGCAGAATTACAGGAAAGCATCTATATACCTCATTAGTTTAAATTAAAGAAAAAAATTGTGGGCAAGAGGAGGAAAACAAGGAGTAAGAAAGAACTAGCTAAAATCTTGAAAAACCCCTCCTCTTAAATTTCCCTTATGCTTTCACTACTTCCAAAATTCCCCATGCAACGTACCTCCTCAATTACCCCCCTCAATTCAGCTCCAATCTAGGGTTAGGGTTTTCTTACCTTACCAAATATCCCATATATTTATATACCTTGATATAATTATATACCTAAATTAACATAATTAAAAACTTATCTGGGCCAAATAATAATTATTTCAGCACCAGGAAGACACTGAGAAGAGAGGCTTATTCTGCCACCCCAAGAACAATGCTTCCTTCACCATCTTCAACTGGTACCCCTCCGACGGATAATGCAGCCGGAGAAGAAGCCGGGCCTGCGACGTTGCAAACGGGCTCAAAACCCGGATCCGGAAACCCGAGACCCTCATCAAACTCTCCCACCTCTCAAACCTCAAGCTCCTCTCTCTCCTCCCTTCACCCTCTCCCGCCACAACATCGGCAATTTCTCTCCCGAGCCAAACCTGCTCGACCTCCAATCTCTCTCTGTTCGTCGGCGGCAGCGTCGCCTCCAGCGATTCGAATATCGCCGTGTAGTGATCCAATGCTTGCATGAACCTCTGCAAAAAGATTGGCGAGGTGTGCGCAGCTTCTCTCTCTGAAATCGTAACCACAGCCGGATTCATCGATTTCACGGCTCGTAGGAAGGCCCGGACCTCTCGGGACCCGTCGACGTCGAAAGGGTCGCCGTCCTTCATCAATTTGTTCAAGAACATGACGCAGTTGACAGCTAGGGTTTCATTAGGGTAAAGAGTGCAATTGAAGGTGTTGTCGTTTGAGGTGAGCAAAAGAGGGTGGAAGTGGAAGGGGAGGCCGAGGGAGAGCGCGAAGGTCTCGAGGCGGTGTGCGGTGCGGCGGAGGACGGAGATGTCGGTGCCGGCGCCGGTGATGCGGATGGAAGGGGGGTTATTGGGGTCGGAGCTGTCGGCGATGGCTTGGAGGAGTGGGGGCCACTGGAGGCCGTGGGAGGTGTCGAAGTCGATGATGTGAACGGCGGGGCGGCCGTCGATGGCCTCGAGGATGGCTTGGTTGGCGGTGAGGTGGGCGAAGCGGAGGAAGGGGGTGATTTGGTTGAAGGAGAGGTAGGAGGACTGGAGGCCGGAGGTCGACGGCGGCGGAGGAGGGCGGCGGAGGGAGAGGCGGATGGAGAGTGCCAGGGTGAACTGGTGGACGAGGCGGTCGGTCGAGTCGTCGAAGTGCGGCGATGAGAGGAGCGACGAGGCGGCTCGGCGGGCAGCGGGGATGTCGGAGCGGTGGATGAGCTCGGCGCACGTGATGAGTAGGCGGCGGGAGCGATCGGAGTGTTGGTGGTGGTGATGGCCGCTGCCGCTGCCGCCGTCGCCGTGGCTGCGGTCGCAGGGTTTGAGGGAGCTCAACATGGCAGCGGTTTTAGCGTGCGAGGGAGAGAGGAAGTTGAGGAGAATTGATTGTTGCAGTTGCATTTGATAGTTGGTGGAGGGGATTTAATAGGAGGAGGAAGAGAAGAACATCTGAGAATGGGAGGAAAGGACATTGGTCTGCAAAGAAAACAGAGGAGACTGTTCCTCTCTCTCTGACTCTGGATATTTGTAGGGTAAGTTTGCAGATGAGAGAGAGAGAGAGGGTTGTTTGTTTTGGTTCACATGGACTTTGGTGCCCACTTTGTCTTGGGATGGAGTTTTGATTTGGTTGTTGTCATGAATAGGGATGGTGGTCATGATGATGAAGGGGGTCTAAATGAGGAGAATCTAATGCACATCAAGGGTTGGATTGGTTTGTGGGGAATATTAGGAGAGAGTAGGAGGCTTTGGATTTAGGAATATAGAGAGGGAGAATGTGTGAGAATGTTTGCATGGAAAGTAAAGGACTGAAGGGTGTAACCAAGGCTTAAAGGCAAAGGAAAGCGAAGGAAGATGTCTCTTATAGTTAATGCAAATTAAGTTTAAGAGAGATTAAATGGTATTAATACCATTAGGGAGAGTATCTAATAGATCTTGTTCACCTGACATTCTGAAAACCGTCGTTATCTTTAAATTAGTGTGAAATAGAAATTCCTAAAATCAATGCATTGATTCTTGGGTTATCTCTAATTTTAAGAATTCCTCTCTATATATTAACCATAAGAGGGAGGAAAAGATATCAACACGTATCATAAGAAACTATCACCGGAAGTTTTGAAGACCATTACACAACTCTAATTTAAGGAGTGATATGTTCAAGCATTACAGAGCAACAATATTTGGGTACGTAGGAACATACTTCTTTCATGATTTTTCTTTTTCAAAACATTTGTTTCTAGTAAACATTGACGCACTCTGTTGTAGTTAAAAGATCCTCTCACAATATCAAAACTCTATAGTTATAATGAGAGTCAAATATTATAATTTTATATTCTAAACATTTTCCTATAGGATATCCTTTTTGTGGATTGAAACATAGGCTTATACAAATAAGTTATTTCAAAACCTGTTTTAAATTCTTAGCTAATAGGATTGAAAATAGCGTTGCTCCGATACTAAATAAAAAAAATACTTCCACTGCGCCAATAATGTCGAAATTATGTGAGGATCACGAGTTATAAGTTTATATTCTAACAACATAGGTAAGTACCGTAGTATTTGCAAAACAATGTAGAGAGATCCTTAATGTTTCAGCGCCACAACAAAATACAAGGAAATTTGCTGCTACCTTTCTCCCTCTACTACATATATATATATATCTACACACGCAAAGCTTTAAATGGGGGCTGAGGTGAAGTGAGGTGAATAGAGACTACACATATACCCATCTCACCCTCCATTGTTTTGTCTACATGCGGGAACCTCATTGATGGCTTTCGGATAACTTCCTTGCTTGCAATCCCCCTTGTGTCAGTACAAAACAAAAGGCTGTTATCACAAGCAATCTCTCTCCTCTACTTAAAATCATAAATAAATAAAAATTCCTTTTCTTTTTTCCCCCTTCTTTTTTACATGATTCAGCCTGCATCACTTCTTCTCTCATTGAGCACTCACATCAAAATGAAACCAAGGCATCGTAGTACAGCCCATTATCAAACAAATGGAATATTGCAGGCCTCTGTGAGAGACGGAGAGGGGGAGAGAGGGAAAGAGAAGCCCATTTGCCCATGGATGGAATGTTTCAAGACCCAACTCCCCATATAATCATCATCATCATCACTAACAATTCATGCATCAAAGATACCTTCCTTCTCAACCTAAACAAACAACAAAAGGGTTAGGTTTTTTTTTTTTTTTTTTAATTTTTACGTATATACACCACAAAACTATTAATTTTAAAGGGTGTTTTTTTATATTAGTCCCTTAATATCATATTTTGAAATTAGTCCCACAAATCTTTGAAATTGCTACTAGGTCCCTCAAATCTTCAGCTATTTTGAAATTAGTCCCTCAAGTCATTTAAATTGCAATTAGGTCATCCAACACTTAAGTTATTTCAAAAGTCAATCAAGGGGAGAAGTCGCAACTGGAGAAATTGCCAAGTAAAAAATATTGTTATGGACTATAATGTCCCTCAATTCTCATAAGCTGTTTCAAACTACTCCCTCCAGTTATGATTTTTGCTCTTGATTGGAGGGACTAACTTGGAAATAACTTAAGAATTGGATACTTAATAGCAATTTGAAAATTTAAGGGACTAATTTCAGAATAGCTTAAGATTTGAGGGACTTAATTGCTATTTCAATGATTTGAGGAACTAATTTCAAAATATGAAAGATTTAAGGGACTAATACCGAAAAAAACCTATTTTAAAATTATCATTCAAATGTAACTATTTGTCAATTGCCTCCAACTTTTTAGGATGAGCTTCCTATGTTTTTAGAGAATATTCTAAGTATATTCCTTGATTGACACTTTTACTCTCTGTCATCCAAAACTAATATTTAATCTAGAAATAACTTGAATCAATCTCAGGAATTGAAGGATAAATTGATAAATTGTAAGATTTGGAGGATCATTTTAAAAGTATTAATATAATTAATATAATGGGTTTGGGATTCTCTCCAAATCTCAGAAATGCAAAGTACTTGAGGTGTTGACTAGAAAGATTAAAACACTAGACAACATTAGAGAACGCAAAAGATGAAAGTTAAAAGGATACATGTATTACACGCTTGAAAGTTGCTCTTAGAAATTACCAAGAGTATTAATTGGTCATTAGAGATAGCAAAGGAGGAATGTCATAAAAGGATGTGTGTTAGTGCTAAGAAAGTTATCCTCCAAGCGAGAGGGAGGATCATATTAGAACTCTTGAGTGATCTATATTCTCAGGTTTCTTGAGGGATGTGAGATGTGCGAGGTTTATCAAATTTGTCCGTACAAAACTTGTATCGATTGTATTGATTGTGCTGGTTTCATTGATTTGTGAAGATTGTGGATTTGAGGGACCATGGATATGCAAGATCGACTGAACCGCCTAAGAAACTCTTTATATTGTGTTGGTATTTGCGCTCCTTATTGTGTTGTGCTTATTGTGTGCTCCATAATCCCTAACAGGGGTATATTACATAAGGAAACCCTAATTTAAAAATAAAATAAAATAAACAACCAAGTCTTCTTTTCTTCCCCTTAGAACTCAAAGATTTATATGATCTATTTAGTGCCTCAATGAAGTGCATGTGGGCCTCATTCTCCTTCTGGTTAAATATTAAAGGAGTAGGAGAGATCTTACTATAACTTGTAGATAAAGAGACACCCCCATCCCCAAAACTGCCAAGAGAATCTCCTTCTCTGAACAGCATCAGCAAAAGGAAAAAGGGGAGTTAATGGGAACAAGAAGCATCCAAACAAGCAACAATGCGAAAGAAGAAAATTTTTGCCCTGAGAAAAATTGAAATTCTATTTCATTCTATAAATAATAATAGCAAATTAAGAAAAAGGAAAAGCTGCCCTTCCTTGCCTATTTTACCTCCATCACATTAATTTCATTGATTTGACATGATCAAAAGTCCACCCTTTTCATAGAGAATCCCCTTGTAATCTCCTCACACTCTCTCTGCCTAACTCTCTTCAAGCTCAAACCTTAGATGAGTAAAGGTGATAGTGCTAGTAAAAGAATATTATAATAAAAACCCCATGTGAGTTCATTGGGAAGTAGGTTTCGAGTGGAGTTCAGGGAAAGGAAAAGGAGACACACTCAAGAGCCTGAACCCATGGGGGGACCAGCCACAGAGCTCATATTGTATTCAGATAATTTTCTCTAGCCCCCTAAATGTTAGATAAATTTCTTTGAATGTCATACTTTAAGCTATGTTTGGGAGTTAGGGATTGAGGTGAATGAGGGAGAAGTGAATTTAGGGGAACCATTCATTTTATTTGGGAACATTTAGAAGGTAAAGTTATTCACCCTAGTTCCCCTTGGTTCACCCCCTAATAGTATAAAATTTTTTACCCCCCAAATTGGGGTGTAACCAAGGAGAATGGAATTCGATTCCCTTCCCTTCTATTCTCTTACTTAGTTTCCCTTAACTTTCCTTAACCCCATTTAAATTCAAACAAGCCCTAAGGGAAGCGAATGAATAGTAAATTAATTTATCCTTCCCTTCCCTTTCCCTTCTTTACATCCCAAATTGGGGAGTAAGATTTTAGAGCAATTTTTCCTCCCATTCCTCTCCTCTACTCTTCCAATTAAACTCCCAAACAAGGTTAAATTTAAATTTCTCTTCCCCTTCCCTTCTCTACCCTCCATTCAAACATAGTGTTAGGCTTGGTTTGGTAAGAGGTATAGGTAGGGGTGTCCAAACAGCCACGCCGGATGGGTCCTGCCTAAATGCCTAGCCTGGACCTGAACTGTGCCCGTGTTCGGGCCGGCCCTCGATTTCTTTTTTTTTGTATTTTTTGATTTTTTGATAAAACTGATTAAAAATTAGATTAATCTTATTATATCTATATAAGTATGTATTAGTATATAGTTACATATTAGTATATAGCTATATATTATATGTAGGTATATATAAGTAGACATTAATGACCGTATTATACTATAATTATATATCGTATACATTAGAAATATATATGTAAGTATCTATAAGTATACATTAATGACAATATACATTTAAAATATATATAAGTATGCATTAATGACCATATTATTCTATAATTATATATAAAATATAAAATATATATATATAATATATATAAAATCAAAAACCGGGCTGGGTCGGGCTTCACCACCTCGGCCCGGACCCAAGCCCGGAGCCCGGTCGGCCCGATTTTTCCAGGCCATGCCCAGCCCCAGGCCAGGCTTAGGCCCGGCCGGGTCCGGTTCGGACACCGGGCCGAGCCCGGGCGTTGGGCCCAAATGGACACCCCTAGGTATAGGGAGGGAAGGTAATGTGAGGTAACGCATAATAAGGTGCAATGAAAGATATACTTTTTATGATTCTTGCTTCTTTGGAGGCGGGGAGTGAGGCGAAGTACATGAATTTTTAGTTCACTTTTTATTTTCTCTCACTTCACTTTTTTGTCCCTTTGAATTGGAGAATCCCTCTCTTTACTTTCTAGTTTAGTTTTGAGTTTCTCTCTCCTCACTCTACTCTATCTCACATTCCCTCCTCCTCTAAAAATCTTCTACCAAAGAGGATTTTTAGTTTTGTCCCTCACTCTACCTTACCTCCCCTCCTATAGAACCACGCTTTACTTAGGGGCTGTTTAATTGGAGCAAAAAAAAGTGATTTCCCAATTTTATGGAAATCCACTTTCATTCTATATTTTCGCTTCTGTTGTTTGGTTGGCAACAGAAAAAAGTAATTTCCTTTCTAAAACTGACAAAAAGATGTACAAATTGAGAAAACCTATTTCGTGGAAAGTTTAAGTAAAATGAGGTTGGAATCCAACATGATGACATGAGTTTAAGGCATTTTTCTTGAAATTCAATTTTTTTCCTTGTTTGGAAAATCAACCAGACAGTCCATAAGTTGAACCATTGAGATGGATGAATGACAATCCATAATGTAGATTTTAGGAAGGTAGAACCACACTAAATGCTGCTTGGTTTGATGCAGTTGGATATGCGGAATAATGATATTAATAGTTGAATTCCTGAATTCTTTCAAACACCTTTGGGGCTGTTCGGCTGGTTTACCAAAAAATCATAAAACCTATTTCATGACTTGAAACTCATTCGGATGTTTTGGTGCTGAAATGTATTTCATGAAAAAGCTGATGTGACAAACCTTTTCAAGACTTCTTTTGTATAAATTAACAAATGAACCAAACATAGGAAATATAAACCTCATTTGTTTTGAGATCAAGTATGGAACCTAATTTCATCGTTTTACAATGTCAACCAAACAGCCCCTTAAATGTTACCCAATTTCATTATTTTACAATGTCAACCAAACAGTCCCTTAAATGATTGGAACAAAGATTTTATGTTTTCGTTATTTTAAGTCAATTTCTTGAATCCTTTCGAACACCTTTAATGCATGATTTCATCACCTACGATTACTATTCAAACCTATATCCGCAAAAGAAAATAAGAGAGCCTTTGAAATGAGGTCATATAGTATGAAACAAAAATAAGGGTTTAGGGCATATTTGACAGCTCCATTTAAACTAATCAAAGGGAGCAAAACCTGTTAAAACAACGGCACTAGTTAGCCAAATACGTAGACAAAGACTTGAACTAATTTTGTTAAGGCTAATTTTTAATGTTAAATCAGTTCATAATTGATCACCCCAGTTCAGAACCAGTACCGATTCATCTTCACTTTGCCAATCTGGTCCTTAAATAAAACAATGTTGCTGACAAGGAGTTAGAGGAAATTTCTTTAATCAAGTTTGAGAGCATGATATCCATTTTTACCCATATATTATATGCAAAGCAATAGGATTTTTGAGGACGGTAGAGAGAGAGGTACTAAACTAAAGAGACCCCACTCATAAAATCATTGTCCTTTTTTTCCTTTCAATCTCTTTCCTCATGTCTCAAGTCTCTCACACTCCAATGAAAGAACTGTTCAAAACCCACTCGTGCAGCAGGGAGAAGCATGTCAACAGTACACCTCTCTCTCTCTCATGTCAGGTTTCTTGACATCTGATTCATGATTGTGATTATAGAGAGCAGCCCACAGTTGAGTTTTCTGAGTCACATTGCAAAAAAACCCTTTTTTGCTTTACTCGGGCTCCTAATTATACAACCAGCCCCTCATGAAAGTCTTCTCTTCCCTATTCCTTTACTTCTCAATCATTCCCCCCACAATCAAATTCCCAATACTTTTCCAAGAAAAGCCAACAATCCCACCTCCCAAACTCCAAGACAAAGAGACAATATATAAAGGAGAGGGTAAAAAATAAATATGCATGCATCATTAAGATTGCGATCTCATGTATCCATTCACATGAGAGAGAGTGTGGCTGTTAGTCCATCGGGAGTCCACAGGGGGCATTCTAAGATGCCCCCACTTGAGTGGATAGATGGAACGTTCTCCTTTGTACTTAGCATGCCATGTATCTATTAATTGATCTTTAATAAGAAGCTAAGATACCTCTATTAAGGGAAATTCATTAGCGTGTGTTAGAGAAAGTGTCACTTAAAAGAGCACAAGGACACACACATAGGGTGTGTTTGGCAAGTTTGAAAATAACATAGACTAGTTTTTAAACTAGCTCCACTCGGTCTAGGCTATGCTAAACTAGACTTTATTTAACTAGTTCTAACTTAAACATAGTTTGGCTAATTTGTAGACTAGACTCGATTAGAACTAGTTCTCTTATAAACCGAGAGTTAGTTTATTTCTAGTCTAGTTATATATTAAGCAAAAGTGGACCTTAAAAGAACTATTTTTTTTTTCATGTTTTTTATTTGCCTAACAAGGGCTAAGCCCATATATCATTTTGTCTCCACTAAAACTGGTTTACCGCCAATGATAAAATGAGACCTTAAAAAATTAATAGGAAGTGTCAACTGTCGAATCTTCTTAGAACTGTTTTGAAAAATGTCTACAAATTAATGTCTGTTTCCAAGGAGGTCTACCCTATAAACGTCTGGACAAATGTTTGTTCAAGCCACAGTAATAAAAGCTATTTATGAATGAGTACTTTTATTTTGGATTCAAAATCTATGAGATTAGTATGAGACAAACCCTCATTTATTTTTTCTACTTATTTTTGCGATTATATTCAAAATAAACACCTCTTCATTTATACTATACTTGGTCATATAATGTGGAGTTCAAAAATAAATTTTCTTCAGTGATCTATATTTAGTAAATTATTGATGCAGGAGAAGTGTCAAATTTTTTAATCAGTACAAGACAGAGGATTAGAGAGCATGGCTTACTCAAAATTCTTTTATCTCCATCGTTTTTTTTTAAATTTTAATATATGAGCATAACCCATGTTTCCATTTGAGAGTAAAATAAGAGAAAGAGAAAGAGGAGTTGTTAAATAGTCCATTGGAAGCCCACAGGAGGCATCTAAAGATGCCCCACTTGAGTGGATGGATGGAACATTCTCCTCGGTACTTAGCATGCCATGTATTTATTAATTGATCTTCAATGAGCTAAGATACCTTAAAGCGGAATTTATTATTGCAACGCCATCTTGTGATCATATCACATTTTTGACTTTCTAATAAGTAGCTTTTCACAAGCCAACTTTATCAAACTTGTGCACATTGTCAATACTGGTTTGCTTGGTTGCGTGATTTTTTTTAAGAGGCTAAGGGGTGAATGAATATTTTTCATTTGGTGTTTCATAATTATCAACGAGTAAGGAAATCTTGGGAGGATTATGAGAGTGGAAGCGTTTATGTATTGTGCCTTGTGGAATCAAAGCCTGATTGAAGAAACCACTAGCAAAATAAAATATGGTTTTTTGCATATATACAACCCCAAATCATTTCTATATGCAAATTACTCTCAGATACTTGTCAATTTACCCTCCAAACCTCTCGAATTAAATAAAAATAATCCCAGATGGAATATAGCCATTATATTCTACCATATTATGTTATAAATTCAAACATTAAAAAAATAATTTATTCCTAATTAAATTAATTTCTACTTAATTGTTGAAAAAGAGAATAAAATAGGCAGAAAGAGAGAGGGAGCAATAACGCAAGCGGAGAGGGAGAGGGAGTCACACCCCGGACTCGTGAGCATGTTGGCGCGATGTAAGCTGCAACATGTTGCTTGGCTCAATATACATTGATTAGCCAATATTGCACTTGACTCCCAAAACCCATTATTTAAACCCTCTCAAACTCTATCAATTTCTTGTTGTTGGAGTAAATGAGCGGAAATAGAACAATCATCCCAATTTAAATATATGACACCCTTGTTATGACATGATAAATGGTCATCATAAGATTCACCACCCGATAAATATGGATTCTAGAGATGAGTCCTATGAACTCTAGAGAAGTTTGCTTCGAATCTCGTTAAATCTACGTGCCCACTATCGATATCTTTCTGCACTTTAGTATCAATATCTGAGTTTGCTTGCCAGTAATATCTATCTGGTTCTTTACATAATAGTTTATACGAGTGCAACAAAGTTTGTTAATCAAACATCACCCTTGTCATTATCATCACGCTGCTTCCTTTATCTTATTCCTGCCATTTTCCGTTTGTCTCTATTGTTCGTGCTATGCTTCTCATAGCTACCAAATTTCTTTGTATTTAATTGTTAACCTAAAAGTCAAGAACCATCCCCGAACCATCTCCACTTTGGACATTCATCCAGGCAAAATTTACTGTAGAACAAAATTTATAGATTGAAAACGAGCAATATAGAAATAATATAGCAAGTTGCAATAAAAATATAACAAATTGTTAAAAACTACATTGTATATTAAAATATAGCGTTGTCGCGGCACTAGTTTGGAAATATTAAAAAAAGTAATTTTAACAATTTGATCTAAAACTACATTGTATATTAACCACTCAGAACAAACAATATAGCAAGTTGCAATAAAAATATAGCAACATACACTATATACCAAATTATTGAAATAGATAGTGGATATAAAATTATTTAAAAAATACACTACATCTATATAGCAAACAAAATTAAAATATAACAATTCACCATGTATATCAAATTGATAAAATGCAAATTAGTTTAAAATTAATTCAATGGAGTACTTGGTTTAAAAAGAAAATACCTTGGTGAAGTGAGTGGGTTTAGAAATAAATTGGCCTAAGATTTTGGTTTACAGGCTACAAAACTCATTTACAATTGTCAATGTCGCTATATTAATATGAAAAAAGGCAAAAATAACGCCGCATTGTATTTCGGATCTAAGATGTTTTTGAAAATAAGTGAGTTTCCCAATAAATGATGGTAAAACTTTGGATTTATAGATGAAAAATCGTAGTAAAAGTTTGAATGTGCGCGGGTTAAAAAACAAATGGAGGAAAACATTACGCTGGAAAAAAAAACTTTTCGGGTAATAGACATGTACTGTAGTTATGAACAGTGCAATAGAGTATTTTGGATTTATAACAAAAATACCTACAGTGAAGTGAGTGGGTCTAAAAATAAATGGCGCTAAGACTTTGGTTTGCAGGAAAAAAAAATACTTATCTACAATTCACAATGTCGCGAGTCTCACGACATTGATTTTAAAAAAGGCAAAATATAATATCACTTTGTATTTCAGCTCTAAGAGTGATTTTAGAAGTGTGTGGACTTAAAATAAATATGGGGTAAAACTTTGGATATATAGACGACAAATCGTAGTAAAAGTTTGGAAGTGGGTGGATTTGAGAATAAATAGGGTAAAACTTTGGGTTTATAGGCAAGAGTCACAACTATGAATGTGAGCGTGCTAAAAAAGAAATGGAGGGCAACTTTGGACTTAGAGGTAAAAAAACAAAAACAAAATCTTTACGGATAAATGGGGTGTAATGTAGCTATGAATAGTGCATAGCTACAGTGGTAACCCCAATTGATTTAGTATAAGATATAAATATAAATTTCAAATTAAACAGCTGGATTCATAATACATTACAGTCCAACAAGGCAACAAACTGTAACTTTCAATTGTCTTTTAAATGTAAACTTTACATTGATATCCTTGCTATAAGAGAAGGGGGGAAAAAAGAGGGAAAATTACTTCTAGCCCCCAAAATTAAAAATTTTTTCGCTTACCCCCCAATACTTAGTCCACAGTCTCTTTACCTCGAAAAATCAACATTTTTATTTGTAGAACCCCCTAAGCACAATGCCACCCATATCCACTCAAAAAAAATATAAAATCTCAAAACTACCCATGACTATACATGTGATCACCCTTTTTTTTTGGATTTTTGTGCCCCACTCTCTCTCATCCCTTCTCTCTCCCCTCTCCTTCCCCACTTCTGTTAAACCCAACCCACTCCGCCATTAATTCTTCTCTCCCTCTTGAAAAAATTCTCTATCTTTCCCTCTCAAACTAGGGTGAGGTTCAATTTTCTCTATGGTGGCTAACAAAAATTTCGTATCAAAAGGTCGCTGACATTCTCTTCTCCAGTTATGGTGTCGGATCCGTCATTGTTGGGTTTGAGATCTGGACGTAAGGATCATTGTGAACATTGGTGGAGGGTACAAATAGATAAAGGGGGTTAAGAGAATTGTTATCGAGTTGCAAATTTGTTGAATTTTGAAGATCTACCCTCTACTATTAGAGACTTTGTAAAATAATACTATAAATGTTTACGTAAAAACTGTCATATTTTATTTTATTTTTGTTTGTAGGTACAATTGCGGGATTTACGCGTACTTATTCATAAAAGTAATACTAGAAGGGAATGATGTTTTGTAACTTACACCACATTATTATACGGCATGGGTCATTAGGGCAAAGTTTGCTACTCAATAACTCATTAAAGGGAGAGAGCAGAAGAAAATGAATGTTGAACGTAATGACGACGATGGCAATTTTTTTTTCACGAGCGGAGAATGAACCTATAGAGTTCAAAGGAGATGTTTAGATGTCATATTGTGTGTTGTTTTGCAAACTTTACAATGTAGCTTGTTTTGAAAATAATTGTTAAATTTTTTCTTCATATGTTATATTGTAGTGGTGGTTATTATGTTAGATACATACCTTAATTTGAATACAGTTATAAACTTGTAGTCAATTGTTAAGTTTAGCAGTTAGTGGTTAACCATATGAGTTAATTGTTAATATTATGAGTTAGTTGTTTAGCTTATGCATTTGTTGTTAAGCTTTTTCGTCAGTTGTTAAGCTTATGCATTGATTGTTAAGCTTATGCGTTGGTTAAGTTTTTTCATTAGTTGTTAAGCTTATGTATTGTTTGTTAAGCTTTTTCGTCAGTTGTTAAGCTTATGTGTTTGTTGGCTAAGCTTTTTCATTGGTTTTTAAGCTTATGTATTAATTGTTAAGCTTTTTCGTCAGTTGTTGAGCTTATGTGTTTGTTGGCTAAGCTTTTCATTGGTTTTAAGCTTATGTATTAATTGTTAAGCTTTTCATTGGTTTTAAGCTTATGTATTGTTTGTTAAGCTTTTCATTGGTTTTAAGCTTATGTATTGTTTGTTAAGCTTTTCATTGGTTTTAAGCTTATGTATTGTTTGTTAAGCTTTTCATTGGTTTTGCTTATGTATTGTTTGTTAAGCTTTTTATGATTAACAAGCTGATGAATATTATTTACCTATTTCCTCTATTCCTCCTCCTCTTGTTAAGCTTATGTGTTTGTTGTTAAGCTTTTTAGTCTAGTATTAGAAGAGGAGGAGGAATAAAGGAAATATGTAAATAATATTCATCGATTGTTAATCATGAAAAACAACAACAAACACATAAGCTTAACAACTAATGAAAAACTTAACCAACACATAAGCAACAACTAATGAAAAACTTAACCAACACATAAGCAACAACTAACGATAAGTTTAACAACCAATAAAAACAACCAACACATAAGCAACAACTAACGCATAAACTTAACAACCAATGAAAAAGTTTAACCAACAAACACATAAGTTTAACAACCAATAAAAACAACCAACACATAAGCTTAACAACTAATGAAAAAAACTTAACCAACACATAAGTCTAACAAGCAATATATAAGTTTAACAACTGATGAAAAAGCTTAACAACAAATGCATAATCTTAACAACTAACTCATAACATTAACAATTAACTCATATGGTTAACAACTAGCTGCTAAACTTAGCAATTGACTACAAGTTTATAAATGTATTCAAATTAAGGTACGTATCTAACATAATAACCACCACTACAATATAACATATGAAGAAAAAAGTTTACAATTATTTTCAAAACAAGCTACATTGTAAAGTTTGCAAAACAACACACAATATGACATCTAAACATCTCCTTCGAATTCTATCGGTTCATTCTCCGCTCGTGAAAAAAAATTGTCATCGTTGTCATCACGTTCACCATTCATTTTCTTCTGCTCTCTCCCTTTGATGAGTAATTGAGCAACAATCTTTGCCCTAATGACCCATGCCGTATAATAATGTAGTGTAAGTTACAAAAAATCATTCCCTTCTAGTATTACTTTTATGAATAAGTTCGCGTAAATCCCGCAATTGTACCTACAAACAAAAATAAAATAAAATATGGCATTTTTTGTAAACATTTATAGTATTATTTTACAAAGTCTCTAATAGTTGAGGGTAGCTCTTCAAAATTCAACCAATTTGCAACTCGACAACAATTCTTTTATACCCCTCTCTTTGTTTATACCCTCCACCAACGTTCACAATGATCCTTACGTCCAGATCTCAAACCCAACAGTGGCGGATCCGACACCACAATTAGAGAAGAGAATGGCAACCAACCTCTTGATACGGAATTTTTGTTAGCCACCATAGACAAAATTGAACCTCACCCTAGTTTGAGAGGAGAGGAGAGGAGGGAAAGATAGAGAATTTTTTTAAGAGGGAGAGAATAATTAATTGCGGAGTAAGTTAGGTTTAACAGAAGTGGGGAGGGGAGAGAGAAGGGATGAGAGAGAGTGGAGCACAAAAATCCAAAAAAAAAAGGTGGTCACATGTATAGTCAATGATAGTTTTGGGATTTTATATATTTTTTTGGGTGGCTATGGGTTGGTATTGTTCTTAGGGGGTTCTACAAATAAAAAGGTTGATTTTAAGGGTAAAGACACTGTGGACTAAGTCTTGGAGCGTAAGGAAATAAATTATTTAATTTTGGGGGCTAGAAGCAATTTCCCCCCCCAAAAAAAAAAAAAAAGACAAAGGAAAAGAGAGCACTTTATATGGTTGCAGCCCAAGAACAGCGCTTGGGAATATTCAGTATTAATCAATACATGTTTAGAGCACACCTTTAAATGAATTCACTTATTCAGTGTGAGTGTACAGTACGAGATAGAATAAGAGATAAGACTGAGAGATCCGTGAACAATTTATTTCGGCTAGCAACCAAGTCAAGGGACTACATAACAGTGGAAGGAGTTAAGCTTTTATTAGAAATTTAATGTAAGGTTTCGCCTAAGCTTAAAACAAAGTCTCCGATCCCCAATGGTAACGTTATCTAGCACATTCATGCACATGATTAGTGCGCCCAAGACTAGATATCGAGAAAGTGACGATGACTCCTGTTCATTATATTAATGATGCATAAAAAAATATCAACCATTAAATGGACAAAGAAATTGGTTTTTTATCCGTTTATCCAACAGTTGAAACATAATGAATACAACCATAAATGTAATGAGTATATATTGCACCAAAAAAAGGAGTAAATGCAATGAATCTGTACTACGGGATACTTTCGAGCAATCCTAGAAAAATATAATGTACCTAAAATGGTATCAGAATCTACATCTTAGGCGTCAAAGAGAGATCATAAATTGCAACGAAATTTAGGGCTTGTTTGGTACATGGATAAAAAGAGGTAAAGTTTACCATTTACCCATATTTGTTATCCTTCTATAACTTCACCAAGGATAAAGTTTAACCCGTAGAAGGTTAAACTTTTAACCAAGTTAGTGGGTAGGAGAAAAATGAGTGAAATGTTCGAGGCTTACTTCATTTAAGCATGTGGAATTACAAAAAACTGTCTACAAAGTTTTAAAACTTACAACAAGCCTCCTGAAACTTAAAAATTGACAAGATCCCTTGTAAACAATGTAAAGTAAAAAATTATTAACAATCCTCCCGAACAATTATAAAATTATAAAAATACCCTCAATAATGTAAAACTTAGTAAAAATGACAAAATATTCTGGAAAAATTCAAAACTTAAAAAAAACACAACAAATTTCGAAACATACAAACAACCCCGACCAAACTGAAAATCTGCTAAGAACACCATGAAAGTTTTGATATTGCAGAAAACATCCTAAAATTTAAAATTTACCAAAATTTTTTTTTGAAAAGTTCAAAACATACAAACATTATATTGAAATTCTAGGAACTCCAAACAGCCTCCTAAAAAATTGGATTTTGCATAAAACACTCTGAAAGTTAAGTAAATTGCAAAAAGCACCCTTAAATTTCAAATTTTACAAAAAAACCCTAAGAATTTCAATCCTATAAACAATAAACTGAAAATATGGGAATCACAAGCAAACCCCTAAAAATTTTGGAATTTGCAAAAAACAACCTAAAAGTTTTGTAAATTGTAAAAACCACCCTCCTACCTCAAAGTTTACAAAAAAAAACCTTGGAAAATTCAAACCAATAAACAGTCTACGGACAATATAGCATCACAAACAACCCCCTGAATATTTGGACTTTGTAAAAAACACCCCAAAATTTTCAAAAATTGCAATGAACACCCTAAAAAAAGAATTTACTAAAAACGCCCTGAAAATTTCAAAGAAAAAATGTTTATAAATGTCAAATTAGCCACAAACACCCTGAAAGTTTAGAAAATTGTAAAACACACCCTAAAATTTTAGAAAATTGCAAAAAAACCCTAAAAAAATCAAAATTTACAAAAATACTTGTCTGTAAGTTTTGATCTTTTCAGAGTGTGTTCTGTAAATTTTGAATCTTTGAGGGTGTTTTTCATCATTTTTGAAACTTCTAGGGTGTTTTCTGCAAATTTTAAAACTTCCAGGGGAATGTTTGTAATCCTATATTCTAGGGTGTTTTCTGCAAATTTCAAAACTTCTAGGGGAATGTTTGTAATCCTATATTGTCAATGTACATTTTTAGGTTTGAAATTTTTAGGGTATTTTTGTAATTTTTGAGGGTGTTTTTGCAATTTTTGAAACTTTAAGGGTGTTTTCTGCAAATTTTAACTTGCGCATGAGGCTTTTTATAAGTATCAGACTTTCTAGAAGGCTGTTTATAAATTTAATATTTTGAGGGGGCTTTTTGTAATTTATAGATTTTAAGTTGAGAGTGATGGAGATCCTTTTGTGTTAAATTTTAACCCTTATGACATGTTATACCAAACACATGAATATTTCTCCTACTAATTGTTCTAGGGTAATAATTACCATGTTCAAATTTAACCCCGATTGGTTTAACCTTATACCAAAGGATACCTTAGATGTTGACTAGAATAGCGATCCAACTACCAAGTTATTCACGACTAGCTACATTTTGTTACTAAATAATGCAGCAATAATTTGTCCTATTCTCCTTCTTAGTAGGATTGTCTATAGAGAGAGTGCCATCCGTAATATTTCCTTTCCCTCTCCAAGGACCAACAAAAATAGAGGAAAGAAGGATACGGGAAAATAATTTCACAACGCTTCCCGGGGCCTCAAGAAAATTTCCTTTAAAAAAAACAAGTTACATTTTCCTACCCAACCCAACCAAAAATATATATTTGTTTAGCTCACTTCCAACAAAGGAACAGAAGTAAAAAAGAAAAATTCAGTGTAAGAGCACATAAGTCATGCTCCAATGAGACGATGAGCATTAAAAAGCACACCAAAATCGGATCTTCTTGGCAAGGTCTCTTTAACTTCTCTGCTTACACTTGCCCCATTCCCTCCACTTGCATTTCACCAATAGAAAGCCTTCTAAGATTCTCATCCCAAAATCATATAAAATAAAACACAATAACCCTTGAAGATACTCTTATCTCCTAATTTTCTTAATTAAGAAAGTTGATTTCACCTTTTGTATCCTTATCAAAGCACATGCAATTGTCTCACTCATTCATAAAACAAAAGTTTGAAGGCTTTGGTGGATTTAATTGGTGCTAGAAAGGTAAAGGTCCACGCATATAGAAGATGAAGATGCTTTGAATTGAGTCAATGGTGACACCATACTAAAAAAAGAGAGTGGAAGAAGAGCACAAAAATAAGAGAGATTGATGTGGCCATAAACTATCATTATATTATCTTTAACTGAGATTTAGTAATCAAAGTTATTTTTATACAGAGAGAGATGGAAAAAGGTATGTGATGATGAACAGCAAGAGATTCCCCATATCACAATATAAAAGATCATGCAAATATTTTCATGGCCACTACAAAGGCAACCCTATACTTATTATCATTAGATGAACCCCAACAATAGAAGTCTGTGCACTTGTCTCTGAATAATATATATCTTGATTGGGGGTCGGGCTGGTCCTTTAAAAGAGCAGCAAAATGATGTAAAGAAATAGAAAGTGATCTTCGAGGGCTGAAAATAGTAATGAAGATGGACTAGACTTTCTAATAGAAGATCCTTTGAAGTTGAAGCTTTGATTCTCCTCGTGAGGGCAATGATATACATCTCTGAGGGTGTTTTTTTCCCCTCCCTATTTGATAACCATTGCTTTAGATACAAGTATTTTCGAGTTTCTTCTTGGACAATGATCATGAAAAGTGTGGGTAGTGCAAGCATAAGTTCAGCTCTAGAACTGTACAAATTGTACGGATAAACAAGGTTGAAGTATTTATTCTGAACTAGAAATTCAGAGACCGAGGGTCTGTTTGGCAAAGAAGTAAAAAACTAGGCTAGCCAAGTATATCACTTTAACCACGATAGGATTAAACCTGGGGGGTGCTGGTCCAAGTCTGGCTTGGTTAAGGACCTAAAATTGAACTAAAAAAAACTAGGCCAGCGTTGACCTAGCTTTTTCCCAAACAAAAAACAGCCCCAAATTGGACCAGGACTAGACCTGGCCCAATATTATGGGTTTGCCAAACAAGCCTCAAGTATAGAACAAAAAACAGCCCCAAATTGGACCAGGACTAGACCTGGCCCAATATTATGGGTTTGCCAAACAAGCCTCAAGTATAGAACAAAAAACTAGTTTTCCTCTGCATTTTCATTCATGTCCTACCTAAATTCGAGAGAACTAATAAATCTTATCGGAAACAATTTCATAAGATTGAAATAATCCATAAATTTGTCATGTTACAGATCAAGATTGATCAATAGCATGCTCAGATTAAATATTTGATATATTTGTTTCTAAACAACAAAGTTGGGAGATGAATCTATGGTATATGAACTTCAAAGTTAAACTCAAAGAAATTTCTACGTGTTGATAGAAATACTTGTCGATACCTAATTAGATACCCAAGTGTAGAATCCCATAGCCAAACTATTCTAAACCCAAGAGAAAGATACAATTCTACAAATCTAGTTTCTTCCTGTTGATCAACAAGAAAAATACTTGGAACTTAAACCTACATATCCTGGAGCTTAAGGATGAAAGTACATCATCCGATGTCCATCTGAATCTTTGTTCATTATATACTTAGTTTAACATTAGGTTTCTCCATGTAATTAATTAAGCACTGAAGTTTTATATAAAGACCATAATTCAAAGCATTAAGACCACAACTTAGACATGAAACTGCAAAGAGATTATGAACATAAACTACTGCATACAAGCCACTCTAGCATTGTTGCCATAATGGGCAGATTACAATAATCATCAATTCAATAAAGTTGCCAAAATTGCAACATTTATTATGTAAATAACAGAGATGAAACATGTTTACATCCAACAACATTCCGACTTCATATATTGAAGCATAGTTCAATATGAATTGAAGAGGCTGTATTCATATAGGCTACTTAGGAAGTAAAAGGTGTAACTTTGTAAATTTAAGTCATGTCTCCAAATGCCACAAGTCTTTGCTAATATTATTAAGTTATATCATCCCAAATATTTAACCAAATGTAAGATTTTAGAAGTTCATTAAATGGATTTGATAAAGATTGTATGAAACATCCATTCCATATAATTGCAGTTTGTAACTTTGTATGCCTATAAAACTACGGTTGTGTACTTGCATTCAACTCCTTGAATTTGCCGTTACAATCTTACAGACAATAGTGTCAGCACATAAGATATTTGAAAACCATAAAAAAAATGTCAGAAAGATTAGAGAACATCTTGTTTAGCTACCATGCTATTGTTTAGTTATTGTGCTACGGACGTAACAAGTTAACATTCATGTCTCTTCCATAAATGGTAGAAGTCTGTATTAAAAGTCCAAGTTCCTGCATGCAATTAAACATGTATTTTCGTATCACGAAGTTCTACATCTTTCAACTCACTCTTACATGAAGTTTTGTATTCTTCACTAGTGTTGAAGAGGCTAAATATCCTAGTCTATCAGGTGGTTAATTTTACACTGCAGTCATTCTTTAGATGTTTCAACATTTCAAAAGTGTAATAGTGATTACAATTGTCATTGCAACATGTCACAAGATGTGCAGTTGCTTACTGTATCTAGGTGTAAGACCTAAACTTTGATACAAAATAAGTATAAGACAGAATATGAGAAAGCATAAAGCAAGCAATCATCAAAAGTTTTTTAGACGAAATAGGTTTACAAAACCTAATTCACTTTTGAGATACATCTATTACCTTAGATAAAGCCATGAAATTGATATAGTATCTGTGAATTTATAAGCAAAATGGACTACTTACATTCTTGCAGGTATACACATGTTCAGCATCCCATGAAATAGAACCGGTATTGCTTCTCTAATTTTCCCAATATCATTTCTGCAAACTTCTGGAGATGACATTCTGTAACCAACTTAACATCAAAACTTCAAATATTGACATATTTATAAAGTTCAACATAGAATCATAACAGATTACAACATTGTCTCCTACAAGCTAAGCATCCCAATTTTGCTTGTACACTTATATTACAAGTTAAAATACTCGGATTAGGTGATAAGCTTCTTTAAGAAAGAAAAATGATTAATTAAGATAGAAATGTAGACTTCATCTTATTCAGGTACATGTAAGAACATGTATCCTTAGGTAAAAGATGAGGACAGAGTACATGCAAAGTTATAAATATATTAAATAATCCCTAATAATTGTTTCGGCTGGAGCAATCAAAAAGAAAGTTCCCAAGTTGCCTTCGCCCTCAAAAGAGTATGCAGCATAAAGAAATCCTTTCTATTGTATATATAGAATAATAGATCTTAAGATTTCCTCTTTAGGGTAATTCTCATTGCATTGAATATTGTTCAAGAATCAATATCAGTCAACCTTAACGAGAAGAAACAAGAAAACTGAAATTGGGAGAAAAAAAATCAACTCATGAATGATCCAGAGCACTACAGGTAGCAGTAGGCAAAGCAGTTATCTCTTGCTCTATTCAAGTAACAAGTAAATTTAGTTGTATGCTTTTTGTGATTTGTAAACAGTGCACATTAGCTGTTTTACAAGTCCCTATCCTCTATTACTGCAACTTATTCAAATTGATCATATTTTTGTGTTTAATATAAAGACATATATCATGATGAAACCAGCTATCAAAATTTATGTTAATGTACTCAGATGAATAACCGATAACAAGAAAAATGCATATACTGTGTCATACCTTACTTCCCAGCATTGCTATAGAAGCCATAAAGGAACGAGCTCCCTTGACCCAACTAGGGAGTGAAATAAAAGTGAACACTATCCCCTTTACTCCAGTTCAAATGAGAGATAGTCCAGTACTCCATATATTTCTTGACATTGAGGGTGAGATGCATCCCTCATTAAGAATTCATGGACCTTATCATCCACTTCTATCGAACTGAATCCTGCCACTTTGGCCACACCCCTTTCTCTCATGAAGCACCTTACTTCTTTAACTCTATCCCAGAGCTGTGCTCTAGCATAAATATTAGAGAGAAGCACATAATTGCCCGGATTTTCTGGCTCTATCCTAAAAAGTTCATTTGCAGCAATCTCGCCAATCTCAACGTGACAGTACGTAACACAAGCATGTAGAAGGGCTCCCCAAACCCCAGCATGGGGTTTAACGGACATAGTCTTAACCAAGTTGTAGGCCTCCTCTATAAATCCTGCTCGACCAAAAAGATCAACCATGCAAGCATAATGATCAACAGAACACTCAACTCCATAGTTACTTCTCATGCAATTGAAATAATATTGACATAACTCGAGATGACCAGTTTGACTGCAAGCATTTAAAATGCCAATAAATGTAACCCTATCAGGCTGGATATCTTTTTCTTGCATCTCAGGAAATAGCTTTAAGGCATCTTCTCCATATCCATGGTTTACAAAGCCACAAATCATCACATTATATGAGACTACATCCTTGATTGGTAGCTCAGTAAAAACTTGGTAAGCTTCACGTATAGCACCACATTTACCATACATGTCAACCAAAGAATTGTACACAAAAGTATCAATCTCGATGCAGCTTTTATATAAGATTCCATGGAATTGCCTACCAACTTTTAGAGCACCTAATTGACTGCAAGCAGACATCATCGTGGTCATGGTAACATGATTGGCTCTCATATGACTGGAAGCCATCTCATTGAAGAGCTGTATACAATCATTCCACCTTCCATTACGAGAATAACCAACCATCAAAGAATTCCAAGACTTAATATTTTTCTCTGGATTTTGATCAAAAATCTCCTTAGCAGCCGACATATTGCCATTGTCAGCATAACTGGATATCATGATACTCCATGAAATTGAATCTCTGTGAAACATTTCATCAAAAACACTTTTAGCAGTCTCCAAATCACCAACTTTGGCATAATACGCAATCATAGTATTGCACGCCGCAACATTTTTCTCCGGCATAGTCCTGAATAGATATTTTGTTTCTTGTAAGTAACCAAACTTGGAATACATATCTAGCAATGTTGTTACGACATAAGGAGAGGAACTGAATCCAAGTTTAGTTGAATGAGCATGGATTTGTTCCCCTTCACTGATGGCCTTAAGAAGTGAACAAGCTTTAAGCACAGAAGACAAAGTAAAATTGTTTGGATGAACTCCACGTTCATGCATCATCCTATATATTGATATGGCCTCCTTCACAATCTCGGTTTGATGGTTGGAATATGATACGACCATTGTTGTCCATAGGAAAACATTTGCTGAACTTTTAAAGGAATCAAAAATTCTACGGGCATGATCAACATTCCCCAATGTCTTGCTGCAAAATGACATAAGCTTAACTGCCACATAGTTTTCGTTCTGAAGCCCGCTGATGAAAACTTGAGCATGAATTTGCTTCAATGTTTTCAATGATTTGCATCTTTCCAGGCAGAGTAGAGCATTTCTCAGAATTGCATGCATCCGAGTGAGAGCAGTACAAGATTTTTCTTCAATAACAGCTCAGCACCATAGCTTCTGCTCAAAGAATAAAAAAAAGTTCAGTCAATTTGTGGTCACTAGAGCCAAGACTTGTCAAGAAGGATTTTGATGCATTTAGCAGGTGAGAGGACATTGAATAAGCTATCACCATAGCCTAGTGTACCAAGAAGGAGCATTAAAATCACAACAATCTGCAAAAAAATTAACCTAATTTATAGGAAGAAGCAATTGAGAAATACAAATACTGCAACAACAATAAAAAGGATTCTGTACCATCAAGATCTGTCTTTTGAATCCTTAATTTCAAGATATAATTAGGATTATTCTCTAGCTTGAGCTTGATGTAACCCCCAAGGTCAAGAAAATATCAAGTCCTAACTGGTCCACAAAATTAGAGTTTGGGTTGAAGAAGAGTAATATACATCACTCATGACAAATGTCCAACCAGTGATTACATGACAGCCTACAAACCACGTTAAAGCCCTATCAGGTAACGAGTTCCCAATTTAAGATATATCCATTAAGCAAAACAGTAGTCAGTTAAAAACAAAGGCTCCATTATATCTAGAAGAATTGACCACAAAGTTCATCTCTATGACTCGTATTTCTCTAGATTCAAGAGTTCTTACCTACTTGCCGGTTTCATTAGATTATTAGTTATTAGGGAGGAAAGCAGACATTACCTTTCACAGGCTTCTAATTTCAAAGAAGTTTGACTGCTCAATTCTTCCAAGGCCGTTATGCTTCTCTTTACTCATTCAACCCTGCTATAAAAGAGTTCTCTTCTCCTGTACTACCTTTCAGAGCCTAAATACACACTAATCATAACAATTGCAGGGAATTCTCCTTCATAAATAAATTTCTTATCTCTTTCAAAGTGCTTCCAATCTGATCCACACCACAATTCCGTCATTAATGTTGCATGCAGAATCATTTCAATCTGCCTTAAGAGATCCAAAAATTCCTTTCCAAATCAGTCAAATCCCTCTATCAAGCCTCTCCACAATGGGGATCATTTTACTAGAAAAGAGCAATCTAGGCATCATTATTGTTTTCTTTTTTAAAAAAACAAAGAACTGTCGACCTACTAATCGAATCACCACCCCCAATCCTTAGAAGAAAAAACAGACCAGAGGTACAAAACACAGAAGGGACCAAAAAAAAAAGCTACCTAAGCAGGGATATTTAAAAAAAAAGGCTTACAGGTACTCTTCATTCTTAACAGATTTAAAATAAACAGACAGTGACAAATACAATAAAAAAAGAGACTATTTAAAGAAAAATGTAACTACTAACTACTCACCTTACGACTTCCATAGGTAAAGAAAAGAAAAAGTAATCCCAATTATTCATTTTATTGCCGAGAATCATCATGTGACATTGGAGCAGAAAGTAACAGATGCTAAAATGAGGCAGTAGTCCACATTCTTAGACACCCTTTAATACACAAGCAGTAAGTTTCTCTTATAAGCTTAGATTCCAAAATAGCAGATAACAAAGAGTAATATATAGATGACTAAACACTCATTTTTATTAATGCCACAAAGAATCATTTACAGTACACAAAATCCCCATCTTAAAAAATTGGAGTTTGCTCCATATTATACATCTAATTAACTCATGGATAGACGAGTAGCATTACTAAAATATTAAATGTGTTAAAGCCATTAGTTTACGATATACAATCAGTTGATTTCAACATAGGGTTGGGGTTAGGTTGTAGTTGTATTGCGATTAAGATGTTCCAGTCTAATATCATGTATCTAAATTTCCAGCAATCTTTTAGAATAGACCAAAAGATTCACAAAACTGAATACTAATTCAAAGCCCAAACTTCGAATGTGATCACAAGTTAGCATTATTTGAAGGTAAAATCTGATAAGATCAATTATTTTCAAGCCACTCGAGACCTAGAGTAACCAAAACAATACAACAAACATCAAGGTTTACAATGTAGAAGCACGAAGATTTGCAAAACTTTGAGCACAAAGTTTCCAACTTTTTTATTCTAATTTTCATAAAATACAAAAAAAAAAAAATTAACCGAATTTCAAGCGAAAATTTCAAAATTTAGGCCTCCATCATTCACCTCTCCGCTGCTTTGTCCATCCAAACCCTTTAAATCTTCGGCCATCATTCGCTGCCTGTTCTGTGCTTGCCTCTCAACAGCAACAAAAAACAAACCTAAAAATGGTAATAGAAAAAAAAAAGAAAAAAAAAAAAGAAACCCTAAATTAGAACCCAAAAAATTCTTAAAAAATGATGGGATTTTTAAAAAATTTGAAGGGAGATTACTTATTGCGCTTCCAATTGCATAGACCCAGAGGATTCTCTGCGACCATTTATCGCCGACGACACCTCGATTTTCCAATCCCATGATTTTAATTTAAAAGAAGGGGGGAAAATAATAAGAAGAAACCCTAATGGAGTTCTCTGCTGTTTGAACAAGCAATATGGAGACTATCAAAGTATGAGGTTCAGCCCATTTGGCCTTTTAAAATTGTCGGCCCAAAACAATTTACCGAAGAGTACAGCCCAAAGAAATTGAAAGATGGAGTTTATTAGCTACTTTTGGAAGTACTAGTTGGGATGCTCGTACATTGCACGTGATCAAATATCTTAATAGCTTCCTTTGAGTTTGTGTTTATTATAACTTGGTTGCAATATTATTTATCTATGAAGAATTCGACATGATTATGGATGTGCATACTTTCATAAACATGGCCTCATACATCTTCAGAACTACATTCTCTTAGAGATTTTCATCATTGCTTGATATATCTATGCGAAACCATATTGAAAGTTTATAAAACTATTAAAAACTTCAAGAGTTTTGAAAATTGTGGAAAACCCTAGAAACTCAAAAATTATAAATACACGTTAAAAATTTCAAAACTTTCAAAATTATATTGAAAAATCAAGGTATTGCAAAATTCACCAAAATTTTTAAAATTTTTATGTTTTTTGCAAATTTCTAAAATTTTACAGTTTTTTACAAATTTTAATTTAAAGATTTGCAACATAGCTTTGTACCCTTAATTTTTTTGTAAATTTTCAAACTTTTAGGATGTTTTTAAAATTTTGAAAATTTTGGGATTGTTTTCTACAAATTCTAAATATTTCAGAGGGTTATTTATAATTCCTATATTTTCAATGTATTGTTTGTAGGTTTGAAATTCGAGTGTATTTTTACAAATTTTGAGTTTTGAGTGTTCTTTTGCAATTTTGAAACTTTCAGTTGTTTTCTACATATTGCAAATTGTTTAATTAGTTTACTTCTCTAAGCGTGTTAACTGAATCCAATTCCAAATCGGACCAAACTACTAGGTAGATTGCCTAAAACTTTTGCATACATAAACTACTGCGTAGAATAATTGATGTTCATACTTTCATAACTGTGGCCTCTTAAGAATCACTTTCTCTTAAAGATCTTCATCATTGCTTGATATATCTATACAAGATATTAAAAACACACTGAAAACTTAGAAAACTACAAAAAACACCCTTTAAAGTTTAAAAATTTACAAAAATTCCTAGAAATTCAAAAATTACAAAGATCTGTTGAAAGTTTTAAAACTTTCAAACATTATATTAAAACTAAATAATTGCAAAATTCCCACTGAAACTTTTTAATTCTTAGAGTGTTTTTTTGTAATTTTCTAAACTTTTAGGGTATTTTTGAAAATTTCAAATTCTGGATTTTCAAAGTACCGTTTGCATCTTTGATTTTTTAGAGTGTTTTTTTGTAAATTTTGAATTTTTAGGGTAATTTTAAAGTTTTAAAACTTTCAGGATAATTTCTACATATTCTAAAATTTTCAGGGTATTATTTGTAATTCTATATTTTTAGTGTACTTTTGTAGGTATAAAATTATCGAGTGTTTCTTAGTAAATTTTGATTTTTGAGGGTTTCTTGCAGATTTTGAAACTTGTAGAGTGTTTTTGTAGATTATAAATTATTTAGGGGATGTTTGTAGTTGCTATATTTTCATTGTAATGTTAGGTTCAAAATTCTCGGGGTGTTCTTTATCAAATTTTAATTTTGAAGGTGTTTTTGCAAGTTTTAAAATTTTCGGGATATTTTTTGAAAATTAAAAGTTGTTTAGGGGCTATTTGTACTTCAGATATTTTCAATGTGCTATTAGGTTTGAAATTCTAAGGGTATTTTGTGAAAGTTTTAATATTTGAGGTTTTTACAATTTATAAAGTTTTTAGGGTGTTTTCTACAAATTCTATGATTTTTCAAGGAACTGTTTGTAATTCTTAGATTTTAGTGTATTGGGGTTTGTAATTTTTGAAAAGTTTTTGTAAGTTTTTGAATTTTTACCATGTTTTTGCAAGTTTGAATATTTGTTCACATGAGATTGGGATAATTAGGTTTGAAGTTTGAAATTGTTCACGACGTTGTAGTTTAAAAATCCTTATCTTTTACCATCATGTTGTAGTTTAAAAATATTAGGATAGGCTAACAATTTTTTGTCTTTGCTAATTATTATAGATAATTAAATTTAAAGATAAAACTAATATCTCCTAATTTAAAGATATTAGGATTGGATAGAAACTATTTATCTCTTTGCTAATTACAATGAATAATTAAAGTTAAAGATAAAAATAAATTCTTATCAATTATTTATCTTTATCTAAAGTTACGATATATTAAAATATTTTACTGTAATTTGTCATTATTATTTTTATTTTAATTAGGATAGGATAACAATGTAATATCTAAAAGGATTAAAGTTATTTTTATCTATGAAAAGTTTTTCCAAACTCGCACTTTTGTAAGGAGTATGATATGATATGATTTAGAGTATAACAAGGAAAATTAATCACGCGTTCTTGTGACATTAGTGTTAAAAAGTTAAAAAATAATGGTTTAAACATTTAGTTTAAAAATAAACTATATATCAAACCACTTCCATTTTAGAAAAACAAATTAATTTGGTGGAGTATTTTGGGTCAAGAAGGACTTTGGTAGTCAGTGGGTTTAAGAGTAAATAGGGGTAGAACTTTGTGTTTATAGGCAAAATATCATTTTTGTAAGTAGGTGGTTTTAGAAATAAATGGGGATAAAACTTTAGGCTTATGAGCATAAAACAAATCTACAGTTGTCCCAGCATTACTGTGAAAAAATCTAAAAACTAGTTTTAACATTTTGTTTAAAAATACACTAAATACTTAACCGTTGAGAATAAAAATATAGTGAACTATAATAAAAATAATAACTTTCAATGTATATCAGACTAGTAAAAAATAAAGTGGGCTTAAAATTAATTTTGTGGAATATTTTGGATCTAAGACTGATTTTGGAATTAAGAGAGCTCAAAATTTAAAATGGGTTAAACTATGGGCTTATGCCTTATAGGGAAAAATCCTCATTTGAGAGTGCGTGTTAAAATTAAATAGGGATAAAACCTTGGGTTCATATGTAAAAACCATTTACAATTTGCAAGCATCATCAATGTGGAAAGAGCCAAAAAATAATAGTTTAAGCATTGAATTTAAACAATACACTGAATAAAAATGACAAAAGAATAAAAATATAGTAATTTACAAAACAACTTACACCATATATGAAACCAATAAAATACAAAGTAGGTTTAAAATTAACTTGGTTGAGTATATTGTGTTTAGAAGTGATCTAGGATGTGTGTGAGTTTAAAAATAACTAAAGGTAAAGTTTAGATATAAAGGTAAAGGTAAAAGACCTTCTATATTTTTACTATACCCTTCATACTAAAGTGAATGGGAGGCACTGTTCATAAGCACTATCCATTTTCCATTAACTTTATTAGATATAGATGAAACCGATAAAATACAAGGTGGTTTTAAATTTAACTTGGTCGAGTATATTAGGTTTAGAAGTGATCTTAGATGTGTGTGAGTATAAAAATAAATAAGGTAAAGTTTGGATTTAAAGGTAAAAGACCCTCTATATTTTTTACCCTATTTTTTATTATACCCTACATACTACAGTTAATGGGGAGCACTATTCATAAGCACTATTCAATTTCCATTAAATTTAGTATGTATAGAATTTTTTTCATTCAAATAAAATATTTGTAATTTATATGAAAATTTTATTTAATTAAAAATGATATACATCATCTAAAGTAGCAAAAGACAAACTCTTTTATCAGGTCGGATAAATAATCAAGTTTGAGGTTTAGCCCAGTTATCTCATCCGTTAAGTAGTAGTGGTAGTCATAATAATAATAATAATAATAATAATTATTATTATTATTTGTCAATGAACTTTGCTTGCATTCACTAATAGGAATCCTCCTTTATATATAAAGAGAAATTGGTGGTATTCCTAAACACACATAAAATTGACATGTATCATACTAAAAATTGACAAGTCAACACCTTCTCCTATGATGTGACAACTAATCATATATTCACCTAAGAATTGTCATCAAAATACAGAGAATTTGATATGTATCATACTAAAAATTGACAAGTGGACACCTTATCCTATGATGTGACACCTAATCTTATATTCACTAAGAATCCTCATCAAATTAAATCTATCCATAGTTAGCAAACTAATTATAATCAAATATTTAACAATACTAATCAAATCATAGCTATCCATAATTAAAAAATAAATCATATTTTTGATTCTCCTTTCCTTTACATATAAAAGAGAGATTAGTTGTTTAACATTATCCTTACATCTCAAAAAAAATGTCAAGTGTCTGTCTCCAATTTTTTAAAGGCTAAATTTTACTAAACCTCCAACAAGTTTGGTTGTTTTCGTACTAAACCCCAAAATTTTTTAAAAATTTACTAAATGTGTGATACCAATACTTTCTTTACATATAAGAAGAGATTGATGGTCTACCATTACCTAGCACTACATATCAAATAATTGTCATGTGGCTCTTCTGAATTTTTTTAAAGCTTAAATTTCACTAAGCCTCCAATAAGCTTGGTCACTTGGTTTTAAGCCCTAAAACTTTTTGAAAACCCCGATAAGTTTATGTACTCCAAAAAACCTTTAAAATATTTTGATTTTTTTTACAGTTAACTCACACATAACTAAGTTGCCCCATAATTGTACACTGATGTACATTATCCTTCAAAGCTAATGTGTACTTCTCAAATTATTCTTATTTGTAGATTAACCCATAAAATTACAAACAACCCCTAAAGAATATAAAAACTACAAATAGCCCCATTAAAGTATAAAGTTACACAAAGCCCCCTAAAAATGAAAATTACAAACTACCCCTTTAAGTTTTAAAATTGTAGACAACTCCACGAAAAATATGCAAACTACAAACAAATTCCTTTAAAAAAATGAAAATTATAAACAACACCCTTAAAATTCGAAAAAAATTGCAAAGGGTGCCCCTTGAAAAATCTAAAATTGTGAAAAGCCCTCTAAAAACCCTAAAATTGCAAGCAGATCCTAAAAATTCTAAAATTATAAAAAAAATACACTTGAAGTTTGAATATTACAAATAGCTTCTGATCATCATATGTTATTACACTTTTATACCCTCCTTATCAATTTTATTTGAATAAATATATCACTAATAACACGTTTTTATCTTAATTTGTAGGAAATAAAGAATTAATGAATAAGAGCCCAAAAGAATCAAATTCTCTCATTTTTCTATCACTTATTGAAGCCTAAGATCAAGCCAAGAGGAGGCCTACAAAAGCCGAAGGAATAAAAAAAATCGGGTCAACAAGTCAATAAGGAATCAATTCTGTTATGAACCAATCGGTCGACCAACCATTGGCTAACTGATTGGTCAACTGATTGGTTTGTAACAAAAATAGTGTACGGCTGAGATTTATTTCTTGGAGGTTAAGCCAAATCCAATGACTCTTGTTGATTGTTGTAGGCTATAAATAGGGGTAGAGGGTGAGGGGTTTGATGTAAAATTTTATAAACTCCTTTTTTAGAGAGGATGACCTTTAATTAGGTCATCCAATTTGTAAACTTTTTAAGTTTGCAATAAATAAAAAAATTCTCTTAAATTTTTTCCCTTATTCTTTGTTAATGAAAATGAAGATTTGCTTTCAATGGGCCAACCCCTTGCAATGTAAGTTTTATTTTTCTTTTTATTTTCTTATTTTAGAAATTCATATTTTAGGATTTTATTTATATTTTCATGTTGGTAGATTATATTTATTTCATGTAATGTAGTGTAGATTTACTTTCATACTCTTTTATTATTTTATTTTTTCATGCTTTGTAGAATTTATTTTTTATATTTTTATAGTGCATATTTACTTTTATGCTCTTTTATTTTTGTTAGTTAGATTTTTTATGCTCATAGTTTAGATCTTTAATTTTTTGTTCTTGTTCTTATTTTTATAGTCAGTTTTATTTTTCTTGTAATTGAGATCTATTTCTTTTATGCTTTCTATTCTAGGTTTTATTTCCTTATTTTTATTTTATAAAATGAGCAACTAAATCTTGTAGAAATTCTAGAATTGTATGAAACTAGTTTGATTTCTTTTATGATTTATAGATTGCTCTCTTTGTGCCCAAAATGATCATGCTTAGGATAATTAACTAGAGAACTAATTGGTAGAAGAAGAATTTGATAATCTATGCTCATATTGAGTAGTTTGATAGGTTATGCTTATAAATTCTAGAATTATTATCTAGTTATTATTCTTTTCATGAATGAAGATTTGCTTGGATGATAATTTGATAGGTTATGCTTTCTTTTAGTAGTTTGATAATCTATGTAGTAAATCTAAAGTAAAAATGGTAAAAATAGAGTAGTTCATACATCCTACATGAAATTAACTAGTGGATTTAATTATAGATTCCTGTCTTCTCTACTTGATTTCCTTCATTTTTACTTATTTTGATTTTTCTCTTTTTAAATTTTTTTTCTCTTCTTGATTTTGTTATTGTCTATTTTTTTATTTCTCCTCCTTGTTTATTCTTTGTTTTCTTTTATTTGTTCACTCTCTTTCTCTCCTCTTGTTCTAGTTTTCTTTTATTTTCAAATAATTACACACTATCTATGTCTCTACACTTTCACTCCTCTTTATCTACACACATTTTAGGATCTAATTTAGAATTTTTCCTATAAACCTTCCTCGTGGAATCGATATTGTAACTATACTATAACTTAATAGTTATCCTCTTCCAACTTTAGTGCATATTTATTATGCCCCTATCAAGTATTTGGCGCCGTTGCCCGGGAAGGTGCTTGTAATTAGAATTTTTTTTTGGTTCTTTGATGTATGTGTTTTCTTGTGAAGGACTAAACTAGAAGATTAAAGCTTGAAGCTTGAAGCTTGAAGATTGAAGATTGAAGATTGAAGATTTGCTCGAAAAGGTAAGTCCTCTTTCTAGCATTTACAATTTCACTCTCTAGATTAGGCTCTTCACATTAGACAATTAGAAACTAATTAAAAAATAAAAATTTTCTCTTGTCGACCCTAATAAAATCTACCATTCACTTGAATAACTACTAACAAGATAATAAATCCAAACAATAGCTCTCTTTCTCACATTTGTTTGATTGGTAATTAAAAAATAAAAAGATTTTTTGCATCCTTTTGTAGTTTCTTTTAATTTTAAGGTTGCATTGCATATATTTAGTAGGAATTCACCAAAGTGATTTGAGCATTTTGATTTGAACATTCACTTGAAAATATTCTTAAGGGCAATACCCCATAATCAAGATGAGGTGAGAGATTTTATGACCCTTTTCTTAGCCCACAAATCACTAATTTCTCACTAGATAAACCCAAGCCTTCGAAAACTGATTAGACATTGGCCCCTAATGACTCGAGCTCATTAAGAAATAGGAAATTCTTAAGTGAACCGGTTTAAGTTTACTTGAATTCGTGGTGTCTAAGGCAAGGTATAGGGGTTGTGTAAAGTGCTTCGCAAGGAAAGAGGTTATTAATTGGTGTTTGGCCTCCCTCTAGTAATATCCTTACCTAGCTAACTGACCGAGTAAACTTTAATCTTTTCACTCAAGGAATTTTTAGTTAGGTGCTGGTCTAGTTGAGTTTAGACTTAACCCTATAATTAAGGGTGATTATTTTAAAGTGATTGCTCTTAATTTGTTTAGTTAGTTTTTTCTTTTATCCTTCTTTTGTTTCTAATCTTTTAGGTCTCTTACTTTTGCCTTAAAACAAAAACAAAATAAAAAATATAAAAAAACTTTTGTTTGTTTTAGATCTTTTTCCTAATTTCCTTTTTAGTTAAAAAATTCTACAAAGAATTTATTTTGGTGTATACAAGTTTAGATTAGGGATAATACCAATCGATTAATCCGTGTTGAACCAATTTTTGAAACCAAAGAAATGGTAAATCGTAATTCACCCGTTCTTCAAGACATGTGTTATCCCATTAGGAATACAATCCTATCTTGCATTAGGCTACCTGATGTTAATGGAGCTAATTTTGAGCTTAGATCGCACTTCATAAACATTCTTCTGAAATTCTTAGGAAATGAATCCGAAGATGCTTATATTTTATATCCGAGTTTGAGGAAGTTTGTCTTATGATTAAGATTAGAAAATTATTTGAGAATTCGATTAGACTTAGATTTATGCCATGTGTTCTTAAAGACAAAGCTAAGAAATGGCTGTATAGCTTACTTACAAATTCTATCTCAATCTGTGATGAATTTATTATCATTTTTCTAAAGAAAATTTTCCCAATGCATAAAACGGTAAAGTTTATAAACGACACTTAAAATTTCAAAATAGGGCTCATGGGAGCTATTCTGGAAGTATTTTGACTTGTTTTAGGATCTTCTTATCCAATGTCCTCACCATGGTCTAAAAAATTAGCGATTATGCCAAATCATCTATGAATGATTGGATTATTCCTCAAAGACTTTCTTAGAATCTATATGTCAAGGAGATTTTATGAAGAAAAATACTGATGAAGTTTGGAAATTTTTAGAGAGTTTATCTGAGAAAACCATGCAGTGGGAATATTATTTTGAAAGAGTTTCATCAGTTTCCCCAACCAAATCTAGAGGTCTTTCCCTAGAGTCAAACATAGCCTCTAAAGCAAAAGATGACTATAATCCTATGATGGTTAGAGGTCTTAAAAACTAAAGAATGAGCCCTAGCTCAAATCAATCAAGTTTTCACCTCAAGATGTCATAACTGTCTTTCTTCAGCTCATGTTTCAGAGAAATGTTCTCTCTTAGAAAATAATAAACCACTAGAATAGATGAATGCTACATTTCAGCATCCTAGAAATGATCTGTTTTCTCCAACTTACAATCCGGATTAGAGAAATCATCCAAAATTTGCATGAAATCAGAAAAACTTCTCCGAAAATTAAAACTTCACTCTCACTTCAATGCAACAATTTCCTAGAGGAAACATAGTTCCATTCAACTCACCAATCAATTTTCAACAACCTAATTTGCCTTATCCATTCCAGCCTCCTCATCATCAAGCAGTAAATCCTATTCCTCCCAGTTCTATTCATGAAAAACATCTCAGTGTCTTAGAAAAGAGTTTAGAGGTCATGATTAAAGCTTTACACATACCACAAACATGTTGACTCAATCATCCAATACTCTGAATTTCTTCATGCAGATAACTGGTCAAATGCTCAACTCAAACACTTAAGCCATAGCTAGATTAGAAATCTAACTTGGTCAGCTAGCTAGTGCTGTGAGTGAAAGAGAGAAAAAAATTTCCGAGTCAACCTATTGCCAACCCTAAGGACACTGGATCAAGTTCAAATTACCCAGCTCAATTGAATATAGTTCATACCTTGCAGTTAGGGAAACAGATAGATGATTAAGTTAGAATGCCTCCAGATCAAACCCCTTCTTCCTCTTCTCCTATCCAAAACACTCATTCTGATAAATTAACTCCTTCCGATGACCAATAAGCTTAGCCCGAGACTGGGCCTAATCTAGATAGGTATAAGTCTGTTGCTCCCTTTTCAGATAGACTCAGACATAGAAAAAACTCTTCCCAGGTAGAAAAAATCTTAGAAACTTTCAAACAGGTTAAGATCAACATTTCTCTCTTAGATGCAATTGAACAAATATTCTCTTATGCAAAATTTTTAAAGGATTTGTGCACTAAGAAAAGAACCACTAATGTTCCCAAAAAAATCTTTTAGTTGCTAATCTCAGTGACATGCTTTCAAAGCCCATGCCTCTGAAGTACTATTTTATGTGTCATATTAAATAACTTTATTGATACGGCACTTTTAGACTTAGGAACTAGTGTGAATCTTCTTTCCTACTCAGTCTATCAACAACTAGAGGTAGGTGAGCTGAAACCGACCAGACGCACCCTACAACTAGTTGATAAATCCGTAAAAATATCCAAGGGAGAGATAGAGGATGTTCTGATCAAGGTATGTTAGTTTATTTTTTACCATTGATTTCATAGTCTTGAAAACGTAGTCTGTTTCCAATCTTAAAGGTCAAATCCCAGTTATCTTAGGTAGACTATTCTTAGCAACCTCAAATGCTTTAATCAATTATAGAACTGGTCATATGAAGTTATCTTTTGGGAACATGACTGATGATTTCAATATTTTTAATCTAGGGAAACATCCTAGTGATCCATTTGAGCAACCATTAGAAGTGAACTTTATCTAGGGAATTTCTAGTAAACAGCAAGAGGGAGAGTGTGGGTCAGATCTTTGTTTATTTGACTTGAGTTTTGAGGAGATTTTCGATGAGGAAATTAGGCTATTAGAAAAGCTAGATTTGTTGGTAGATCATGTATCTGCATTAAGTTGATAACCTGAACCCTTGGATACAGAACCCCGAGTCTAATTTTGCCTATCTATAAAGGAACCCCCTAAGTTAGAGCTCAAACCCTTACCCGAAAATCTAGAATATGCCTACATAGGAGAGAATGAGACTTTATCGGTCATCATTGCTTCTGATTTGACACCCAGTCAAAAGGGAGCCCTCTTAGATGTTTTGAGAGAAAATAGGAAAGCCATTGGATGAACCATGACTGATATCAAAGGGATTAGTCCAACCATTATTCAACATCGAATCCATTTGATAGATGATGCTAAACCTACTAGGGATCCTCAGCGTAGGTTCAACCCAGTAGGATAGAAGCAAATAGGAAAGACATTTTGAAATGTCTTGATAATGAGATCATTTATCCCATTTTAGATAATTCTTGTGTAAGTCTGGTCCAAGTAGTTCTAAAGAAATCTGGGATCACCCTGATCTAGAATGAGGCTAATGAGCTCATTTCCACTCGAATCCAAACTGGATGGCGAGTCTGTATTGATTATAGGAAACTCAACTTAGCCACCCGGAAAGATCACTTTCCTCTTCCTTTCATAGACCAAATGCTTGAACAATTAGTCGGACACGAGTTCTACTGTATCTTAGATGGTTATTCAGGTTACAATCAGATCCCCATTGCCCCTGAAGATCAGGAGAAAACTACTTTCATATGCCCGTGCGAAACTTTTGCCTACCGTCGCATGCCCTTTGTGTTATGCAATGCTCCCGCTACTTTTTAACGGTGCATGATTAGTATCTTTTTCGATATGGTTGAGCAATTCTTAGAAATCTTCATGGATGATTTTTTTAATATTTGGTGACTCAATTTCTAAATGTTTGCATCACTTCAAACTTGTCTTAACCTGGTGCAAGGAGAAAAATCTGACTCTTAATTGGGAGAAATGTCACTTTATGGTCAAACATGGAATTGTCTTAGGGCATGTAGTTTTCGATAAGGGTATAGAAGTTGACAAAGCTAAGATGAATCTTATTTCTGACCTTCCTCCTCCCAAAAATATCAAGGATGTTAGATCATTCCTAGGTCATGCTGATTTTTACCAACGGTTCATCAAAGACTTTAGCAAAATAGGTAGGCCTTTGACCAATCATTTAGCCAAGGATGTACCCTTTGATTTCTCTCTTGAATGCTTTAGGGCCTTTGATCATCTAAAAAAGGAGCTCGCCTCAGATCGTATCATTCATGCACCAGATTGGACCCTACTATTTGAGTTAATGTGTGATGCATCCGATTTTACAATTGGTGCTATTTTAGGACATCGAATAGATGAAAAATCTCATGTGGTCTACTATGCAAGTAGGACATTGAATGATGCACAACAAAATTACTCCATCACAAAGAAGGAGTTTTTAGCTATTATTTTTACCTTAGAGAAATTTCGGTCCTGTCTCATCGGGTATTTGACTAAGGTTTTCACCGATCACGCTGCACTAAAGTATCTTTTAGCCAAAAAAGATGCTAAAGCACGACTCATTAGATAGATACTCTTACTCCAAGAGTTTGATTTGCAAATCCTGGATAGAAGAGGAGCAGATAACCCAGTAGCAGATCATTTTTCTAAGCTTTCTAATGTACCAACACCAAATATTCCAATCAACAATTATTTTCCGGATGAACAAATCCTACAAGTTCAATCTGTACCATAATTTACAGATATTGTAAACTACTTGGTCACAAAATAGTTCCCTTCACACAAGATAGATCCTATTTCCTCTCCCAAGTGAAAATATTTCTACTGGGATGACCTCTATCTATTTAAGTATTGTCCTGATTAGAGCTGTAGAAGGTGTATACCGAATGAAGAGATTAGGAGTGTTCTTTCCTTTCGTCACGAGCAAGCTTATTGGGGCCACTTTGGCTCAAGAAAAACCACCGAGAAAATCCTCCAATGTGGGCTATATTGGCCCAATCTGTTTAAGGATGCATACGAATTCTGTAAAGCCTGTAACCGCTATCAGCTTTTAGGAAAAATCACTAGAAGAAATATGTTGTCCTTACAACCAATCCTAGCCGTTGAGCTTTTTGATCTATGGGGTATAGATTTCATGGGACCATTTCAAAATTTTTAAAAAAATTTATACATTCTAGTGGCTGTAGAATACATGTCCAAATGGGTTGAAGCGGTAGCTTGTAAAAACCAAGGACAACAAGGTGGCTATCAAGTTTATGAAGAAAAATATCTTTTCCCAATTTGAAGTGCTCCGAGCGATCATTAGTGATAACAATACACATTTCTATAACCGTTCTTTTGAGGCTTTGATGAATAAATATTCAATCATGCATAAATTATCAACTCCTTATCACCCCCAAATCAGTGGTCAAGTAGAGATCACAAATAGACAGATCAAACAAATCTTAGAAAAAACTGTTAATCAGCATAGAAAAGATTGGTCTGTTAAATTGTGTGACACTTTATGGGCTTATCGGACAGCTTTCAAAATCAACTTGGATATGTCACCATGCATGCTTATTTTTGTAAAGGCGTGTCATTTACCGGTTGAACTGGAATACCGAGCTATGTGGCCAATCAAACAACTCCACTTTGATTTAGACTGAGTAGGAAAAATAAGAATGCTCCAATTAAGCAAGCTAGAAGAGATTCGAAATGATGCATATATAAACTCAAAAATTTACGAAGAGAAAATCAAGATTTTTCTTGATAATTTAATAATATGGAAGAATTTTACACCTGGACAAAAAGTTCTGCTCTATAACTCAAAACATCATCTTTTTCCCAGAAAATTGAGATCACGATGGATGGATCCATATATTGTTAAACAAGTTTTCTCTCATAGGGTTATCGAGATAGAAAATCTTAAAATGGTATTATTTTTAAAGTCAATGGTCAACATTTAAAATAATATTTAGAATTTTCTACACTCGAGAGAAGAGGAGGTGTTGGTTCTTCATGAACCACACTATTATTAAAAAAGATCAAAAAAGAAAAAAAGAGAGAAAAAAAGAAAAGAAAGAAATCCTCATTTTTCAGCCCATGTGGATAAATAACTTTTTTCTCAAGCACAATTTGGCGAAGGCCTACAAAAAAAAAAAGAAATTTTTTTCCTTTCTAAAAAAAAGAATTTTTTTTCTTTCTTTGGCCCATCATAGAGGCCCAAAAACAAAATAAAAGAATTTTTTTCTCTTTGGGCTGTAGCCCAGCCCACAACAAAAAAAACAAATTTTTTTTCAAAAAGACCTAACTGGTTAGCCGACCAATTAGGGGTTCTCCAAGTCCTCTTCTTCTGTCTCGTCTAATCTCTTTTCTCAAAAATCCCCTCAAACTCCCAATTCCGCTCAAATCTCTTGTCTAAATTGAAGAAAGAAGTGATTAGAAGCAATCTCCTCAAAGCATTGTAACGATCTTGCAATTGAATTACTCGAATCCAAGGTATAAACACTCAAACCCTAACCTTGCTAATTTACGTGAAATTTTATTTAATTTATGGTTCAAATTGTGGATTGAATTGATGCAAATCATTATAGAATAAATTCTAGTGAAATTGTAATGTATTTTATTGGAAAAAATAGTAAGAAACTTGATCGGTTGATTGTTCCAGTGACGAACCAATTGATTGGCCAACCGATTGGCCAACGGTAAGCTAATCGATTGGTCAACCGATTGGCAAATCAGTTGGCCAATTGATTGACAGCCAGAACAAAAACTATATATTTACAATTTGAACCCTAAAATATTGAATTATGCATAACTTTGGATCCTAATTACCTTAATTAACACACTTTCTTGTAATTCAAGATAATGGCTTCAGAAAACAAAGAAGGAACTCAGAGAATCCTCTTTAACTTTCAACAGTTTACCTATTCACTTTAAGAGAGGGTTCAATATGGATAGGCTATTTGAATTCCAACCCATTGTTGAGGTATTTATAAAAGCCGGGATCATTTCAATGATGTCTCGAAACCCAAAATGGCCAATTCTACACTTGCTAGAGAATTCTATGCTAGTTGGGTTAGATCAACCGAGAACTCATTTCGCCAGCTCGGGGATATTTATCACAGCCACACCCAGGCTCATCCAGAAGATCTTAGGATTCTCCACCCCCTCTAGAGATTGCTCTGATTTCTTCCGAGTTTTAGCTGAGTTAGGGATAGCTTATGATGAATACAATCAGATGGTGGAGTATCTATTTGTTACAGTGCCTAGGGGTGGGACCTTGCATTCAGGCATGCTTAAGAAAGAGTTCATCCTCCTTAACCTCTTTCTTAAGTTCGACCTACACCCGAGCTCCTCGTATTCAGTTATCAGCACTTCAGACCTTCTCTTTCTACACTGGATCGCCACTGTTCAGCGTTTCGATATCACAGATTTTATCTTTAGGATGATAGCGGGTATGACGACCAGCGCCAATGTGTATCTCAGCCAGTAGTATCATGGTTTTAAATATCAGCCGACATGTCGGATCGGAGGCTAGAGCGATATGGATATGGCCATTTCAAGTTGAATATCATTTTCAAGGTCCATGTCGGACATGTCCGGAGATATTGCGGACATATCGGCCGATTTTCAGCCTTGAAAAATAGGCCAATTTTTTTTGTGTGTGTGTTGATAAGTATTGGGGTTTGGGTTTAGTACTCAAAACCCAAACCCGATTAATTCCTTTTTTAGCCTTTTATTCCCATAGTAACCCGATAGCATATAATACAGATTAGGGCAAAGAAAAAAAATGTTGCTCTCTTTTCCATCGCGATCTCCTCTTGTTCGTCTTCATCTCTACAAATTAAAATTGCGAATTCATAAAAGTGTGATGTATTTTATTGGAAAAATAGTAAGAAACTTGATCGGTTGATTGTTCCAGTGACGAACCAATTGATTGGCCAACCGATTGGCCAACGGTAAGCTAATCGATTGGTCAACCGATTGGCAAATCAGTTGGCCAATTGATTGACAGCCAGAACAAAAACTATATATTTACAATTTGAACCCTAAAATATTGAATTGCGTACAACTTTGGATCCTAATTACCTTAATTAACACACTTTCTTGTAATTCAAGATAATGGCTTCAGGAAAACAGCAAGGAACTGTAGAATCCTCTTTAACTTTCAACAGTTTACCTATTCACTTTAAGAGAGGGTTCAATATGGATAGGCTATTTGAATTCCAACCCATTGTTGAGGTATTTATAAAAGCCGGGATCATTTCAATGATGTCTCGAAACCCAAAATGGCCAATTCTACACTTGCTAGAGAATTCTATGCTAGTTGGGTTAGATCAACCGAGAACTCAGCTTTCGTCACTGTTCGGGGGATATTTATCACAGTCACACCCAGGCTCATCCAGAAGATCTTAGGATTCTCCACCCCCTCTAGAGATTGCTCTGATTTCTTCCGAGTTTTAGCTGAGTTAGGGATAGCTTATGATGAATACAATCAGATGGTGGAGTATCTATTTGTTACAGTGCCTAGGGGTGGGACCTTGCATTCAGGCATGCTTAAGAAAGAGTTCATCCTCCTTAACCTCTTTCTTAAGTTCGACCTACACCCGAGCTCCTCGTATTCGTTATCGCACTTGGACCTTCTCTTTCTACCGGATCGCCATCGCTCAAGCTTCGATATCACGATTTTATCTTTAGGATGATAGCGGTATGACGACCGGCCAATGTGTATCTCACCAAGAGTATCATGGTTTTAAATATCAGCCGACATGTCGGATCGGAGGCTAGAGCGATATGGATATGGCCATTTCAAGTTGAATATCATTTTCAAGGTCCATGTCGGACATGTCCGGAGATATTGCGGACATATCGGCCGATTTTCAGCCTTGAAAAATAGGCCAATTTTTTTTGTGTGTGTGTTGATAAGTATTGGGGTTTGGGTTTAGTACTCAAAACCCAAACCCGATTAATTCCTTTTTTAGCCTTTTATTCCCATAGTAACCCGATAGCATATAATACAGATTAGGGCAAAGAAAAAAAATGTTGCTCTCTTTTCCATCGCGATCTCCTCTTGTTCGTCTTCATCTCTACAAATTAAAATTGCGAATTCATAAAAGTGTGATGTAAACAATAAGTTTGAACCGTAGCTTGAAATCAATGCAAAGTCTAACACTTTATGTCAATTTTATGCAATGCACTTTACTTTATGTTAATTTTATGCAAGGCACTTCAAAAGTTTTAGTTTGACAATGTGTATTTTATTTATTTGTTGGCATAATATTCCACTATTTCCCTTCAAGAAATGGAAAACAACTTGTGTCTTGATGTTGAATACTCTACTTAGGTAGGATAAGCTATGACAACACAAGTGCATTCTATCTTGGTGACCAAAATTGAGTAGAAACTCATTTGATATGGCACTCCGATATTTAGTGCATGTCCCTCGACATATCCCCGATTTTCACTATCCGACATGAATTTTAGCTGTCCGACATGAACCCGACATCCGATATTTAAAACCTTGCACCGGATGGCTACGCCCTCACCGCCTCTGTCCAAGCCCTCACCGGACAGCACCGTGCACTCCTTCTCAGCAAACTGCCTTTGGAAGTTAAATACAGTTTGAGAGGGGATGCTAAATAGTGTAGTTAGACTATCATGTTCTTTATTTTAGTCCCACACAGCTTAGGGTAGTTGAACTTCTCCCCTTGCTATTGTATACAAAGACTTTAATGCAATGAGTAATATTATCAAGTTCTCTCAAATCTTTCTATACATATCAACTACATCAACTATGGTTCAAACTTTGGCGATGAAAAAGAAGAGGAAAGACCCAATTAACGGTATGTGGAGTCGCCCGTTCAAGCTATTCTCATCTTCTAGACTTAATTTACTGCTCCTTATTTCTTTTTCTGGCTTTTATGAAGGGTTTTTACATCAAAATCACCTAAACTTTTACTCAAATTGATGGTTACCACCTACTTTTTTTGACAAAAACCACCTTAAATTGCTTACATGCTTTCAATGTCACACCAAATTTTATTTTCAGCCTAAAAATTGTGTGTCTTGACCAAAATATCCCCCAACCCCTCACGTGTAAAACACGTGCCCCCTTTAACTCACCCCACCTAACCCCTGGTAAGAGAAGGCACATGAATCTCACGTGCCTTCCCTTCATCCTCTTCCCAACCAAAACCCAAATTGATCTCCGATATTAAACCCCCTCTCCTCTTCTGAATCTTGTTCCCTAAACCCCCTCTCATCTTCTTATTCTTCCCTAAACCCCACAAGAGTTCTTGGTTACTTTTCCCACGTATTTTGAGCGATAATTCAATTATCAATGGCTGAGCTATATTCAACAGGTTCTTCTTCATATTCTCATGGAAGATCCATGGACGTTTTGTGCAAATGCAAACTGAGGGCTTCAATGCTAACTTCGAAGACTGAAGCTAACCTAGGGAGAAGGTTTTTCAGTTGTCATTTCTCAAGTCCTTCAATTTGTGATAAAAGATGTAATTTTTTTGTGGTATGATGGTGAGATTGTTGGGAGGCCAAGCGAAATGATGAATAGGCTAATTGCTGAGAAGAAGAAATTAAAGGAAGAGCTTCTAGAGATGAGCAAGAAGATTGAGAATCTTACAACGAAGAAGGAGATGCAAGAGATTAGTAGGAGAAATCCTAAATATTTTTTTGCATCTATTGTAAATGTGTTGCTTATGTTTGTGATAGGAGATGCAAAATAAAATGTAATTGTGTATTGTCATGAAAATGCAACTTTGTAGAAAGAGAACATTTGAGGTTTTTTTGTATTTGCTTATGTTTTGTAATTGTCTTTGAAGTTTTTTATCACAATTTAATGTGTTTATGCATGTTAGATGTAGAAACATATACAGAGCAGATGATCACAGATTTGACATTCCATCGTTACCACCTAAATTTTAAATCTCTTATGGTTACCATCTTACAAAACACATGAAATACCACCTTTACTGTTAACAATTAGTACATATACCACCTTTTAAGTTTAGATATATCACAGATACCACCTACAGTTTACAAAATGTGGCTTAAACATTTACACATACAACCATAAGTTTCCAAAATCATAGATATCCAATATTTTCCAAGAAATACAAGGAATCAAGGCTTCCATGCAGGCTTTGCTACAGTTTTTTTCCCTTGTTGCATTTGCTGTGCTGCCTCCCTCACTTGTGCTACAGAAATGCAAACATTACCCCTTATTGCATTTGGTGTTGCTTTTGCTGGAGTTGGTGAGTAACCTGGTGTGTAGCCTTGTGTTGGTGTAATTGCTTGTGAGAAATTGGTGGTTGTCATAGAGGGAATCTGTAATTAAGACAAGAAGAAAAATATAAGGTATCATCAAGACAGAGGCTTAATAGGTACTTGATTGGATTTATTTACCTGACCACTTTCTTGATTAGCTTCTGTATTGGATGGTTGTGGCCTCTCATGACTAGTACCATATACAATGAAGATGGATACCTATTGTTGTTAAATTCAAGTTAGATTGTTGTGGCCTATAAACACACATGACAATATTTACTCACTTGACCACTTTCATGAGAAGCTCCTGTGTTGGATTGTTGTGGCCTCTCTTAGCTAGTACCCCATATCATGAAATACATGTGAGATACCTATTGTTGTCAACTTACAGTTTTTGAATAAAATTTGGTTGAAAATACACAAATATTAGAGATAACACCTTAACTTCTCATAACATGTACAAATAATACCATAACATGTACAGATAACACCTTAACTTTTCATAACATGACAGATAACACCTTAATTTTTTTCCAGATTATGCATATAACACCATAAGTTTTTGAAGTTTATGCAATAACACCTTGATAGTAGAAATATTACCTTAATAGTAGTTTTCTAAAAATTGGTTGAAAATACACAAATATTAGAGACATACCCCTTGAGATAAGTTTTTTGGGCTACCCCCTTTCTTAGCTGGAGCTTTAGCTTGGGTTGGATTTTTGCAAGTCTTTTTGTTGTGCCCCTTTTGTCCACAATTCCTACATCTACTTTGCAATTTTTTTCCTTTTCACTTTTTGGGTGGATGCAACTTACTCTCCAATCTCTCTTCTTCTTCTTTTCTTTGGCCTACCTGACATAATTCTTGTTTGAGGAGGGTTTGGTTCAGGATATCCTGTCTTGGGCCATTGCTTCATGCCAGAGAGAGGTGAGATATTCATGGCATAAGCTAGAATATAGGTCTCCTTTGTATATGCCTCATGCACAAATTCTTTAACAGGCATTCCAATTTTAACCAAAGCTGGAACCCCATGTATGCAAGGTAAGCCACTGAGTTGCCATTTATTACATCCACATCTTTTTGTCCCCAAATCCACTATGTAGGTATCATCTTCTTTATATTTCACTTTAAATTTGCCATTTCCTGCAAAGTCAGTCTTACAGTGTCTAACCTCATGCTTGAGATACTCCAGTTTAGCAAATGCCTTTGGCACTAGAAGCCCCTCCATCTTAGCAATGCTCTCTTGTTTGAGAATGAACCTCTTCATAAGCATCCTCCTAATGAACTCCATACATGTGAGAATAGGCTTGTCCCTTGCTTGAAGAATCATTTTGTTGAATAACTCACACATATTATTCAACAAACAATCTGACTTGGAGCTTTCCTTGAATGCATGCAAGCTCCAATGTGAAGGATCTTCAGCCATAAGATAGTTGTAAGCACCCTCATCCATGTACTTGATAATTTTCATTGCCTCATCAAAATCAATCTTTGTAGAAGCCCTACAAGCTCTCCATATAGCATCCTTGAAAGACTTCCCAGAATATTTTTGTTTGAAGTTGGCATATATATGCCTACAACAAAATCTCACCTCAGCAGTAGATACTACTGTCCTCAAAGCTTCAATTAACCCCTACACAAACTTTAAAAGTTTGTATGTATTAGCATAACATTGGTAGAATATGCAAATATGTCACACATAAAGTTACAAATACAATATACAATTTCTACTATTAACACCTTAACTTCTCATAACATGTACAGATAACACCTTAACTTTTCATAACATGTACAAATAACACCTTAACTTTTTCCAGTCTATGCATATAACGCCTTAACTTTTTACAGTTTATGCAGGAAACACCTTAACTTTTTCCAATTTATGTATTTACCACCTTAATAGTATTTTTCTATCCAATACATGTAATCAATTATACAAGTTAGAGTATTAAACATATTACCTTCTGTCTATCTGAAATGAAAGCCCGGCCATGTTACTCCACTGGACCCAAATCAACAATTAGTTGGTTAATAAACCAACACCAAGTTTCTTTATTCTCCACTTCAACAACTACATAGGCAATATGGTAGATGTTGCCATTGCCATCCTTTCTTATAGCACTCAAGATTTGCCCTGTATAAGCACCTTTCAAGTGGCAGCCATCAAGGCCAATAAGTGGCCTACAACCTTTCTTGAACCCTTCTTTGCATGCAACCAAACATACATATAGTCTATGGAAAAGTGGTGCTGGGTTCCTATTGATATCATCTATTCTAACCAAAGCTGAGCTCCCTAGATTTGTCCTCACAATTTCAGCTACATAGTCCCATACTCTCTTGTATTGAACACTTGCAATACCATAAATCTTCACAAAGGCAAGCTGTCTTACTCTATATGCTATAGGACCACCAATGTTAACCCCATAGTCTCTATTCACCTCTGAAATGAACATAGACATCTTCCAATCATGATCATCTTTTCACTTTGTTAGATATCTTGTAGCTAACCACTCAGATGATTCTTTGAAGTTTTTGTCTCTGAAACCACCACAATTGCCATGCTTGAGCCTCATAGATCTAATTTGAAATGTGGCTTTATCATTCATTCTCACAACATGAACTTTGAACTTGCAAACATCTTGGCAATTGTTGGGACATTTCAGCCTCCTACCATGCTTGAATAGGCCTTCACACCTACATCGATACTTGCAATAAATGGAGATCCTCTTGCTATTATTGTGCAAGTAGTAAAAATCATACCCTTTTTGTATTGCATGCAACTTCAGAGCTCTTCTTAAGACCTCATTGGTAGAAAATTTCAAACCCAATGCCAAGTCAACAGACTTGTCAAAATCTTTATCCTCATTAAATTCTGGATGTTGGACTTCCTCATCATCAGAGCCTTGTAAACTCACCAACTCTTCAGTCTCACCATCTGATTGTTCATCCACCTGAGGTATATCATCAAACATCTGATTCATGTTCACTTTAGTTGTTGGTTGTGATGTAGCCTCTACTTCTTCCTATAACTCAACATCCTCCTCATCAGCATCATCGTAGTCACCACCACTAAGTTCAAACTCAGAATCCTCATCTACATTCTCCACATTTACATCCACAAGCCCTTCTTTTTCATCAACTTTTGCTTCCTCAATGGCCTCATTTTCATCACCTGATCCTTCATCAGCGCACCTATCATCATGTTCATCATCATCACCATCACTAGCCCCATTGTCTTCATCATCATCACTAGCCCCATTGTCTTCATCAATACCCTACACAAAACATATAAATAGTTCAGATACCAAATTACTCTAAAAAATTTTATACAGATAACACCTCTACTAAATCTATTTATTACAGTTACCACCTATCATCAATTTATGTTATACGATACCACCTATAATCAAGTTAGGTTAAACAGATATCACCTATAATCAAGTTAGGTTAAACATATGCCACCTGAAATAATAATCTGTTATACAGATACCACCAAATATAATCTCATGTAATATAATTAACTTCAACAACAACATTTATGTGTCAAAATATACAAATATAGAATACTATACATCATTATCATCATGTTGAGCTTCCTCAGTTGCCTCATTCTCTTCATTGTCTTTATTCACAACCTTTACATAAAAATACAACCACCATCAGTATATAGGACAATAAGTCTCAGTATTTAGGAGAGTACTTCATGACAAATACAATATGCTATTGGAGAGTATACTTCATTCTACTCATATTCAGCTTCATTAGTGCCTTGAGTAGTATCCTCTACATTTGCATTGCTTGGGCTTGCCTCAGATGTAGTAGCATTACCTGCTCTCTCTAAGATCAATATCAACTTCACCAGTATATTCTTCAACACCATGCACAACGTAAACAACAATCCTCTTGCTTCTTCCAAGAGAAGCAACCATGTCATTGATGTCTCTGTCACTAGTAATTTTTCTAATTCCTTGTGCTAAATTTTTTTCAGGAATCTTATAGAAGAGTTGTGCCACACTACTCATACTATGGTTCAATTGATCTGTTAGGACACCCTTTAGCTCCCACTCTGACATTTCATCAATAATGTGATCATGTTTAGTGAAAACTTTACCACCTACATACTTCAAGGATTCCCTAGTCTTTTCAAACTGTTTGGTGTAAAAATCTCCTCTCGGATTTGTATTGGTCGAGTTGTTTGTTTACAAATCAAGAATCGCTTTTTATAACAAAAGCGAAGGGAAGGCCCTTCTTGTTTAACGTGGGTTCGTCGGTGGCGATAGAATGCCTCCCTCGATGCTCGAGTCGAGTTTGCTTCCCTTGGACGATTCGATCGATGTTGTGGTCGAGCTTCGGTACGCAGTAGAAGCTCCGGCGTGGTCGATTTCGATTCTACCCGAGCTTGCTTGGATAGGGCTATAATGCAAGAGTTTGCAAAGAGCCCAAGAGCCTCCAAATTTGAGGGTTCAGGTGGAGTCTACTTTAAATTTGCCGAGCCTCTTGAAAGGTCAAGTCCTAAAGAAGGCTAAGACCAGACGTTCAGCTTGAGAGTCTTAGAAACATAGCAAGCCTCTCAAAAATACTGACCGCCTTCTCATGTGGAGATGATGGCTTATAAATAGGCAAGGAGAGGCATGGCCACTTCCTTGATTTGTGGGATATGGCCATGCCCAGTTGAGGAGAGCTATACTCTCTATGGGATGTGACCACTGTGAGGGGAACCATGCTATCTGTGGAATGTGACCACTATGGGATGTGACATCTCCCATGCTTCAAGTGGGCGGTCTTGGAAAGCCTGCGGGCGAGCTTGCCTTTTGCAGGCGAGCTTCAAGCAAGCGGGCGAGCTGGCGACTCTGCAGGCGAGCTTGGTCTTTGGCGGGCTCTGGCATGCAAGAGAACCAAGGGTCTGTAGGCGAGCTTCAGGCCTTCAGGCAAACTTCCAAGTAGGCGAGCTAGATATGGATGGCGAGCTCGAGCTACAGTGTAGGCAATCTCAAGCACAAGTTTGGGCGAGCTCAAGCTACAACGCGAGCTCTTGGTCTTCAGGCGACACTAGATCATGCAGGCGAGGTTGGGGCTACCAGGCAAGCATGGTTCAGGTGAACTTGGTCTTCAGGTGAGCTCATGCCTTCAGGCGAGCTCCAGCCTATAGGTGAGCTTGAGCTTCAAGCCTTCAGGCGAGCTTGCGGGTGAGCTTGTCTTGTGCAGGCGAGCTCTAAGCGTGCAGATGAGCTCTAGGTCTTTAGGTGAGCTTGCTCTTCAGGTGAGCTAAGCTCCTTTGCAAGCGAGCTTGCTCTACAGGCGAGCTCCAGAACATACCACGAAGAACAGGTTATAACTTTCAATCCGTACGTCAGAATTGGACGAATTATATATGAAAATCGACTATCTCGACAAGACGGAGCAAACCAAACCGACCCGAAGGGTTCGGAGTTCGGGTCGATTTGCTCCGATCATTTTGCCAAATTCCTTCCGGTTTGAGAGATATCAGCACTTTTGTCTATTTTGTAAAGTTAAGCATTCAGGTGAACTTAACCTTTAGGCGGGCCTGACTTTCCTCAGGTGGGCCTGACTCCACTCAGATGGACCCTTAAGCTCTTTTGCTTGTTCCGAGTTGCTGTGCAGGGATTAAGGCAATTTTTATTGCCTACACAAACCTCCCCCCATGATGATACTCTAATAAATTCATACATTCTGAAATTAAAAGAGAAATTACATTAAATATCCATGTTTACTTATCTTAGGTTAATAATTATATGAATTGAAATACCACTTCAATAGACTAAATAGCAAATCATTAACCTATACTTTGACGATTTGCATTTAAATACCCACATTTAGTAAATGTGACACTATTTAACTCAAATTACATAATTATTACAAATTTCACAAATAATTAAGCATCACGGTGTACATTAAGTTAATCATAACAATCTTATTTTTTACGTGTTGTAGATCAACACAGTGACCAAATTGCCAATAATTACTCAACATATAACCAGAAATTAAACAAGTCTTTTCAATTTAAACAATTATATAAGCAACCAACTTGTTCAATTTAACTCAATATTTGTTCATTTGTCAAAGCCCTAATCAACCCTAACCCTAAAAATGCACTGGTAAAAAACAAATTACACAACTACAATCTACCAAAACCTAATTCAAGTTCACCCCAAACAAACCACATGCAATTGGAAAAGTTAAAATTACATTACCTTAACTTGAAGACTCAAACCAACCACACTCGACAGTCCCAACCCTAACCCCTTTCCAGACGACGAAGTCGGCGTCCAACCTCTGTAGAAGCACGACGATGAGATGAAACCCCTAATTCGAGAGAATTTTCAATTTTTTTCCTTGAAGATGACGGGTACGAGATGGGGGAGAAAGTGCGCTCGGACAGGAAAGTGGCGTTTTTTTTGGCTAGAATTTAGTGCGGAGGGGGGAGGTGGGGTTGTCGGTTTTGGGGTGGGGACCAATTTCTAACCTGAGTTAATGGGGTGAGTTAAAGGGGGGCACGTGTTTTACACGTGAGGGGTTGGGGGTATTTTGGTCAAGACACACAGTTTTTAGGCTGAAAACAAAGTTTGGTGTGAAATTAAAAGCATGTAAGCAATTTAAGGTGGTTTTCGTCAAAAAAAAGTAGGTGGTAGCCATCAATTTGAGTAAAAGTTTAGGTGGTTTTGATGTAAAAAGCCTTTTATGAATGAACAATTGTCGGGACCTTCTCCTGAGATTTAGTGCGGAGGGGGCAGGTGGGGTTGTCAGTTTTGGGGTGGAGATCAATTTCTAACCTGAGTTAATGGGGTGAGTTAAAGGGTGGGCACATGTTTTACACGTGAGGGGTTGGGGGTTATTTTGGTCAAGACACATAGTTTTTAGGTTGAAAACAAAGTTTAGTGTGATATTGAAAGCATGTAAGCAATTTAAGGTGGTTTTCGTCAAAAAAAAGTAGGTGGTAGCCATCAATTTGAGTAAAAGTTTAGGTGGTTTTGATGTAAAAAGCCTTTTATGAATGAACAATTGTCGGGACCTTCTCCTGAGATTTAGTGCGGAGGGGGCAGGTGGGGTTGTCAGTTTTGGGGTGGAGATCAATTTCTAACCTGAGTTAATGGGGTGAGTTAAAGGGTGGGCACATGTTTTACACGTGAGGGGTTGGGGGTTATTTTGGTCAAGACACATAGTTTTTAGGTTGAAAACAAAGTTTAGTGTGATATTGAAAGCATGTAAGCAATTTAAGGTGGTTTTCGTCAAAAAAAAAGTAGGTGGTAACCATCAATTTGAGTAAACGTTTAGGTGGTTTTGATGTAAAAACCCTTTTATGAATGAACAATTATCGGGACCTTCTCTTGAGATTTTGAGTCTGAGGCAGCAACAATTGAGGCCAATTCCTACTTAATTTTTTACAATTTTTTTTGTGTGTTGAGTATATATAACATATATTATATTTTGCTGGAAATTTACTTTATTTTCTTCTCTCTTTGAAACAAGTAAACTTTTGTGGTTGCTGGATCATGGATTTTTTGCCCTTTGACAAATAAATATGCTTAGGACGAAGTGTTTTATTTGATCTTGAAGGAGTGCTAATTGAAAGACGATTCAGAAAATTACATCTATTCTTCTAATTTTTTTTCCTTCTTTTCATTTACTTTCTTTCTTTTTGGACTAAAATAAATTAGTTTTGATTATGACCAAAATACTCCAAGTTTTAAACAGCTAGACATGGCTATGGGCTAATGAGAAAACATAATTGAAAGTTGAGGGCCGCTTTGTCAAAAATAAACCTAGGGGCTCCTAAGAATAGATGAGAAAAAGTTAGGGGCTCTTTAGACTTACTTCTTGCTTTTTAATTCCATACAAGTGTGATGTCCATGCTCGCACGGGTCGTTCTGGTTTTCTTTACATATAGTCAAATGATCAAATATCCCCGATAAATTTTGGCAGAAAATCCCAGTAAGTTTTATGTTGTGTCAATTAACACCCAATAATTTTTGGCAAAAAACTCCCTATAGCAGATGTTTATAAATTTAAGAAGTTTGTTTGTAATTTTTTAATATTTCAGAGAGGTTGATTGACAATTTTATGTTAGGTCCCTTAACACCCAATAATTTTAAACAGAATTGTTCATAATTTTTAGATTTTTCAAGAGGATAAAACTCCTATCGTCTTCCATCTTTAGAGGTGATGTATACCATTTTTTATGTTTATGGAACTTTTTGTAATCTCATAATATTCAAATATCTGTTTGAATTTTGGATATTTTCAAGAGTTGTTTGTAATTTTCATATTTTAAAATAGGCTATATGTAATTTTCTAATTTTTAAAGGCTTGCTTGTAATTTTACATTTTTTCTAGAGATTATTTATAAGTTTTGAATATTTAGGTTTGTTTTACAATTTTATATTTTTAAAATGGATTAAATTTTAGAATTTTTCATGAGGCATATGTAATTGCTTCTATTTTAAGAGTTTTGTTTGCAATATTGAATTTTAGGGGTTTTCTATAATTTTTAGAATTTAGGGTGGCTATTTGTAATTTTTAAATTTTTGGGTTGTTTGAATTTTAGATTTTTTAAGAAAGCTATTTGAAATTTCATATTTTTCAGGATTGTTTATAATTTTATAGTTTAACTTGCAAATCTGAATGATTTGAGGGGTATATACCACTGAAGGATTAATTTTGTTAATGTAAAATAATTTGATAACTTTATTTTAGGAGGTTAAGTGCAAAATAGCTTGGGGTTTTCTTAAATTTCTGAACTTAATGGGGGTTTAGTGAGAGTTGCAAAAATTTAGAGTTTTGTACTAAAATTTTAAAGTTATTAAGTTTTAGTGAGATTTGTCCTTTAAAAATATTATGGAGAGCCACATAACAATTTCTTTTTCAGATGTAAGACTAATAAAAATTGGAAGAAAAGAAAAATGATAGAAGAAATAAAAATAATAATTAAAAGATTATTATTAGATTTTTTAATTATGGATAGTTATAATTTAATTGATTGGAATTTACAAAATTTGATTGTTAGAATTTTTAGTTATGGATATGAATAATTTTAGTTTGATAACTATTCTCAGAAAAATGAAATTATCTGTACACATGTAATCTTCTAATGGGATAGAAAAATACATGATAATTTTTAAATTTGGGAATTTGACATGTGCAATTTTTTTGTACATATGACAATTTTTATTTCTTTAAAGATAGATCATCAATTTCCCTTTATGTACTGTATTTTTTCGCTAACTTGTTGCTCATTCTTTTTGTGTTTGCTATTTACTTGAATATGAGCACACAAATGACTTATAATAATATCTTACAATGCAAAAGTCAATAAAATTATCCTTTAAATCATCCAATAAACTGAACATAACATGCGAGATGAAAAATGATTGTTGAATTTGAAATTCAATATTAGATAACTTGAGTTAGAACTTTTATTTATAAAGAAAATATAAAATAAGAGTGTGGATGATTTTATAGTTTAACTTGCAAATCTGAATGATTTGAGGGGTATATACCACTGAAGGATTAATTTTGTTAATGTAAAATAATTTGATAACTTTATTTTAGGAGGTTAAGTGCAAAATAGCTTGGGGTTTTCTTAAATTTCTGAACTTAATGGGGTTTAGTGAGAGTTGCAAAAATTTAGAGTTTTGTACTAAAATTTTAAAGTTATTAAGTTTTAGTGAGATTTGTCCTTTAAAAATATTATGGAGAGCCACATAACAATTTCTTTTTCAGATGTAAGACTAATAAAAATTGGAAGAAAAGAAAAATGATAGAAGAAATAAAAATAATAATTAAAAGATTATTATTAGATTTTTTAATTATGGATAGTTATAATTTAATTGATTGGAATTTACAAAATTTGATTGTTAGAATTTTTAGTTATGGATATGAATAATTTTAGTTTGATAACTATTCTCAGAAAAATGAAATTATCTGTACACATGTAATCTTCTAATGGGATAGAAAAATACATGATAATTTTTAAATTTGGGAATTTGACATGTGCAATTTTTTTGTACATATGACAATTTTTATTTCTTTAAAGATAGATCATCAATTTCCCTTTTATGTACTGTATTTTTTCTGCTAACTTGTTGCTCATTCTTTTTGTGTTTGCTATTTACTTGAATATGAGCACACAAATGACTTATAATAATATCTTACAATGCAAAAGTCAATAAAATTATCCTTTAAATCATCCAATAAACTGAACATAACATGCGAGATGAAAAATGATTGTTGAATTTGAAATTCAATATTAGATAACTTGAGTTAGAACTTTTATTTATAAAGAAAATATAAAATAAGAGTGTGGATGATTTTTACTTTAAATTTTAAAATGTAAAATTAGGTGGCTTAGCTATCAATCCCTCTTTAATAATAATTCTCTTATTTTTAATATTATCAAATTAAAAAAAAGTTAGTTCATTGAATAAGTATGTGGATAGTTCATATTTCAAAATTAGGTGCTAGATTTTAAAGATGTATGACTAATAATAAGACATTAATATTTTTTTATATATAAAGGAGGTATATATATCTGGTTTTTTCCATCTCTTCCCTTTTATGTAGTTTAGTTTGTCCTTTAAAATTCTATCCGATCATAGAATAACGACTCATGGTTTCTTTATTTATCTTTGTCTTTCACTTGATTATCCTACCCATTTATAATTTCAGTCACATCTTAATTTAATAGCACCTATACATTATGTAAATAGTAACTACTAATCTATCCTTCAGTAAGTATAAGACATTCACATGTAACCACCAAATTCTTCAAGGGATAGATGTAATTTTTATTTTTAGCGGTTTGTGTATAATATCATGGTTTTTAGGGAATTTGTCGTAATTTTAGAAATTTATATAGTGTTGTATGTAACTATCAAAGTTTTCTATGAGTTCTTTGTAAATTTAGACTTTTCTTAGGAAGCTATTTATAATTTTCATATTTTTTCAGGATTGTTTGTAACTTTATGTGTTAACTTGCTGTTATAACCCTTCGGATCAACAGTTTGTCAAATACTAATCTGTGATTAGTAGCAGACAAGTATCCCGCATTAGAGGATGGATTTAGTCAATCCTCCTCCAGAGGGTCTGAACTAGCGTATCGGCCGACTCGAAAGACGGCCTCAATCGCTGGAATCAGCTCTCGAAACCGAGTAGTCTCTGCTGACTCCCTGCGAGGACGACTCACAAGGCGGGACTTGCCGACATCTTGACACCCGCTGGGTCGACTCGACAAACGATTTGTTCAGCCGTCCCCTTTGTCGACTCCTTGCGAGGACGACTCGCAAGGCGACACATGTCGTCGCAATAGCGTAAACATGAAGCCAACTCGAAGGATGATCCTATCCAACCTCTTCGAAGGTGCTGGCCCCATGGGCAACCTGCTCGGCTGATTCACCGCCAACCTCGCGGGGTCGACTCGAAAGGCGATGTTACTCGGCATGCCACCTAGGATAGGAAGACGACACCGTGCCTTGAGCCTCCCACCCCGAGGAGTCGCCGCTGCATTGAATGCAAGATCCTAGCCATCAATTCTTTGAGCTCGTAGATCTCTAAGACACATCGTACCACGTGCCTCCCGTCACTTCGCATTAAATGCCGACGCGACCTCATCCCCTTAGATGACAACACTTGTAAAGGTGGATCTAACGGCCGCCGTATTCTAAAAATGAAATTATCTGTACACATGTAATCTTCTAATGGGATAGAAAAATACATGATAATTTTTAAATTTGGGAATTTGACATGTGCAATTTTTTTGTACATATGACAATTTTTATTTCTTTAAAGATAGATCATCAATTTCCTTTATGTACTGTATTTTTTCTGCTAACTTGTTGCTCATTCTTTTTGTGTTTGCTATTTACTTGAATATGAGCACACAAATGACTTATAATAATATCTTACAATGCAAAAGTCAATAAAATTATCCTTTAAATCATCCAATAAACTGAACATAACATGAGATGAAAATGATTGTTGAATTTGAAATTCAATATTAGATAACTTGAGTTAGAACTTTTATTTATAAAGAAAATATAAAATAAGAGTGTGGATGATTTTTACTTTAAATTTTAAAATGTAAAATTAGGTGGCTTAGCTATCAATCCCTCTTTAATAATAATTCTCTTATTTTTAATATTATCAAATTAAAAAAAAGTTAGTTCATTGAATAAGTATGTGGATAGTTCATATTTCAAAATTAGGTGCTAGATTTTAAAGATGTATGACTAATAATAAGACATTAATATTTTTTTATATATAAAGGAGGTATATATATCTGGTTTTTTTTCCATCTCTTCCCTTTTATGTAGTTTAGTTTGTCCTTTAAAATTCTATCCGATCATAGAATAACAACTCATGGTTTCTTTATTTATGCTGTCTTTCACTTGATTATCCTACCCATTTATAATTTCAGTCACATCTTAATTTAATAGCACCTATACATTATGTAAATAGTAACTACTAATCTATCCTTCAGTAAGTATAAGACATTCACATGTAACCACCAAATTCTTCAAGGGATAGATGTAATTTTTATTTTTAGCGGTTTGTGTATAATATCATGGTTTTTAGGGAATTTGTCCGTAATTTTAGAAATTTATATAGTGTTGTATGTAACTATCAAAGTTTTCTATGAGTTCTTTGTAAATTTAGACTTTTCTTAGGAAGCTATTTATAATTTTCATATTTTTTCGTGATTGTTTGTAACTTTATGTGTTAACTTGCTGTTATAACCCTTCGGATCAACAGTTTGTCAAATACTAATCTGTGATTAGTAGCAGACAAGTATCCCGCATTAGAGGATGGATTTAGTCAATCCTCCTCCAGAGGGTCTGAACTAGCGTATCGGCCGACTCGAAGACGGCCTCAATCGCTGAATCACTCGAAACCGAGTAGTCTCACGACTCTCGCGAGGACGACTCACAAGGCGAGACTTGCCGACATCTCGACACCGGGTCGACTCGACAAACGATTTGTTCACCGTCCCTTTGTCGACTCCTTGCGAGGACGACTCGCAAGGCGACACATGTCGTCGCAATAGCGTAAACATGAAGCCAACTCGAAGGATGATCCTATCCAACCTCTTCGAAGGTGCTGGCCCCATGGGCAACCTGCTCGGCTGATTCACCGCCAACCTCGCGGGGTCGACTCGAAAGGCGATGTTACTCGGCATGCCACCTAGGATAGGAAGACGACACCGTGCCTTGAGCCTCCCACCCCGAGGAGTCGCCGCTGCATTGAATGCAAGATCCTAGCCATCAATTCTTTGAGCTCGTAGATCTCTAAGACACATCGTACCACGTGCCTCCCGTCACTTCGCATTAAATGCCGACGCGACCTCATCCCCTTAGATGACAACACTTGTAAAGGTGGATCTAACTCAGCCGCCGACCCATGCCTAGTCGAAGTGACACCCATCCACTTGACAACCAACACTTGTAAAGTCAATGACTCACCACCACAATACCAAAGTTACTAAACTACCCCTTGATCATTGCTATAAATAGGGAAGCTGTTTGCAGACCAAGGTAAGCAATTTTAGACAGACTTGAAACCTATTTTAGAACATTCAGTTCAACCATTACTTCCCCACTCAAGATTATCTACTAACTTGATCGTTGGAGGAACCACCGGGGATCCAACCCCAACCTCTCATGATTTGTGAAATGTGCAGGCTATCACAGGGATTTTCCGGTTTGGACATCCAGAGCAGTTAGAGGACCCTAATCACATAACAAACATAACTAATTGACTGTGTGATCCATAGCATCAACACTTGCAAATATATTATTTTGATATATTGGCCTTAAGCGTTAATTTTCTTCAATCTAAAATTACAGAGTAACAAAAAACAACATGTTTTGGGAAATTTTTTGAAATTCCTAAACTTATTGGGAGTTCAGTGAGAGTTGAAAAAAATTTTGTGGTTTAGTGATAAATGCCCAAAGTTATTGAAGGTTTCATGAAGTTTACATTTTAAAAAATTAAAGAGGGTCACGGGGCAATTTTAAGACTAATAAACATCAGAAGAAGAGAAAAATGACAGACCAAATAAAAGGAAAACAGAATTGAAAATAATTATTAATTTTTAATTATGGATAATTATCGTTGATTAGGATTAATAAATATTTAATTAATATAATCTTCTAATTATGGATATAAATAATATAATTTAATAAGGATTCTTGGTGAAGATAGAATTAGTTATACATGTGTCATCTTCTAATAGGATCGAGAGATGCATATGCTTTTTATTTGGGGACTTGACACGTGGCACTTTCCGGTGGCTTTAGAGATAGTTCACCAAATTCTTTATTATACAAGCACTATGCTCATGCTCCCACAGTTTGTGCATCAGTGAATGTCAAAGTGTTTTCTTATAAGATGCATGTAAACAATCTACTTTTTCTCCAATAATATTTAAATTAAAACTTTCTTATTGGTCCTTAAATGGGAGTGGTTGTTAAAGTTTCGATCTCTTGATCCTCTTCATAAATTTTGTAGATTGCATAACCTTGATTTTCTTCAAAATTGTTATATTTAGATAACTTTACTGCAACCATCATGTTTTTTTCCAATTACTTTGTGAAGAATTCTTGGAAAAATTCTCCATCCATCTGTTTCAAGAACATGAGTATATATTTTATTAAAAGTGCAAGTATTTTGAGTCTCTCCTCATCCAAAACTATAACTGTAGGAGCATAGACTTCTTACCAATCTCATACTGGATGCTAGATCAGTTGCTGAAAGTCATATCATATTTTTGGCTTCTTGTTCAGCAAAACCATAATTGTTTCGCGCTATAATCCTTGACCTCAACTACCACTCGGTACCTATATCGTGAATATATAAATCATGATTTGTTGATATCACGGGACTCGTGAGGATTAGAGGATAATCCCAAACGGTAGTGGGGCTTAGGATCGATGTATAAGACGCCGGGTCCCTTCATCTCCTTAGCGGCCAATCCTCGATAAGATGAGAGTTCTGTAAAACTACAACACGCTAAAGGACCGAGAAGGTTCTCCGCTGATTCCTCCAATAATATTTAAATTAAAACTTTCTTATTGGTCCTTAAATGGGAGTGGTTGTTAAAGTTTCGATCTCTTGATCCTCTTCATAAATTTTGTAGATTGCATAACCTTGATTTTCTTCAAAATTGTTATATTTAGATAACTTTACTGCAACCATCATGTTTTTTTCCAATTACTTTGTGAAGAATTCTTGGAAAAATTCTCCATCCATCTGTTTCAAGAACATGAGTATATATTTTATTAAAAGTGCAAGTATTTTGAGTCTCTCCTCATCCAAAACTATAACTGTAGGAGCATAGACTTCTTACCAATCTCATACTGGATGCTAGATCAGTTGCTGAAAGTCATATCATATTTTTGGCTTCTTGTTCAGCAAAACCATAATTGTTTCGCGCTATAATCCTTGACCTCAACTACCACTCGGTACCTATATCGTGAATATATAAATCATGAGTTGTGTGCTTTGAGGTTCATAGCATCTAAGATAAGTTCTAAAAAAGAAAAATAGGTTAAATTTTGAGCATAATAAAAATAATAGATGTATTCAGTAAGGTGTATATATATATATATATATATATATATATATATATATATATATATATATATATATATATATATATATATATATATATATATATATATATATATATATATATATATATATTCAATAAAATAGAAGATATAATAAACCTATGAATTGCAGAATAAACAAAAGTGGAAAAAGTGGAAATACACTCCATCAGTAAAAAATTTCAATATGGAAAAATATAAATCCAATACAAATGTGAGAGTAATAATACACAGGAACAGGTAAATCATGGCTAAGTTAATTTATATCGCAAACAAAATCTCTAATAATCACTCTAATTAAACTTAAGGTTCTTGTGCGTCTCGTCTTTCAAATAATAAATTTAGCTAATGTTTTATACATGCGTAGAAATTGCATGAAAATAAAGAATTTTGAATTGCTCATGTTTGTTCTTCATTCCTTCTGAAATCTTAGTTTTAGTACATCTCCTTCGCTAGTTTACAAATAGCCTTTCGCATTCCAATATTCCTGTGATCAAAATAAGAAAATTTACATCAGCGTCTATATTGTTTAGCCAAAGGACTGTAGAAAAACCATGGCTCTATGTTACCATAATATTTTACAAAGTTATATTGTAACATCAATAAAAATGTTCTTAAAAAAAAGCATTAGCCTCATATTCAAACATGTTATGGTAAAAAAATCATTTTCAGACTCACATCTCTCGTCAATTAGTTGAAGAGATCAAGAATAGCCAAATGAAACCTGAAAGTTTTATCTTTCCTAACCCAATTCATTGCCGATAGAAGTTTGAGGAAATCTAGATCCAATTAATCAAAATTTCAAATCTCTACCAAAAATTGATCTTAAATCTAAGGTAAACATAGGTCTTATCACAGCACTCAAATACCAATCAAACCAGCCCAAATAATAGCAAATTAACATGATTCTAGAAATATTAAGTTGTAACCTATCTAAATTCTATTTCAAGAAACACTACAGTCTACACAATCTAAACTAACATACTTCTCATTAGAAAATTATTCATCTAGCCATCAATAATTAAAGTTTCTGTATCCATTGTATTCTATTTAACCGAGGGTAGAGATTGGGATTCTGGTGGCTCTTGCAATGGAGAAACTGAGCCTACATTTAATGGAGCTATAACTATTGCTACCCTTTAAACATGAAGATTGTGGAGAAGCTCATTAATTAAATGAAATCTCCAGTAATTCTCTATTGAATGTACAAACTTTCGCAAGGATCCCATCAATCTATGGTAATGGAATGACACATAGGTTAATATGTGAGAAGCAAGTAGGATTACAGTCATTGTTGTCTTCCTAGAGTAACAGACGCAAGGAATGAGTTGATTTATGCTTCCCTTGTTATCAAACAATATGGTATAAGATAAAACTATTACAAATCCAATCTTGCCACATATAATATCAACAATATTATTACTTTTAGTTATAGTACAATAAATTAAGTAAAAGGATATAGCAAATTTACCCTTTCTCATAGAATTCAAGGCTGCGAATGTTGCAATGATAAGAAAAGATTCCTTTAAGAATGACCAATGCAATTGAATTTGAGCAATCAATCCGAAGTTTTTATTTTGCAAGTTGGAAGCATAATCTATAATATATATTTTAATAACTGGTGATAATAGATATAATTCACATAATTTGTACATTCGTAATTATGTTACGTACCTGATTTAGGACAATGTATCATTTTTGGTTGCTATGACTTGAATTCAGACTTAAAACCTATTTTACCATTGGCATGTACACAATTTGCATTTCGTAATTTTTAAATATAATTAACTTTGTCGAACATGTATCATATAAATGTTTACCTTGGTGTTGTCTTGTTTTCTTTGGCTCCTTGCTATTCTGAAATTTCATTTCATCATAGAGTTGCGTCATTTTCGCTGGAGAGTGGTTACTTTTTCCCCCGTCTTTTTTGTTGGTTTAGTTCCTGAGTTTTCTATTGGCTTTGGTGCATCTGCAGTTAATGATAAATATGTTTTCTCAATTTCCTATTTCATCATAATATTTTTATAAGATGCATGTAAACAATCTACTTTTTTCTCCAATAATATTTAAATTAAAACTTTCTTATTGGTCCTTAAATGGGAGTGGTTGTTAAAGTTTCGATCTCTTGATCCTCTTCATAAATTTTGTAGATTGCATAACCTTGATTTTCTTCAAAATTGTTATATTTAGATAACTTTACTGCAACCATCATGTTTTTTTTTCCAATTACTTTGTGAAGAATTCTTGGAAAAAATTCTCCATCCATCTGTTTCAAGAACATGAGTATATATTTTATTAAAAGTGCAAGTATTTTGAGTCTCTCCTCATCCAAAACTATAACTGTAGGAGCATAGACTTCTTACCAATCTCATACTGGATGCTAGATCAGTTGCTGAAAGTCATATCATATTTTTTGGCTTCTTGTTCAGCAAAACCATAATTGTTTCTGCGCTATAATCCTTGACCTCAACTACCACTCGGTACCTATATCTGTGAATATATAAATCATGACTGTTGATATCCTGGGACTCAGCAGCGGGATTAGAGGATAATCCCGAATGATAGCGGGGCTTAGGATCAACGTATAAGACGTCGGGGTCCCTTCATCCCCTTAGGCGGCTGATCCCCTGATAAGATGAGAGTTTTGCAAAACTACAACACGTTAGAGGACCGGAGTTGGGTTCTCCGGTGATTCCTCCGACGATCAAGTCAGTATAGAGCTTGAGTGGGGAATCAATAAACTGAATAAGTTCTAAGTATCATGTTTTATTTAGCCAGAGATGGCTTACCTGTGGCCCCGGAGGGCCCCCTCGTGTAGTAGGCGATGTGCCTATATATATCCCCAGCTGAGAGGGGTATATACGTAACTTTAGCCGAGTCTAGGCAGGAAACTGAATCGGCAGATAGTCTGTAGGTGTCGGCTGCAGATGAGATGAATCACCTTTGTGTTTGATGGATGGCGACTGGGGAGATATGGAGGGTGATGAGTCATGGAGACTCGTGGCATGAGCAATGATGATGATGTCCATCAGTCGGCGAGGAGTTCGAGGATGAACCGCCTCTCGATTCGGCTCTGTGACCGGGACGACAAGTACCGCATTTTTTGTCGGCCCCGCAAGTTGTCGATCCGGTCTTGAGTGAATGAGCGGGGTCGACTCAAATGATGAGGTTGAGTGAGAGCTTGTCTCGACTCAGCCCTAGTCATGAAGGGATGAGTGTCCATACTATCCGAGTCGTCCTGGCTGGGATGGGCTGATTTGTTGATTAGTGTTAACACGGGACACGCGTCGACTCTAGAGGGAGGATTAGGATGTAGGTTAATTGTTGACATAATAGTGATAAACATTTGAAAATAGAATATATCATTGATAGAATTTTTAAAAATTTTCCTAACAAATACCTTCCAACCGGTATTTCTTGCAAATAAACACATATTATTTAATCAAATAATAGTAAAGAAACAATTGTAATGATCATCAAAAATGATTTTTTCACTTCTTCTTTCTGAAGATTTGTGAAGTTGAGTAGGAACATCACATATACTTGTTTATTATTAATAAACTCCTCCTTTTTCTATTTCTTTTTCAGTGAAGAGTCTATAAACTCATGTTCTTCTGGTTTGTCCTTTTCAATACTAGAATGAAAAATAATGTTGAAGATATTTATCCATCTATATGATAGTAGAGAAATCATTAATTTTTTGAAGTACTATTAAGTTTTATTTATAATTCCAAACTCTATGTTAGCAGCACACATTCGACATGATTCAAATGTTTTTTTTCACTTACTTCTTTCTGAAGATTTGTGAAGTTGAGTAGGAACATCACATATGCTTGTTTATTATTGATTAGATCCTTCTTTTTCTATTTCTTTCTCCGTGAATAGTCTGTAAAATCAAGTTCTTTTGGTTTGTCCTTCTCTTGAGCTGCCGCCACCTCGACTCTCGTGCGAGGATTGTGGGCTAATCAGGATGAGGGGCGCTTCGGTTCTGGAGTGGTCGTCTCGTATTTTGGGAATGCTCTCGGTCGTTGGTTGACAACTGAGTCAGCCATTGTGATCTTGCCACCTGTCGGCCCTTGTGCTTATAAGTACGTCCGTTCTGCGATGGAGGAGATTGTTGCTCCCATAAATTCTCAAACTTTCTTCTGCACCGAACGATCTCTGATCTACTCCACACCCTCTTCTCTGGTGAACTTCTGATCTGATGGCGTCTCCTTCTTCCATGGCCCGGAATGAGACTCGGATCAATCAGCTACGGAGATTTCACTCCAAAGTGCCGTCATCGCTGCTGGGGAGTTTGTACGGCAAGTACGATATCCCTAGGGTGTTTGCCCTAACGGTGTCGGTGCGTACGCAGGCAGTGTTCAACCATGGTAACGACTTGGCTTCAGTGTACTTGAAGCATCTGGAGTATGGGTTGCACCTGCTGCTGCACCCCTTCCTCCGCCATGTCTTCGAAGCCCTGGGGGTGTCGCCATCGTAGATAAAGCCGAACTTCATCGCCACTCTGGTGGGGTTCATTGTCATCTACCATTGGGGGGTAATAAGATCATCTTCAATGCTCCCGAGTCAAACAAGGACTGGATGGAGAGGTTTGTGTGGGTCTCTGGAGATGACTCAATCTTGGCTTGCTCCAGCTGGCCCGAAATCAAGAAGGACGTGCTGAGGCCGGGGTTGCTGTCGAACGATGAGAAGCGTGCGCTCAACATGATCAGGGCCTACACTGGCTCTCATTGAGATGAGAGCCTCTTTGACAACTCGGTCCTGTGAGTTGTCGGCATCTCCTCAGTTCCTCCAACTACAGATGATGAAGCACGGTTGGCCATGCTGACGCTGGGCTTAGATGAGACCGAGATGGTACTGACGGTTCTGCCTGCTCAAACTTAAGGAGAGCCTCCAGCGAGGTCGAAGAAGCGCCTCTGTCCTGACTTAGCCCCTTAAGAGGTCGAGAGGGCATAGGCCAATGCGACTGTGATAGCGGCTCGACTGGCCGGGTTGAGTTCTGCTACAGTCCAGGCCGAGAGGTCTAAAAAGAAGAAACAATAGCTGAAGAAGGTGGGCAGCCGAGGCCCTGCTGGGAGTGTTGGGGTTCCTAAAAGGAGAGCCGAAGCTGTAAGGGAGGTGGGGGCATCCTCTGCTACCCAGAGGGATGCGGCAAGCTAACCGATGGCGGAGATCCCGCCTCCTCAAATAGTGGGGGATGGTGCTGCTGCCGTCTTGCCCCGAGAAGCTGCTGTGGCTATGCCACCGAATGTCATCATTGTCGACGACAGGTCCCCTGATGTGGGAATTGAAATCCACATGACCGAGGCCGAAGAGGCCGAGGCCCCGATAGTGGGAGAGGTGGCTCTCGACATGCCTGCCGAGTCAGCCCATCGATAGGGAAAGGAGCCGGCCACTAAAGGAGTGGTTCCTCCTCAAGGCTCTGGATGGTCGTTCCCCCACCACATCGATGAACTTGATGTGGAGAGATGGAGAGAACTGAAGATGCTACTGATGGGATCTTCTAGAGTCGGCCCCCGCTATGATAGAAAGCCGTCAAAGGAGTTCATATTCAAACCTAGATATCATCTTGATAAGAGGGGGTCGGTCTTGGAGGCTCAACTCGCCCAAACTAGGGCTGTCAAGCAATTCTATCTACCTCATGATGATGAGATCCTCACTGAGATGCTAGATATCGGCCTCCATTAATCCTTGAAGGGCTATCTGCTCTGAGGGGCCTTGGTTGAACAGGAGCTATTCGGCCGCTACGAGCGGGTACGAACCTCCTACCTCAGCCTCCAAGAGGAGTTGGAGGCTCAGAAGACTGAACATGAGAGGACTCTCCTAGTGCTAGCTACCAGGGAAGATGAGCTGGCCATCTGGAAGAGAAGCGAGGACAAGTGGTGCCAGGAGGTGGAGATGTAGGAGAGTATGATCAACGGCCTGAAGGCTTCGAACAGCAGGAAGTCGGCCAAGATCAGCAAGCTCAAGGAAGACCTCAGCCATTTGGAACACGAGCTCTGTGAACAGGATGATAAGATAAGATATATGCTCGAGGAGGTCGAGGTCGAAAGGTGAGAAAGGAATGACACCTTTGAGCAGGCTTGAGCAGATCGCCTGGACGCCGAGACTCTGTGAGAGTAGCTGAAAGAGGAGCAGATTGCTCTTGATAAGTTGAGGCAGGAGAGCACTCGAACGGCGCTGGAGGCTGAGTGTCAGCATGGCCTCGCTCATCTGGAGTCTGAGGCCTACCGGTTTGAGATTGTTGACGACTACCACAACAACACTCTCAAAAAGGTGGAGGTGGCACTGGCTTGCAAGGCTAGCTATGATTATCTTGAGACGTAGCTTCCAGCCAAACTTAGGAATGACCCCAAATGATTCCACTATCCTCCGAGGGTGGCCAACTATCTTGGCGCACTTCAAGAGATAGAGAAGAAAGGAGGGGGGGCTCGTGCTTGACGCCGGGAGCAGTGATGAAGATGATGAGGAGTCGGCCGAGGGGGCAGGCGAGGGCCCGGTTCATGATAGCTGGGTGAGTCAGCCTAGAGAGAAAGGAGGTGAAGAGGTCAAGTCTGAGGTTCAAGTGACTCCTCTGCCAACTTCTACTGTCGCTGCTCCTCTGCGCTCGACTCCTGCTCCTGACTCCAGTGTCACTCTACCTACATCTCTTCTGAGTCCGACCCCTTAGGGGCTCATATGTATCTTTACTTTTGTGTTTTTAGCACTTTTTATACTGTAAACAGTTTCACATATATGAATAAAAAGACATCTTTGTCAATTTAACTGTGTATCTTTGAGATTGCGTTCTTGTGTGTTTTAAGAGTTTACAATCTGCTTTGTTCGAGTACCCGTTTGTTCTTGGGTCGAGGCGACTCGGCTCTGTGCCTTAGGTTGGGGATGACTTGACCTCGTGCCTTAGGTTTACTCGCGAAGACACCAAGGTCTTAGATACGTGCCTTGGGCTTATTATGATGCCAAGGTCTTTTGAGTTGAAGACGATTAAATTGATGCATTGGGTTTATCCCAAATGGGTACCAAGGTCTTACGCACGTGCCTTGGGGTTTGTTCATGAAAATAATACCAAGATCTTAGTGTGTCGATGATGTGCCTTGGTTTTACTCCGAAAGAATACCAAGGTCTTGCACACGTGCGTTGGACTTGTTCATGAAAATGATGCCAGGGTCTTAGTGTCGATGACGTGCCTTGGTTTTACTCTAAAAGGATACCAAGGTCTTGCACACATGCCTTGGACTTGTTCATGAAAATAATGCCTAGGTCTTGAGTCAAAATTGGCTGAGTCGATGAAGATTGAGTGGTAAAAATTGCATACAGGTACATAGCACAAAAATATCTCGTTTATGAGAGTATCTTTAATTTGATTACCTTCAAGAGGTGTTCTTCAAAATGCTTACACTTTATGGCAAAGCTGCCATCATAGCTTTATGATGGAATTTCTTGACTGCCGTGGAGCTCAAATGAGGACAGCAACTTCTTATTCTGAGGTCTGAATATGGGGGATCGCCCATTTCTTCATAAGGTGATGAAGAGGCCCCACGGTAGGCACTAGTGTTGATATCTTGGGACTCAGTAGCGGGATTAGAGGATAATCCCAAACGGTAGTGGGGCTTAGGATCGATGTATAAGACGTCGGGGTCCCTTCATCTCCTTAGGCGGCCAATCCCCTGATAAGATGAGAGTTCTGTAAAACTACAACACGTTAAAGGACCAGAGTTAGGTTCTCCAGTGATTCCTCCAATAATCAAGTCAGTATAGAGCTTGAGTGGGGAATCAATGAACTGAATAAGTTCTAAGTATCATGTTTTATTTAGCCAGAGATGGCTTACCTATGGCCCCAGAGGGCCCCCTCGTGTAGTAGGCGATGTGCCTATATATATACCCAGCTAAGAGGGCTATATACATAACTTTGGTCGATTCCAGGCAGGCAACTGAATCGACAGATAGTCTATAGGTGTCAGCTACAGATGAGTTGGATCACCTCTGAGTTTGATGGATGGCGACTTGGGAGATACGGAAGGGGGATGAGTCATGGAGACTCGTGGTATGAGCAATGATGATGATGGCCAGCTGTTAGCGAGGAGTTTGATTATCACATTTTAATTACATTTTTATACCCTCATTACCTATTTTATATAAATAAAGATATCACTAATAATCGTTTTTTATCTTAATTTGCAGGTTATGAAGAAATAATGAATAAAAGCCCAAATGACTCAAATTCTCTGAATTTCTACCAATTTTTGAAGCCCAAATCTGAAGACAAACAAAGGCCCAAGATACCAAATTGATCCAAGAGAAATTCGTGAAGAAAAATCAAGAAAAGTCAAATTCGGTTGGAAACCAACCGGTTATTAACCGATTGGCCAACCGTTAGCTAATCGGCATAACCGACGGCCAACCGATCGGTTTGCAACAGATTCAATTAATGGTGGATTTCTCTTCCTTTTGGCTAGGTTTGATCCAATGGTTCACATCAACTCCGTTGGGCTATAAATAGGGGTGAATGCCGAGGGTTTTGATTGTGAAATATTTTGTAAAACTCCATTTGGAGAGGAGGGTTACTCTTAATTGAGAAGACCTTCCAAAATTATAACTTTTGTTACACAATAAATGAAAATTTTCACCCCTTCAATTTCCTTTCTCTTCTTCTAATCCAAGGACCAAAGGAGGATTAGATCAAGATCGAGTTGTTGGTTTCTATTTTATTTCTTTTATTTTTCTTTCTTGTTCATTTAATTGCTTTGTAGCTTAGATTTACTTTCATGCAATTTAATTTCATGCAATTTACTTTCATGCAATTTACTTTCATGCAATGTATTTAATTCTTGTATTTACTTTCTAGAATAGATTTTTCTTTTCTTTAATTCACCTTGAGGCTAGAACCCTCTAGGGAATTACCCTTTTCTAAGTGTGGAGCTAATATTTGTGGGATCCCTAGAGGTTGTTTGAAACTAGCTAAAAATCCAACTCATTCTTGTGAGATTGAGATAAGCTAAGTGGATCTACTCTAGATTCCTCATATCTTTAATTAATCCTCCATACTTTACATTCTTAATTTTCCTCTTATCCTTGTTTTTCATTTGTTTATTTTTCTTTAATTGTCTTTCTCCTCTCTTGATTTCTTTTTCTTTTTATTTACACAAATCACAATCACCCTCCTTCTCTCACACTCATTTTCTTTTATTTTCACTTTACCACTTCCATCTTTAAACCCCCTCACACTCATTTTCTTCCTCGTTTTTATCACACACATTTTCTAAATCTCTCCACTCTCATTTTCTTCCTCGTTTTATTGCATAATCCACAATCCACTCTCTTATCTCTCACGAACCACTTTCACCATTTTCTCACTTTCATTTTATTTGAATAACTCCTAATTGTCACGCGCATAATTTGAGGACCAAAACTTGAACAAAACTCTTCCTACTTCCCGTTCCTCGTGGGATCGATAATCTTAAATACTATAACTTGATCAAGGTTGTATACTTGCAACTAAGGTAATCACTCAAAATTTACCCATCAAGTTTTTGGCCGCTGTCGGGAACGTGCATAAGTAGGATTTTATTGACTTTGGTTCCTTATTTTGTGTGTTTTCTTTTGTGTAGGAACTTGGAGCTTGAAGATCAAGAGTTGAAGACTCAAGATTGAAGAATTGCCTCCAACGAGGCTTTGGATAGCGATTGCGTGGGTAACTCTTCTTTCTAGTATTCTCAATTCCACCCTTTAGAAAGTTCATTCACATTAGAGACAATTAGGAAAAAAAATAAAAAATAAAAAATAAAAAATAAAAAATAAAAAATAAAAAAAAAGATTTTTACCCTTGTCGACCCTAATAAACTTCATTTCTTTGATTGTCGACCATAATAAAAAATAAAAAGATTTTTATTTTTGCATCCTTTTTAGTTGCTTTTAATTCCTAGGGTTGCATTTCATATAATAGTAGGAATTCACCAAGTGATTTGAGCATCTTGATTTGGCGCACACTTGAAAATATCTTAAGGGCAAAATCCATTAATCAAGATAAGGTGAGGGATTTCATCACCCTTTCCTTAGCCCAAAAATCACTAATTCCTCACTACACTTACCCAAGCCTCTTAAAATTTGATTAGACGTTGACCCCTAAGGATTAGAGCTCATTAAGGAACAAGAAATCCTTAAGTGAACCGGTCCAAGTTTATCTGGATTAATTGGTGTCTAAGGCAAGGTTTAGGGGTTGCGTGAAGCTCGAAAGGAAAGAGGTACTTAATTGATCTTTGATCTCCCTCTAGTACTATTCTTACCTGGCTAATTACCCAAGTAAACTTTGATCTTTTCATTAAGGGAATTTTTGGTTAGGAGCTGGTCTAAGTCAAGTTAGGCTTAACCCTAGAGTTAGGGTGATTGAAAAGTGATTGCCTTGATTTATTTTAGTTAGTTTTTCCTTATTTTTTTTTCTCATCATCTTCTTAACTTTTTCTCTTGTCCTTTTTCAAAAAAAAAAAATAAAAAATAAAAAGATTTTTATTTTTGCATCCTTTTAGTTGCTTTTAATTCCTAGGGTTGCATTTCATATAATAGTAGGAATTCACCAAGTGATTTGAGCATCTTGATTTGGCACACTTGAAAATATCTTAAGGGCAAAATCCATTAATCAAGATAAGGTGAGGATTTCATCACCCTTTCCTTAGCCCAAAATCACTAATTCCTCACTACACTTACCCAAGCCTCTTAAAATTTGATTAGACGTTGACCCCTAAGGATTAGAGCTCATTAAGGAACAAGAAATCCTTAAGTGAACCGGTCCAAGTTTATCCGATTAATTGGTGTCTAAGGCAAGGTTTAGGGGTTGCGTAAGGCGCCCGAAGGAAAGAGGTACTTAATTAATGGTGGATTTCTTCCTTTTGGCTAGGTTTGATCCAATGGTTCACATCAACTCCGTTGGGCTATAAATAGGGGTGAATGCTGAGGGTTTTGATTGTGAAATATTTTGTAAAACTCCATTTGGAGAGGAGGGTTACTCTTAATTGAGAAGACCTTCCAAAATTATAACTTTTGTTACACAATAAATGAAAATTTTCACCCTTCAATTTCCTTTCTCTTCTTCTAATCCAAGGACCAAAAGGAGGATTAGATCAAGATCGAGTTGTTGGTTTCTATTTTATTTCTTTTTATTTTCTTTCTTGTTCATTTAATTGCTTTGTAGCTTAGATTTACTTTCATGCAATTTACTTTCATGCAATTTACTTTCATGCAATTTACTTTCATGCAATGTATTTAATTCTTGTATTTACTTTCTAGAATAGATTTTTCTTTTCTTTAATTCACCTTGAGGCTAGAACCCTCTAGGGAATTACCCTTTTCTAAGTGTGGAGCTAATATTTGTGGGATCCCTAGAGGTTGTTTGAAACTAGCTAAAAATCCAACTCATTCTTGTGAGATTGAGATAAGCTAAGTGGATCTACTCTAGATTCCTCATATCTTTAATTAATCCTCCATACTTTACATTCTTAATTTTCCTCTTATCCTTGTTTTTCATTTGTTTATTTTTCTTTAATTGTCTTTCTCCTCTCTTGATTTCTTTTTCTTTTTATTTACACAAATCACAATCACCCTCCTTCTCTCACACTCATTTTCTTTTATTTTCACTTTACCACTTCCATCTTTAAACCCCCTCACACTCATTTTCTTCCTCGCTTTATCACACACATTTTCTAAATCTCTCCACTCTCATTTTCTTCCTCGCTTTATTGCATAATCCACAATCCACTCTCTTATCTCTCACGAACCACTTTCACCATTTTCTCACTTTCATTTTATTTGAATAACTCCTAATTGTCACGCGCATAATTTGAGGACCAAAACTTGAACAAAACTCTTCCTACTTCCCGTTCCTCGTGGGATCGATAATCTTAAATACTATAACTTGATCAAGGTTGTATACTTGCAACTAAGGTAATCACTCAAAATTTACCCATCAAGTTTTTGGCCGCTGTCGGGAACGTGCATAAGTAGGATTTTATTGACTTTGGTTCCTTATTTTGTGTGTTTTCTTTTGTGTAGGAACTTGGAGCTTGAAGATCAAGAGTTGAAGACTCAAGATTGAAGAATTGCCTCCAACGAGGCTTTGGATAGCGACATGGGTAACTCTTCTTTCTAGTATTCTCAATTCCACCCTTTAGAAAGTTCATTCACATTAGAGACAATTAGGAAAAAAAAATAAAAAATAAAAAATAAAAAATAAAAAATAAAAAATAAAAAAGATTTTTACCCTTGTCGACCCTAATAAACTTCATTTCTTTGATTGTCGACCATAATAAAAAATAAAAAGATTTTTATTTTTGCATCCTTTTAGTTGCTTTTAATTCCTAGGGTTGCATTTCATATAATAGTAGGAATTCACCAAGTGATTTGAGCATCTTGATTTGGCACACTTGAAAATATCTTAAGGGCAAAATCCATTAATCAAGATAAGGTGAGGGATTTCATCACCCTTTCCTTAGCCAAAATCACTAATTCCTCACTACACTTACCCAAGCCTCTTAAAATTTGATTAGACGTTGACCCCTAAGGATTAGAGCTCATTAAGGAACAAGAAATCCTTAAGTGAACCGTCCAAGTTTATCCGGATTAATTGGTGTCTAAGGCAAGGTTTAGGGGTTGCGTGAAGCTCGAAAGGAAAGAGGTACTTAATTGATCTTTGATCTCCCTCTAGTACTATTCTTACCGGCTAATTACCCAAGTAAACTTTGATCTTTTCATTAAGGGAATTTTTGGTTAGAGTCGGTCTAAGTCAAGTTAGGCTTAACCCTAGAGTTAGGGTGATTGAAAAGTGATTGCCTTGATTTATTTTAGTTAGTTTTTCCTTATTTTTTTTTCTCATCATCTTCTTAACTTTTTCTCTTGTCCTTTTTTCCAAAAAAAAAAAAAATTAATTTTGGTGTATGCAAACTTGGGTTAGGGATAATACCAATCGCTTAATTCGCTTTTGATCCATCTCTTGAACCAAACGAAATGGCCAATACCAACCCACTGTTCTTCAAGATGTTTGTTACCCCACTAGAAATGCAATCCCTCTTGCATAAAACTCCCCGAGGTAAATGGGACCAATTTTGAACTTCGACCGCATTTCATAAACATGCTTCCCAAATTCTTAGGAGTCAAACCAAGACGATACATTTTATCTCCGAATTTGAAGAAGTTTGCCTCATGATTAAGATGAGGGACTTAACCGAAGATGCGATCAAACTCCGATTTATTCCATTTGCCCTTAAGGACAAAGCCAAAAATGGTCAGATAGCTTGCCCATGATTCCATCTCAACTTGGGGTGAATTTGTAGCAGTTTTTCGAAAAATTCTTTCTTATCCACAAAACAATCAAGCTTAGAAACAGATTCAAAATTTTAAAATTATCCCGAGAACCTTTTGGAAGCATTTTGACAAATTCAAAGATCTTCTTATCCAATGTCCTCACCATGGTCTTGAAAAGTGGCGATTATGCCAAATCATTTATGAAGGATTGGATTATTCTTCAAAACTTCCTTAGAGTCAATGTGTCAAAGGGATTTCATGAAGAAAAATGCCGATGAAGCTTGGGACTTTTAGAGAGTTTATCCGAGAAAACCATGCAAGGGGAACATTGTGATGACCAGATTTCATCGGGCCCAACCCAAAACCAGTGGTCTTTCCTTAGAAACGAACATAGCCTCTCAAGAAAAGATGGCTACAATCATGTAGGTTAGAAGCTTTAGAAGTCAAAGAACGAGCTCCACTCAAATCAACAAAGTTTACGCCTCGGGTTGTCATAGCTGTCTGTCTCCATCTCATGTTTCAGAGGAATGTCCTCTTTAGAATCCGGCCACCACTAGGTCGATAAACGCCGCATTCCAAATGTCCGGTGAATGATCCATTTTCTCCAACCTACAATCCAGGTTGGAGAAATCATCCAAATTTTGCATGGAACCGGAAAACTACTCAGAATCAAAATTTCACCTCTTCAAACCAACAATTCTCTAGGGCAATGCGGTTCCTCTCAATTTTCAACAACCAAATCTGTCATTTCAAAATCAGTCTCCTCATCACCAACTGCAAGTCACACTCCTCAAATTGTGATCATGATAAACGTCTTAATGTTCTGGAAAAGGGTCTAGAAACTTTGATTAAAACCTCTACACAGACCACGAACTTATTGACTCAAACATCAAACACGTTGAATTCCTTCATGCAATCAACCGGTCAAATCCTCACTTCAAACACTCAAGCCATAGCTAGGTTAGAAACCCAACTTGGTCAACTAGCTAATGCCATGAGTGAGAGAGAGAAAGGAACCTTTCCGAGTCAACCCGTGCCCAACCCGAAGGACACGGGATCAAGTTCAACCTACCAAGCTGAAGTGAATGCAATCCATTCACTACGGTCGTAGACAGTCGATAATCAAGTTAGGCTTAACCCTAGAGTTAGGGTGATTGAAAAGTGATTGCCTTGATTTATTTTAGTTAGTTTTTCCTTATTTTTTTCTCATCATCTTCTTAACTTTTTCTCTTGTCCTTTTTCAAAAAAAAAAAATTAATTTTGGTGTATGCAAACTTGGGTTAGGGATAATACCAATCGTTTAATTCGTTTTGATCCATCTCTTGAACCAAACGAAATGGCCAATACCAACCCACGTTCTTCAAGATGTTTGTTACCCCACTAGAAATGCAATCCCTCTTGCATAAAACTCCCCGAGGTAAATGGGACCAATTTTGAACTTCGACCGCATTTCATAAACATGCTTCCCAAATTCTTAGGAGTCAAACCAAGACGATACATTTTATCTCCGAATTTGAAGAAGTTTGCCTCATGATTAAGATGAGGGACTTAACCGAAGATGCGATCAAACTCCGATTTATTCCATTTGCCCTTAAGGACAAAGCCAAAAATGGTCAGATAGCTTGCCCATGATTCCATCTCAACTTGGGGTGAATTTGTAGCAGTTTTTCGAAAAATTCTTTCTTATCCACAAAACAATCAAGCTTAGAAACAGCATTCAAAATTTTAAAATTATCCGGAGAACCTTTTGGAAGCATTTTGACAAATTCAAAGATCTTCTTATCCAATGTCCTCACCATGGTCTTGAAAAGTGGCGATTATGCCAAATCATTTATGAAGGATTGGATTATTCTTCAAAACTTCCTTAGAGTCAATGTGTCAAAGGGATTTCATGAAGAAAAATGCCGATGAAGCTTGGGACTTTTAGAGAGTTTATCCGAGAAAACCATGCGATGGGAACATTGTGATGACCGTATTTCATCGGTTCCCAACCCAAAACCGGTGGTCTTTCCTTAGAAACGAACATAGCCTCTGAAGAAAAGATGGCTACAATCATGCGTAGGTTAGAAGCTTTAGAAGTCAAAGAACGAGCTCCAGCTCAAATCAACAAAGTTTCTGCCTCAGGTTGTCATAACTGTCTGTCTCCATCTCATGTTTCAGAGGAATGTCCTCTTTAGAATCCGGTCACCACTAGGTCGATAAACGCCGCATTCCAAATGTCCGGTGAATGATCCATTTTCTCCAACCTACAATCCAGGTTGGAGAAATCATCCAAATTTTGCATGGAACCAGGAAAACTACTCCGGAAATCAAAATTTCACTCCCTCTTCAAACCAACAATTCTCTAGGGGCAATGCAGTTCCTCTCAATTTTCAACAACCAAATCTGTCATTTCAAAATCAGTCTCCTCATCACCAATGCAAGTCACACTCCTCAAATTGCTGATCATGATAAGCGTCTTAATGTTACGGAAAAGGGTCTAGAAACTTTGATTAAAACCTCTACGGACCACGAACTTATTGACTCAAACATCAAACACGTTGAATTCCTTCATGCAATCAACGGTCAAATCCTCACTTCAAACACTCAAGCCATAGCTAGGTTAGAAACCCAACTTGGTCAACTAGCTAATGCCATGAGTGAGAGAGAGAAAGGAACCTTTCGAGTCAACCCGTGCCCAACCCGAAGGACACGGATCAAGTTCAACCTACCAAGTGAAGTGAATGCAATCCATTCACTACGGTCAGGTAGACAGGTCGATAATCAAGTTAGAATGCCTCTAAGTGAAACCCTTGAACCAGAACAAATTCTCTCTCCTTCTGATATCTCTACTCAGAAATCACACCCTTCTGATGACTCAGAACCTGAACCAGAACCAGAGTCTAATCAATTTAAACGGTTGCTCGTGCAGGATAGACTCGAGCCTAGGAAGCACTCCTCTCAGGAGGAGAAAATTCTAGAGACTTTCAAGCAAGTTAAGGTCAACATTCCTCTTTTAGATGTCATTGAACAAATTCCTTCTTATGCCAAATTTTTAAAGGAATTATGTACCAAAAAGAGGCAAATAAATGTTCCAAAGAAAGTCTTTCTCGCCGCCAATATCAGTGAAGTCCTCTCAAAGTCTGTACCATTGAAACATAAGGATCCAGGTTGTCCTACCATCCCATGTATCATTGGTAATACTCATATCGATAAGGCACTTTTAGACTTAGGGGCCAGTGTCAACTTGCTTCCGTATTCGACCTACCAACAACTAGGTGTCGGGGAACTCAAGCCAACTAGATGCACACTTCAGTTAGCTGATAGATCTGTTAAGGTCCCTATGGGTGAAATAACAGATGTATTGATAAAGGTGGGAGACTTCATTTTTCCTGTTGATTTCGTAGTCCTGGAAACGCAACCCGTTTCCAATCCCAAAGGACAGATACCCGTGATCTTAGGAAGACCGTTCTTAGCCACATCTAATGCTCTCATCAACTGTAGAACTGGTCACATGAAGCTGTTTTTTGGGAATCTGACTGCTGAACTTAATATTTTCAATCCAGGAAATAATATTGATAATCAGCCTTTAGAAATCAATTACATCCAAGAAAGTTTAACAAGAGTAGAGAATGAATCTGACATTAGTTTTGAGGAAATCTTTCATGAGGAACTGAAAATCTTAAAAAATTCAGGTTTTATTTTTCAAAATGAGGAAACTGTGTTGAATACATGCCTCTTGAATGCAACATTCGAAGAACTCTTTTCTGATGAGCTTAGATTTTTGAAAGAGCAACCAAAATTTCAAATTTTCATTAATCAAAAATCTAAGTTCAAAATGCATAACACCAACAAGACCTACATTAATTTGCTGCAAAACACATTGCAAACCTTGGAATTTTCGAATTTGAGAACATCATTGATTATATCATCTTGAAATTCTTTAAATTTCGGGTAGAATTTTCAAGAATAAGGTAGGATTTAATGTAGAATGTGAGCTTCTCATGTTTCATCTTTTATTCTACATTTTTATTTTCTCGTCCCACAATAATAATAAAAGAATTTATTCTTCTCTCATGTGAGAGTTTCTTATTCTTTTCAAAAAAAAAAAAAAAAAAAAAACATAAGAAAAAAAGAAAAGAAAAAAAAAAAAGAGAGAGAATAAATTTTGACTTCACCTTCTCATACCAAAGGTAATTCTGAGAATTTTTATCATTGTTCAAGTCTAATCGAACAAATGTAAGTGCTTCCATTCTTATCTGTTTTACTTTGTGCATAATAGAATTTGCATTGAGGACAATGCAAAATTTAGGTGTGGGGGTGAGAATTAGTCATTTTGCACTTTATCTTAGTCATTTTTTATATGCCATTTTTTCTTCTCTTTTCAAAAAAAAAAAAAAATTTGTCACTTGCCAACTTAATAGAGTTGATTAATAATTGATTAATTTGATAGAATTTAAGTCTTCTAATACTTAGTTAGTTCTATACTCAAGTTTACCTTTTATGATAACTCTAAATAAATTTCTCAAGAAATGATTTTCAAAGTAGTATACTTTACTTAAGTTTTAACTTAGATTTTTAATTAAAGTAATGAAATTTTTGCATGCCTAACTTAGAGTTGAAAATAATTTTTCAAGTTGTCTTGATCCAAATATTTTTCAGAATATACATATACACATATATATATTATACTAACTTAACAAAAGAAGAACATTTTCTCTTAAAATCATTGGTGGTTCTATTTTACTAAGCCTAAGTTGACTGAGTAATTAAGCCCGAGGAGTATTTCTATGCTTAATGACCTAAGCCCAATTGGGTTGGGATTCATTGGCCCAAAACTCGCTAAATGGTCACTTAGAAAGCCCGATTAAAAGAACAAAACCACCAAGGAATAAAGAGTTAAAAAAATAGCATACTAACCATGTTTTTATATATAGTTATATTTGTATATGTTCTTGAAATTCTTTAAATTTCGGGTAGAATTTTCAAGAATAAGGTAGGATTTAATGTAGAATGTGAGCTTCTCATGTTTCATCTTTTATTCTACATTTTTATTTTCTCGTCCCACAATAATAATAAAAGAATTTATTCTTCTCTCATGTGAGAGTTTCTTATTCTTTTCAAAAAAAAAAAAAAAAAAAGAAAAAAAAAAGAAAAAAACATAAGAAAAAAAAAAGAAAAAAAAAAAAAACATAAGAAAAAAAGAAAAGAAAAAAAAAAAAGAGAGAGAATAAATTTTGACTTCACCTTCTCATACCAAAGGTAATTCTGAGAATTTTTATCATTGTTCAAGTCTAATCGAACAAATGTAAGTGCTTCCATTCTTATCTGTTTTACTTTGTGCATAATAGAATTTGCATTGAGGACAATGCAAAATTTAGGTGTGGGGGTGAGAATTAGTCATTTTGCACTTTATCTTAGTCATTTTTTATATGCCATTTTTTCTTCTCTTTTCAAAAAAGAAAAAAATTTGTCACTTGCCAACTTAATAGAGTTGATTAATAATTGATTAATTTGATAGAATTTAAGTCTTCTAATACTTAGTTAGTTCTATACTCAAGTTTACCTTTTATGATAACTCTAAATAAATTTCTCAAGAAATGATTTTCAAAGTAGTATACTTTACTTAAGTTTTAACTTAGATTTTTAATTAAAGTAATGAAATTTTTGCATGCCTAACTTAGAGTTGAAAATAATTTTTCAAGTTGTCTTGATCCAAATATTTTTCAGAATATACATATACACATATATATATTATACTAACTTAACAAAAGAAGAACATTTTCTCTTAAAATCATTGGTGGTTCTATTTTACTAAGCCTAAGTTGATGAGTAATTAAGCCCGAGGAGTATTTCTATGCTTAATGACCTAAGCCCAATTGGGTTGGGATTCATTGGCCCAAAACTCGCTAAATGGTCACTTAGAAAGCCCGATTAAAAAGAACAAAACCACCAAGGAATAAAGAGTTAAAAAAAATAGCATACTAACCATGTTTTTATATATAGTTATATTTGTATATGTTCTTGAAAAATTAAATGGATTAAAAGACTTGAAGTTTGTTTAAAACAAAGAGTTAGCATGTTCTTTTAAAAGTTTTAAATTAAATTTTTGAGTTAAACTTGGTTTTGTATAACTATAATGGAAGGATTTTCTTAAGAGAATTACATTGGAATTATGATAAAAACATTTTCTTGAGTATTAACCAACTTCAATTGGAATGTTTGAAGATATCAAATGAATTAATTATTTCATTAACTTCTGTAAATTGGCAAGTTGACTGAATTTTGTGGGTATATTCACTGCAAACCCTCACGAGACTACAACTCGTCCACTAGGGTAACCTAGGGGTTTAAAGGCTTGTTGTATGCGCTAAATACAATCGCGATTCCTGCGAAAGTGTGTTAGGTTTTCTTTTTATTTTCTTTGCTAGAGGACTAGCAAAAGTTTAGGTGTGGGGGTATTTGATTATCACATTTTAATTACATTTTTATACCCTCATTACCTATTTTATATAAATAAAGATATCACTAATAATCGTTTTTTATCTTAATTTGCAGGTTATGAAGAAATAATGAATAAAAGCCCAAATGACTCAAATTCTCTGAATTTCTACCAATTTTTGAAGCCCAAATCTGAAGACAAACAAAGGCCCAAGATACCAAATTGATCCAAGAGAAATTCGTGAAGAAAAATCAAGAAAAGACAAATTCGGTTGGAAACCAACGGTTGATAACCGATTGGCAATAGGTTAATAACCGGTTGGCCAACCGATCGGCCAACCAATCGATTTCAAGATTCGAATTAATGGTGGATTTCTTTTCCTTTTTGGCTAGGTTTGATCCAATGGTTCACATCAACTCCGTTGGGCTATAAATAGGGGTGAATGCTGAGGGTTTTGATTGTGAAATATTTTGTAAAAACTCCATTTGGAGAGGAGGGTTACTCTTAATTGAGAAGACCTTCCAAAAATTGTAACTTTTGTTACACAATAAATGAAAATTTTCACCCCTTCAATTTTCTTTCTCTTCTTCTAATCCAAGGACCAAAAGGAGGATTAGATCAAGATCAGGAGTTGTTGGTTTCTATTTTATTTCTTTTTTATTTTCTTTCTTGTTCATTTAATTGCTTTGTAGCTTAGATTTACTTTCATGCAATTTACTTTCATGCAATTTACTTTCATGCAATGTATTTAATTCTTGTATTTACTTTCTAGAATAGATTTTTCTTTTCTTTAATTCACCTTGAGGCTAGAACCCTCTAGGAAATTACTCTTTTCTAAGTGTGGAGCTAATATTTGTGGGATCCCTAGAGATTGTTTGAAACTAGCTAAAAAATCCAACTCATTCTTGTGAGATTGAGATAAGCTAAGTGGATCTACTCTAGATTCCTCATATCTTTAATTAATCCTCCATACTTTACATTCTTAATTTTCCTCTTATCCTTGTTTTTCATTTGTTTATTTTTCTTTAATTGTCTTTCTCCTCTCTTGATTTCTTTTCTTTTTATTTACACAAATCACAATCACCCTCCTTCTCTCACACTCATTTTCTTTTATTTTCACTTTACCACTTCCATCTTTAAACCCCTCACACTCATTTTCTTCCTCGTTTTATCACACACATTTTCTAAATCTCCACTCTCATTTTCTTCCTCGTTTTATTGCGCATAATCCACAATCCACTCTCTATTATCTCTCACGAACCACTTTCACCATTTTCTCACTTTCATTTTATTTGAATAACTCCTAATTGTCACGCGCATAATTTGAGAACCAAAACTTGAACAAAACTCTTCCTACTTCCCGTTCCTCGTGGGATCGATAATCTTAAATACTATAACTTGATCAAGGTTGTATACTTGCAACTAAGGTAATCACTCAAAATTTACCCATCAGAGTTCGAGGACAAACCGCTTCTCGATTGAGCTCTGTGAGTGAGACGACAAGTATCGCCTTTTTTGTTGGCCTCGCAAGTTGTCGACCCGGCCTTGAGTGAATGAGTGGGGTCGACTCAAATGATGAGGTTGAGTGAGAGCTTGTCTCGACTCGGCCCTAGTCGGGAAGGGACGAGTGCTCATACTATTCGAGTCATCTTGGCTGGAGTGAGCTGATCTGTTAATTAGTGTTAACACGGGACACGCGTCGACTCCAGAGGACATAACAGTGATAAACATTTGAACATAGAATATATCATTTATAGAATTTTTAAAAATTTTCCTAACAAATACCTTCCAACCAGTATTTCATGCAAATAAACACATATTATTTAATCAAATAATGGTAAAGAAATAATTGTAATGATCATTAGAAATGATTTCTTTTCACTTCTTCTTTCTGAAGATTTGTGAAGTTGAGTTGGAACATCACATATACTTGTTTATTGTGGTAAACTCCTCCTTTTTTTATTTCTTTTTCAATATATTGTCTATAAACTCAAGTTCTTCTGGTCTGTCCTTCTCAATACTGGAATGAAAATAATAGTGAAGATATTTATCCATCTATATGATAGTAGAAGAAATCATTAATTTTTTTGAAGTACTATTAAGTTTTATATATAATTCCAAACTCTATGTTAGCAGCACTATAGGCGGGAAAACGCCATCCCTCACGGTCAAAGGCTTGAGTTCGCCTGCATGAACTCAACACAGTTCATTCAATGAGCTCGCCTGCACGAGCCCAACACAGCTTATTAGATGAGCTCGCCCGCAAGAGCTCAACAATCGCCTGTTTGACGAACTCGCCCGCACGAGGTCGTCCCACTCATTGAGCTCGCCAGCAAGAGCTCAACAATCGCCTGTTTGACGAACTCGCCCACACGAGGTCATCCCACTCGTTGAGCTCGCCCGCATGAGCTCAACATCGCCTGTTTGACGAACTCGCCCACACGAGGTCATCCCACTCGTTGAGCTCGCCCGCATGAGCTCAACATCGCCTGTTAAATGAACTCGTAGGCACAAGTTTAACCCTGCCTGTGCGCCAAGCGCGCCTGCAAAGAGTTCGCTTGCACAACGAACACCAGCTCACACGTTGGAGGGGCCTGCCAGTTGACCCCACTTGTTCTAAGAAGCTCGCTCGAAGGCGAACAGCTTCAAGCTCGCGACGCCGCCGTTCAACAAAGGCAAGTGGCTACTTGCCTGCGGAAGTGGGCCCACCCACTCTCCACGCCCTGGGTAATGATGAGGCATGACTCTCATTACCTCTATAGTGGTCACATCCCAAAGCTAGAGGAGGGCATGGTGCTCCTCAACCATTAGTGGTCACATCCCACAAGTCAAAGGGGTGACCACTTGTTCGGCAAGCTCGCCTGTGCGCCAAACCCTCCTGCACGACAAACACCAGATCACACGCTGGAGGGGCCCGCCAGTTAACCCTTCTTGTTCGGCAAGCTTGCCTGAGTGTTTAAATAGCTCTCAAGCTCGCCTGCTCACCTGTCTGAACAGTGCAAGTGGCTACTTACTCGCATGGCTCTCATTACCTCTATAGTGGTCACATCCCACAGCTAGAGGAGGGCATGGTGCTCCTCACCCATTAGTGGTCACATCCCACAAGTCAAAGGGGTGGCCTATGCCATCCCTTTGCCTATTTATAAGTCCCCCTGGCCAACAAGACAAGGGGCTGAAAAGGGGTAAGGCTGGCTGCTGGGCAAAAAGTTGAGAAGGGGCTAGCTGTCGCAGAGGACAAGATCGTGCCTTGCTCCCTTGTTCCATTAGCTCAGTCTCGAGCGAAAGCTTGGATTGTTGAAGTAGACTCCATCTGAATCCTCAGATTTGGAGGCTCTTGAGCTCTTTGTAAACTCTTGCATTGTAGCCCTATCCAAACAAGCTCGGGTAGATCCGAACTCAACCACGCCGGAGCTTCTACTACGTCTTGGCTCGACCGCAATTCGTCGGATCGTCCAAGGGAAGCAAACTTCGACTCGAGGAGGACATAGCGATGATAAACATTTGAACATAGAATATATCATTTATAGAATTTTTAAAATTTTCCTAACAAATACCTTCCAACCAGTATTTCATGCAAATAAACACATATTATTTAATCAAATAATGGTAAAGAAATAATTGTAATGATCATTAGAAATGATTTCTTTTCACTTCTTCTTTCTGAAGATTTGTGAAGTTGAGTTGGAACATCACATATACTTGTTTATTGTGGTAAACTCCTCCTTTTTTATTTCTTTTTCAATATATTGTCTATAAACTCAAGTTCTTAAGTGCGTCCTTCTCAATCTTGGAATGAAAATAATAGTGAAGATATTTATCCATCTATATGATAGTAGAAGAAATCATTAATTTTTTTGAAGTACTATTAAGTTTTATATATAATTCCAAACTCTATGTTAGCAGCACTATAGGCGGGGAAAACTGCCATCCCCGCCGGTCAAAGGCTTGAGTTCGCCTGTATGAACTCAACACAGTTCATTCAATGAGCTCGCCTGCACGAGCCCAACACAGCTTATTAGATGAGCTCGCCCGCAAGAGCTCAACAATCGCCTGTTTGACGAACTCGCCCGCACGAGGTCGTCCCACTCGTTGAGCTCGCCAGCAAGAGCTCAACAATCGCCTGTTTGATGAACTCGCCCGCGAGGTCGTCCCACTTGTTGAGTTCGCCTGTAAGAGCTCAACAATCGCCTGTTTGACGAACTCGCCCACACGAGGTCATCCCACTCGTTGAGCTCGCCCGCATGAGCTCAACATCGCCTGTTAAATGAACTCGTAGGCACAAGTTTAACCCTGCCTGTGCGCCAAGCGCGCCTGCAAAGAGTTCGCTTGCACAACGAACACCAGCTCACACGTTGGAGGGGCCTGCCAGTTGACCCCACTTGTTCGGCAAGCTTCGTCGGCGTTTAAGCGACTCTCAAGCTCGCCGCGCTTCGCTGTCGAGCGGTGCAAGTGGCTACTTGCTGCGGAAGTGGGCCCACCCACTCTCCATACAGGTAATGATGAGGCATGACTCTCATTACCTCTATAGTGGTCACATCCCAAAGCTAGAGGAGGGCATGGTGCTCCTCAACCATTAGTGGTCACATCCCACAAGTCAAAGGGGTGACCACTTGTTCGGCAAGCTCGCCTGTGCGCCAAACCCTCCCCGCACGACAAACACCGTGATCACACGCTGGAGGGGCCCGCCAGTTAACCCTTCTTGTTGGCAAGCTTGCACGAGTGTTTAAATAGCTCTCAAGCTGCTTTGCTCACTGTCGAGCGGTGCAAGTGGCTACTTACTCGCATGGCTCTCATTACCTCTATAGTGGTCACATCCCACAGCTAGAGGAGGGCATGGTGCTCCTCACCCATTAGTGGTCACATCCCACAAGTCAAAGGGGTGGCCTATGCCATCCCTTTGCCTATTATAAGTCCCCCTGGCCAACAAGACAAAGGAAAGAGAAAAGTAAGTGCTTTGGGCAAAAAGTTGAGAAGGGGCTAGGCTGTCGCGAGGACAAGATCGTGCCTTGCTCCCTTGTTCCATTAGCTTCGATCTCGGCAGCTTGGATTGTTGAAGTAGACTCCATCTGAATCCTCAGATTTGGAGGCTCTTGAGCTCTTTGTAAACTCTTGCATTGTAGCCCTATCCAAACAAGCTCGGGTAGACCCGAACTCAACCACGCCGGAGCTTCTACTACGTACTGAAGCTCGACCGCAATTTCGATCGGATCGTCCAAGGGAAGCAAACTCGACTCGAGCATCGAGGGAGGCATCCTATTGCTACCGACGAACCCACATTAAATAAGAAGGGCCTTCCCTTCGCTTCTGTTGTAAAAAGTAATTCTTGATTTGTAACAAACAATTCAACCAATACAAATTCGAGAGTAGATTTTTACACAAAACAGAGGATGGCGACCATAGTGGGAGAAACCGTTTCCTCAACCGAGATGGTGGTGGCACAATTCGATGACATTGCGGAAGGGACAACAGTCGAGTCCCTCGCGATTGAGTTCGATCAAGCTAAGTACGAGGAGTACTTGTCTTCTTCCTCCTCTAGCGGTAAGGCTTCTCGCCGATACCGCAGAGTTGTGCATGTGGCCCAGCCCCAAGCAGCCGAGGCAACCATGCCTAAGAACTCTACCCGAGTACCAGCAGGGGGTTTTATCTCCCCCAAGCTAGCCAAGGCCAAAACAATGGCCGAAAATACAAGCCAAGGGACTGCCCGTTGGGTTGCCAAGCAACCCACACAATCTCGCATGGAGGGGATTACATTTCGTCTCGGTGCGGATCACGCCTTCACCGTTGATACGGACTTCCCCCTCTCCAAGAGAGCCAAGCGGAGGCGACGGCAAGCTCGCGCACGCGGGGAAGCAGTAGCCTCCATCTCCCTTGATGGCCTAAATTACTATTCAGGCCTAAAGAAAGCTAAGTCGAAACGTAAAGCGCACGGTTTTGACGGACTGCCTAAATCAGGCGAGCCCACTTACTCAGGCGGGCTTCGCTCTGGTGGCAAGATTCCCAAAATTGGCGGATTTTGCGTTTCAAACGAGCTTCACTCCAGCAGCGAGGTTCCCCATTCAGGTGAGCCAAGCAAAATAGGCGGACTGCTTAAACCAGCCGAGCCCACTTACTCAGGCGAGCTTCACTCTGGTGGCCAAGTCCCTAAAACCGGCGAGCTCGGCATATCAGTTGAGCCCCGATCCAGCAACAAAGCAGGCGAGCCAACCAAACCAGGCAGGCTTCACTCATCAAGCCACTATTCCAGATCTGGCGGATTGCCTGAGATAGGCGAGCTTCGCTCAACGGGCGAACTCCACTCCGTAGACAGCAACCACTGCACAGGCGAACCCCATCAAGCCCGCCTGAAAGCAAGCCTTCAACAACAAGGCAAAACAAAAGTTGATCCAACAGGAGAGCGTCACCTAGGGAAACAAGCGGCTAGAGCCGACCAGTGGGTCAAAGCTCGCCAGAGCGCGATATCTCGCCTGACAAGATGAGTTCGCCTGAATTCAGCACATGGAGAAATTCCAGAGTGTTCTCGCTTGAGTTCTCTTGAGCTCTCTACACCCAAATGTACAGCTGGTCCTTTTGGCACTGGGGGTTGTCATCATCAACCTACAGGAGATCTCAGGGATCACTTGACTCGCAAGCGCACGATTCGAGAGGCAAATCCTTAGTGCCATTGCGAGAGACTTATCCAGACGGTGCTTGCTGACTGTCAATGTGCGCCGGAGTCATCAGTATTTGAAAGGCTTTCTCAGCCACATCCAAGAGCAAGGCCTCCCCGCCGAGAGTGCAATCTTCGGAGGAAACGAGCTACTGATAATCCGGAGCCACCGGTTGCCTCTGTCAACATGATGGGGAAGGATAAAGCCAAGTACTCGGATTCTTCAGATCCAGAGTTTTCATTAAGACCGGGGTACCTCCCAATGGAACGTGAGGGTGTTTTCCGGCATACACGTATCCAAACCGGCACAGCCATCCCATTTGACTACACACAGCTAAACTCCATCCCTGACAATGATGATGAAGTTTGCTCAGCGGAGGCAACATATCAGACTTCAAGCTCGGCTTATGGCAAGCACGCGAGGGTGTACATGGCCGAAGGTTCTGAGGAGTAGACTAGGAGGTTTGAAGAATAGCAAGCCGCAATGTCCAAACAGTAAGCCGTCATCGACTCCATGAAGGAAATGATGGAACAAATGCTACAGAAAAAGAAGAGGGCTTCGCGAAATCGACGAAGGAGTCGGAAGAATCAAGAACGAGAGCTCACTCCTCACGCGACCGACGATGAAGATGATCACAGGTCACCCTCTGGCTACTCCTCCAGATCTTCAGGAAGGGCCTCGCAATCTGGCAGCATTCCTCGAGATAAAAGGCTTGACGAGTTTCAGAATCAACTCGACGCCTTGAAACTCCAGAGGAACATGAACGAGCTGAGGTGATCTGACCATATCCAATTGAGTGGGATACAGTTCCCTATCCAGCAAAATTCAAGTCTATAGGGTTGACCCAGTTCGATGGGAAGGGATCTCTCTTGCAGCACATCTACTACTTCTTATCCCAGACAAGATTTCTTATTGGGAATGATCACATTCTCACGCGGTTATTCATCGTCACCTTGAAGGGAGTAGCTTTTGAATGGTTCTGCAAGCTCGAACCCGGCTCTATCAAAACATGGGCCGACTTGGAAAAGTTATTATTGGCCCGCTTCTTCGACGATGACACTGAAGTTTCGATGGCGACCCTACTTGCCGAGAAGCAAAAGAAAACGGAATCGGTCAACAAATTCATGAAGAGGTTTAGGAATCGGTCACTGCATTGCCGGGACCAGGTCTCTGATACCACACTGATCGAGATGTGCCGCAATAACCTTTCGATCAGCATCTTGTCCAAGATCGGCGCTGTGGAAACCCGAACATGGAAGGAACTTGTTCGCCAAGGCGAGCAGGTAGAAAACATGATTAAGCGTCTGGAAGCCGAAGAGCCTCAGCACAGAAAGGGAACTTCTAAACCGGCTTTTCCCAAAAATACTCCTCGGTCAAAGGGGAAGGAGACCATGGCTGTTGATTCTAATCCAGCCCCCAAGACGGCGCAACGCCAGAAATCCAAGCCGCTTGAGCAACGCCCTCAAAAGCACTACGACTTCAAAGAAGATTGGGTAGTGCCTACCTTCGACACTCTCCTTCAGAGCAATAGGATCAAGTTTCCAAAGGTCACAAGGCTTGAAGAAGTGGGCAAGACGGATGACCCAAACTACTGCGCGTTTCACCGGTTTGTTGGTCATCCGACTGCCAAGTGTTATATTCTCAAGGACAAACTCCATGCCCTCTTTGATGCAGGAGTTTTGAAAAAGGAGAAAGTCTAAAAAAAGGTGACCACAAACATGGTCACCTTAAAATTCAGAATAGGCCTCCCTAAAGTCCACGCACCAGCGGGTATCGTACCTATTCCCAAGGCAGAGCTGAGGATCATTAACACCGATCCTCACAATCAGCAGGAAAAGGGTTTGGTACCACAGACTTTACCATCAGGACAAGTCATGTGGGTTCACCCTGATCTCCTCAAAGACGAGCAGTGGACTTCCAAGCCAACGTAGAAAGGCAAACGGAGGGGTAAACTCTGTAATGTCATCTCGTCAATTCCGGATGGAGTTGAACGGGGGGTAGCAGCCCTCACCGACTCTGATGAAGAGGCATCGGTGCTCGTCACGAGAGCGGGGAAGGACTTCGCTAAGAATTATCCTCCGGCAATAGAAAACCTGGGGAGGCCACCGGCAGGATCATCACCAGCACCCTAAGCAAATGCCGACAGACCGAGCTCGAATAATCCACCCTTTCGGTTTGACGTACTCGCACAACTAGCTAACATCCCGGCCAGGATCACCTTGTATGAGCTCCTGTGTCTATCAAAGTCCACCCGGGAGGCTCTACGAGAGGCCTTGGCCGACTCAGAGGCCTTTACCGCGCACTGTTCGCCCATCCCTAAAGGAGAGGCGGAGAGAGGGTGTCCACAATGCTGCCAGCGTCCAAACGACAGATCCCCTGCATCACCTTCACCCCTGAAGATATGCTCATCAACAGCACGTCTCATGACCAACCCCTCTACTTCACGGGATATGTCGGCTCTTCCAAAGTGGATAGAATCCAAGTGGACCCAGGATCGGCGTTGAGCATTGTCCCCTTGACGCTTATCAAGTCCTTGGGGATACCTCAGAAACGGTTGTCTACAACGACTATCACTATTTTTGGCTTCAACGTCACTGGGACGCGACCGCTTGGGAAGATTCACCTCAAATGCCAACTAGGCAATATGAAGACGGAAGTAACCTGCTACGTCATCGATGCAGAGCCTTCCTACAACATGCTATTGGGCCGACCATGGATCCATGGCAACTGCATCATCCCATCCACTTTGCATCAATGCCTAAAGTATGTGGACAGTAATGGTCAAGTGAAAACAGTGTTCGCTGACAAGCAGCCCTTCAAAGGGGTGAAGAATTACTTTATCGACTCTTTGCTCTACCAAGACTCTGAATCGGGCCATGAGGCACCGGTCGGAGACTCGGATAGCGGTAATGAGGCCGACTGTGAGTTTGAGGACAACGAGAGTCTTGTCTTTAATGACATTGAACCCATTGTAATCGGCTACGGAGGCCTTGTTATAACTAACTCGGATGAGCCAAACGAGCTCACCCTAAATGAAGATCTTGGATTCACTTACTCCTCATCTAGTTTAGAAACTAACTGTCAGGAGTTCGGTGACCTGATTTCAGGGTTAACCAGTAACTCTTCCCTGCACTTGCCTGTGTGTTCAGCGTGTGTTGCTGACAGACAGATGATTGAGTCGTCGCAAGCTGTCTTTGTCATACCCGCCCGAAGTGATTATCAACAAGAGATCATCTTTGGAAGGATCGACTTACCCACGCATACGATGTGGGATGACTTCGGGGGCAGCGAACACGCCCATAATTCACATACTACGGCCAGTGCAAAGCATGATGGAAGGCATGGGTTATAACTTCGTCCATAAAGAAGGCTTGAACTACGACAAAGGCAGGAGAACTCCAGTCCAGCCCGTTTATGTGCCAAGAGGAAAGCCCGACGATTACTACGGCAGGACCCAAAGAGGTCTGGGTTATGCCTCCTCTTCCTCAGAACTGCGCTGCCATTTTGACGAGGTATCTAGCGAGGCTCGCTCGGAGGATCAATCATCGGCTTCCTTAGTGTGGGTTTCGGACGTCAGTATCGGAGACTGGTTCACGAGCCTCACAGTCAACATGACTACGGTCAATACCATCGAGATCCAAGTGGACGAGCAAATCCCTCTTCATGATGAAGCATGGGACCGCCACGTCAACGCCCAATGGAACGGTCATTTCGAACAACGAGAGCCGCCCACCGAGGATAAAATTCTCCAGGTAAATATGGGAGACGTGGACAATCCCAAACCCATATTTATCAGCGCCAGCTTACCCTCCCAAGAGAAGGAAGACCTCATATCTCTCGTAAGGGAATATGTTGACGTCTTCGCATGGAATTATGAGGACATGCCCGGCCTCGATCCTCAGATCACCATGCACCGTCTTAATATTAATCCGGACGCCAAACCCGTCAAGCAGCAGCAAAGACAGTTTCGGCCGTAGATTATGGAAGCGATTGTGGCGGAAATAAAAAAGCTCAGGGAGGAACAGCATCCAGATTGGGTGGCGAATATCGTTCCGGTTCTAAAGAAAAATGGCACAATCAGAATCTATATCGACTATAGGGACCTCAATGCCGCTTGCCCTAAAGACGAGTTCCCTTTGCCCATCGCAGATGTCATCATCGACAGCACGTGTGGGTTCGAAAGGATGTCATTCATGGATGGGTTTTTAGGGTACAACCAAATCAAAATGCACCCTGAAGATAAAAAACATACTTCATTTAGAACTCCAGTGGGGATATACTGTTACACAGTTATGCCATTCGGACTCAAGAACGTCGGCGCGACCTATCGGCGCGTCATGAGCACCATATTCCAAGACCATCTACGAAAGACGGTCGAATGCTATGTGGATGACTTGGTCGTGAAAAGTCATAACAAGGACGATCACCTGCGAGATCTGAGAATGGTATTCGACACCCTGGGCAAACATCAACTAAAGATGAACCCTACGAAATCATTCTTAGGGATGACAAGTGGCAAATTTCTTGGTTTCGTCATCATGACAAAGGGGGTTTACGTCGACCCTGACAAAGTACGAGCCATCCAAGAACTTCAACATTCAGGAATCTCAAGGAATTGAGAGGGCTACAAGGACGTTTGGCATATATCCGAAGATTCATCGCAAATCTTTCGGGTAAATACCAACCCTTCTCTAAACTGATGAAGAAGGGAGTGTCATTTACATGGGACGAGTCGTGCCAATAGGCGTTCGAAGAGATCAAGAATTATCTTTCAAACCCACCTGTCCTGGCGGCTCCAGTTTCGGGGAAGCCTTTCCTCGTATATGTGCGAGTGACGGAGCACTCCCTGGCCGCACTCCTAGCACAAAATGACGATGCCGGCCATGAGCAGGGCATATACTATCTGAGTAGGACTTTGCAGGGAGCTGAGCGACGGTACCCCATGGTCAAAAAGGAGTGCCTGGCCCTAGTGTTTGCAATTCAGAAAATGCGACACTACCTCATCGGTCAGACTATTCATGTCATCTCAAAGATGAACTCTATCCGAGTCTTCATGACACAACCCGGGTCCCTAAATTGATGCCTGGCAAGGTGGGCGCTCTTGCTATCCCAGTACGACATCCATTTCATGCCGCAGAAATCCGTTAAAGGGCAAGCAATCTGTGACCTCATGGCCAGCCACCCGCTCGGGTCAAACACGGAGTTGTTTGAAGACATGCCAGATGAAACCCACGACGCAACCTCACAAGAAGAGATCTGGCGACTGTACTTTAATGGCGCATCTCGAGTAGGGACCAACGAGTCTATCGTTGCAGGAGTGGGGGTGGTCTTGGTCTCTCCACAAAACTATGTATTACCCCAAGTCTCCTCTCTAACAGAGCCATGTTCCAATAATGTGGCTGAGTACAACGCGATACTCATCGGTCTCAACCTGGCCAAAGAGCTAGGAGTGAAACACCTCGAGGCTTATGGTGATTCTCAGCTTATCGTCAGACAAATGACGGGAGAATATGAGGTCAGAAATGACGATTTGATCCATGTCACCGCTAGGCTATCGAACTAGCCAGGTCATTCGATAGCTTACGCATCGAACATGTGCTCTATTCCAAGAACATGCACGCAGATGCCTTAGCTTCGTTGGCAGCTAACTTGGCTCAACCACCAGTGACGAGCCAACACGTCACCATAGCGAGCCGATGACTCTTTCGACCAGAATTCCCCCCAGAGGTGAACACAGCCCACCAGGGTACAAGCCAACTGGAGCCAAGAGACTGGCATTTCTCGATCATCGACTACGTCTTATACGGCATACCACCCAAAGACATTAAGGAGCGAGATTCTGTTCGCAGACGCGCACCAAGATTTTACTTCGACTCGATGACGAAGACGTTATATCGAAGGTCGTACGACGGCATGCTGCTTCGATGTCTCACTTTGACAAAAGCGCAGGAGGCCTTACAGGAAGCCCATGATGGTACCTGCGACGCCCACCAACCGGGACCCAAACTTTAGGACCGCCTACGGAGAATAGGCTATTATTGGCCTAAGATGATCAGTGACGCCGTTGCTTATGCCAAGCGCTGCCACGCGTGCCAGATCCACGCTAATTACATACGGCAGCCGCCCGAGGACCTACATCTGACAGCGACCTCATGGCCATTCGAAACATGGGGCATGGATGTTGTCGGGCCAATATCTCCGCCATCAGCGAAGGGGCATCGCTTCATCCTAGCGATAACCGACTATTTTTCCAAATGGGCCGAAGCAGTCCCCTTGCGATAAGTCAAGACCAGTAGTGTGATAAGATTCATCAAACACCATATCATATACCGGTACGACGTCCCGAGACGCATAATCCATGACAACGGACCGCAGTTCGTTAGTCTCGCGTTCACCCGATTCTGTGATAAGTTCAGAATACAGAACCTATGGACCACGGCTTACAACCCATCAGCCAACGGGTTAGCCGAAGCCTTCAACAAGATGATCATCAAGATCCTGACCATGCTAACATCCCATAGCAAGCACGATTGGGATGAAAAGCTCGGTGAAAGCTTGTGGGCGTATCGTACTACAGTCCGTACTCCCACTGGCGCCACGCCTTACTCATTAGTGTACGGTTGCGAAGCCGTATTACCACTTGAGATTCAGATCCCATCCTTGCGTGTCGCACTTGCGGCAGGGATGTCGAGTGAGGAGAATCATCGACAGCATCTCGCGAAACTAGAGGCGTTAGATGAGAAGCGGCTTGAAGCTCAACAGCACATCGAGTTTTATCAAGCCCGGATCTCTAAGGCTTTCGACAAGAAGGTCAAACACCGGTCTTTCCAGAAAGGGGAGTTGGTCCTAGCCGTCCGACGGCCAATGATCCTCAACTCCAAGAAGAAAGGGAAATTCCAGCCCAAATGGGAAGGTCCATTCAGAGTAGAGATAGCCTATTCGAACAGGGCCTATCGCCTCATCAAGCCAAACGGTGACAAGATCATGATGCCCATCAATGACAAATTCCTAAAGAAGTACTACCCATAGTCTCCCTACAACTCATATATTCTGACAAGTACATGAGTATAAACTGCTCCTTCCCAACCTCCGACTGGTATACGAGGCTAAACTGCTCCCTATCCACCAACTAGTGCATGAGGCTAAACTGTTCCTTACCCTTACTTGGTCGAAATTTCCTACAGTCATAGACCAATGACATAATTCCCCTCTTCGATTCCTTCCACGAACGAGAGGACCACTCTTCAGGAGGAAATACTAAAACTCAGAACGGTCTGTGTTTCTCCCACTCCCACCTGGTCAAACCTTCAAATAGTTAAGACCAAGATCACATTTCTCCCATCGATTCTTTTCAGCAGGACGACAGGTCCACCAAAGTATCATGTTAACAACCACCTCTGACAACCAACTCTCCCACTCGGTCAAACTTTTAAACAGTTAAGACCACAAGATTATCGTGGTACCAAAATCTATGATAATCCTCTCCAAATTTCTCCCACCAGTCCTCTTCAACAAGACGCCGGGATCACTCTCACTGTCATGTTAACACTAAACCTCTGACGATCAACCTTCTCATCCTCTTCAATAGGATGGTGGGTCCTCAAAGTTGCCCCGATCGCAACTAATTCTTGTCAGGTTAACAATCACCTCTGATAAATTTCCCCTCCAATCCTCATCAATAGGATGGTGGATCCACATAACTGTCATGTTAACAATCACCTCTGATAATCCTCACCGTCATTCCCGCAAATGGCGTTGTTCGTCGATATCGGCCTACCAAGCGATGTGCCCCTTCGACATTCCATCCCAGCCACTCCCGTGGGTGACCGGTCAACCCGGGCTAAGCCATTGCGATCAACAACATGGCCCAACCTGATTACGACTTAACAGTTGTAATTATCCCAACCCGACGCCTCACACGGTTAAGGGCAGAGAAGAAGTTTTAGCGTTAAGTCTAAAAGAAACTTCTCGACAACTCATCATACTGAGGGGAATAATATGACTAGCCCGATTCAAACGGTAATCGGTAAAGGCAAATCAAACCCGTTAATAGCTGAGGGTTTGCTAAAAATCCTAAGAGTCAGCCAGTTAAAGGGATAAGAGCCGAAGACCACGCGTACACATCATTCGAGACAAGACAATCAGATAAAAAAAAAGATCTGATTCTCATTCATGATGGAGAACAGTTGATAAAATACAAAAAAAGAAGGGGGGGTACACCCAAGTTGAAAGTCAAAATCTTTTATGTCACGACTCGACATCCCGAACCGCCCTCTGGTGCTCCTTCTCCAAGGTGGTGAGAACCTTTTGGCGGATGTCTTCTTCGGTGAGCGAGACAGTGTTGTGAAGTTTATTCCTTGCCTCCTCTAAGGCCCTGCTCTTCTCCTCAAAATTGGCAATAATCAATTGCTGCTGACCCTCGAGCTCCTCCAGCTCTTTTAGAGCCTGTTCACGCGCCGTTTCTTTGACGGCCAAGAAGGCCTGCAGTTCGGCAATGGTCTGCTTTATTTCTGATATGGATTGGGCCGTGTCTGCCAAGAAAGCATTAGTTTTCTGACGCTCCTCCTCCATCTTTTCACCTTCGGCGGTGATCCGCTTCCACTTCGCAGCCTGCCCCAAATTTCACCATGGTCTTGTCTAAAATTGCTTCGCTCTCTAAAACATCACAAGATGTTCAAGTCAAGGCCAAGAGGTTCTTAGAATGGAGGGTGAGCAACTCCTGGATATCTCTTTTCATCGACGCCAGACGCCGTTGGAATGGCGAAGCTGCATTCGTACCCGTTAGAGTACTTAGATTACCCAGATACATCTGCAGCATTGGTTTGAATTCGCCAAAAGAGCAGCTTCCGTCTAGTACCATTTGGACACTATCATGGAGAAGGATCTAAAAATCTCTGATCGTGGTTTCCACGAGCCTCCTTTTAACGCGAGCAGAGGGAGAGAGAAGAGTATCCTCTGTAGACGGGGCCTGAACCAGGGTGCCGGCCGCAACAAATCATTTGAGTCGACGTTTCTCCTTGACTCAACGCCTCCTCTGCATGAGTGGGCGCCTCTTCACTAACGGACGCCTCTCTTAGAGCTGGCGCCTCACCTCGAGTAGGCGCCGCCTCTTTGGAGAGAAGCACTTCGGCTTGGATCGGCTCCTTCTCGAGTGACGGTAACGCCTCTCCTCCAACCTCCTCCCCCTTGGGGGACGAGACCGCTTCGTGATCCGAAGCTTTTTCCTCTTCATCCCCCGAAGGGACCTGAATGGTCGCGCCTGTCATACCTATGATAAGGAAGAATAAGCCTGAGTTACTCATATTTGGCTTACCAAGTGACAGAATGGACCTAAGAGCGCATACCTCCCAAGGCGAGCGGCACGTCGGGCTGAGTCGGCACCTGTTGCTCAAGCGTCGCCACCAGAGCTTCCGATATAGGCACAATGAGTTCAGTGATGGGAAGGGCTTCTTCGTGGTGAGCTCTCTTAGCCACCCACTCACCAGCAAAATTTGCACCCTCCTCCCTCTGGCGTTTCGGCGAAGGTGAAGGAGCGGGGGTAAAAGGTGACATCCGCATTCGCTCAGCGATGACACCCCTAGCCCCCTCCAAACAGCCTCCAGTCCTAGCCAATTCCTCAGGAGTCTCTCTCTCTTCGCTGAGCCATAGCCAGGTTGGATCATATGCAGGGTGAAGGGTTAGCATCGGGATACCACCCAAACCCCCATGAAGCCCCGTTTCCCAGCTCGCCTTGGAAGACTCCTCAGTAGGAGCTACCTCGGCCCCCTCGGTCGGAGCTACCTGAGCCTCCTCCATCCCAGCTACCTCAGGCCCCTCAGCATGATGGCGGTCTCCTCGCTGCGGTGTGCGGGGAAGACCTCTCGATCGACGCTTGCGCTCGGTCAAACAATATGTATAGAGATCGAACCCCTCCGGGGAGATGCTCACACTCCGATACCACTTACAATAGGTGAATGTGTGGTGAAGAGTGCGATCCCTCAATGGCAGCTCGAAGCGGGCCCCGGTACAGCCGACATGCGTCCAAAACCACCCCCGCGCTCCGTCAACCAACCCCCCTTTAGATTTCAACTGGGGGTTGATATTCCCAACGTATAGCTGGTCATACCCAAATTGGCGAGAGAAACGGCTAGGGAGATAGGGTTCTAGGAGGCATGACGAGCCCGTCCGGAGGAGATGATAGCCTGGTCGGATGTTAACCAACCATCTAAAACTACCAAGAGTCAGGAGGGTGTGCCGGTCAGTTATTGACGCATCTCAAAGAGATTCGCCGTAGCCTCCGCCGGAGAAGTAAGGGAAGCATCGGAAGAAGTCATAATTACCGAAGAAAGACAACGCCTTCCTCATTTCTGCAATGTCCCGAAACTTTCAAGAACAAGTCTCGAGCCGCTTAATGAACGGGACGATCCCGCCTTCCTGGCGGGCCGCTGGCGCACTCATCAAACATTCACAGTGCAGCATGAACCACGCTATCAGATACGTGTATGGCAAAGTGACGCGGGGGTTCGGAGTCCTGGCTACTTCCTCTCCCCCTTCTGCCTCGACAAATGCAACGCGGCAGAATTACGTCGATAGCCTTCGGAGGCCGCTCTGTATGCACGGCGTCATTGCTGACACCAATGCATAGGATCGCCCATAAGCCAAGCGAATGGCTGGATAGAAAACATCCAAAGGGATCGCCTCAAATGAGTGTGTGGGAACCACACACCTCTTCAGCCACAATATCAAATAACCAGCAAGCAAGGCCTTAGGTGAGATCGAAGTCCCCGCCTGGTGATGGTAGGATGCGAAAATAGTTCCCACTGGGAATCCCCCTTTGTCATGCTCAAAAGTCTCCGACTCGCCGCTCTCGGACATCCGGTTATTTATCACCGCTACATCACACACGCCCAGCGGAAGAATAGGCCTCTTCTTGTCATCATTATGGGGGAACAAGTAGTCCGCCCAATTCTTGTGGCTGATCCCGGCAGTCCTCTTCTTGCTACCCTTGTGGTCCACTGACCCAAGGGTGTCCAGACAAATATGGTAATGGCAGAGGAGCTCCCATAGAGTCTCCACCACTTGAGGGGCATGGGCAGAAAGGTGCTCGATCTCCCCTTGGCTGGGGACGTATTCTTCATATGGGAACTCCCCCATCGGCAGACCTGACACCTCATGCATCTCGTGGAGCGCTAACCCTAGCTCTCCGTTTGGCGTGTAGAAGGTGTCACTGTCCGGGCAGTAGAGCTCCAAAATGACCTGGAATTGAGGAGCGTTAATCTTGATACCGTGTTGAGTGGCCCTGATCGCCCTATACAACTCGGACCCCTGAAGGTCGGAGTTCTCTGCCAACACAAACTCAGTAATTCTATACCACCAGGGGCTGTTCCCGGCAGAAGAGTGGATCCACCCGGGTGCTTTGAAGTCCTTCGGAGGAAATTGACCCCCTGCCAAGAAGAAACGATGACTGAAGGTCTCCGCCACTGTGGTCGTCTCGCCCATCGGGAGCTCGCTCTGCAGGAGGCCGGGGTGAAGGGCGGTCATACTTCTGTGAGAGCTGTCAACCCCATATCCAGCTTTGGAACCAGTGAAAGCTCCACAGGTAATCCCGTCCTGGGTCGAAGTCAGGTCCCAGTTCATCATCCTGGGAACAGAAAGCGACCGCAGCTCCACGAGCGAAAACCCCCGCGTCATGTCGGGGAGAAAGTATCGAACTCCGTCAACTTCACGAAGCCACCTGCTCTCACCTAGGAGCATGACCGAGGGGTTAGCTATGGCGTCACCAAACATGAAGTCAGGCTTCCCCATCTCGCGATGCTGATCGTCCAACATCACTGCATCGGTGGTCAATTCTCGCAGCGTCAAATAATATCCCTCAGACACTCGCCACCGCAGCTCCACAGTCCTGTCAACGTCAAAGACCGACACGGGATCGAGGAGAGGAAACCTGGGAGGAACCGAGAAACCTGTACCACCGACAAGGCCGATGGTTGTACCCCTTGGGAGGGATTCATCAGAAAAGGCAGCTGCAGAACAAGACAAAAGGGTTTAGAAACCTTGACTTAACAAATCAACCTAAGTCTTTGAAGCAGGCGGGCTCCTCTACAGGCGAACTGACGAGACTTGCCTGTCGTGGCGAACCTTGCCAGACAACCAAACTCGCCTGATGAAAAGCAGAAACTCGCCAGATGGCTAGCTTCGCCTAACGAAAACAAGAGTTTGCTTGACAAGCGAAGCCGCCAAGATGATCGACTACCGAGTAGACGGCCCGCCGAGGATGAATGTAAGTACCGTCCGGCCCATAGTTCCCTCAACCTACTGGTAGAAGAGGTAGCGGCGGGGCCGGCGGCAGCGGTAGCAGAGGAAGAGGCCGACCCCTTCCCCTTTGAGACGGTCTTCTTCGATTTGGGAGCCATTACGCCTGAATCGAAAACCCGGGTCTTCTTTGAAAACTTGGGTGGCGGATTTTGGAAGCACAGTGGCTTTCCAGCGGAGGAGACGAGGGCTTTATATAGGCGAATCTCGACGGCTGAGATTCGCCAGCTTAAACAAATCTCAACGACTGAGATCCGCCAGTTCACGCAAATCTCGGCACGATCTCCCGCCGAGTGGATGGACCAGATCGAAGGTGCCGCCAATCCTACGACCCAGATCGAATGCGTGAAGACGAGGCGCCCCCGTCAGATCACATTTAATGTGATCTGACACGTCCACGTCGCCCCAGCTGGCTAGCGGACACATGGTCCATGTCGTTTCAAGGCACGAAGCTCGCCTGACGACGCCTAGAACTCGCTCGAGGCGCGAGCTAGTTTGGGAAGGTCTTGAGTTCGCCCAAAGTACGAGCTCGCCTGCCAAATAACTTAAGCTCGCCCGAAGTTGGGCTCGCCTGCCGAATGGCTTGAGCTCGCCCGAAGTACGAGTTCGTTTGCCGAGTGCTTGAGCTCGCCCAAAATTCGGGCTCGCCTCCCTCGCCCGATGATCATGTAGGATTGTTGATCTAACTCAATGAAACACTAGGGGGGGTGAATAGTGTTTTATAAAATTTTATGCAAAATAGATAATAAATTGCAATAAGATAGCACAAGCTCAGAAATTTCACAATCACAAACACAGAGATTTATACTGGTTCCACCTCCCAGGTGTACATCCAGTCCCCAAGCAAATCCCGCTTGAGAGTTTCCACTATGATTTTGAAATACCCTTACAAAATCAAACACAAACGACCAATTTGCAAGCCTATGCAAATTGCAACAATCTCAAACTCGAGATCAACAATTCTCACACGAGAATTCCTTTTGAAGAAGCAAAGTACGAGTCCTATAAGCCTTGAAGTGTTGATGATGTGCAGCAGTGGCTTAAGAACTTTTAATCTCAAAATAATGTTTAACTCTTTTGAATCTTGCAATTGAATCAATGGCAAGAACAGCTTTTGACTTTTGAACTTTTGAACTCTCTTTTAATATCAAAATTCAAGATCAATGCATAAGAATTTCGTTTTACTTTTTCTCAAGTTTTACCTATTTATATCTCTTGAAAAGACACAATTTAAAACCAAAGAAACGGATATAAACCGATAAAAACGCTCAAAAATTCAAATTCAAGAGTCGAAAATCAGATCAGAGTCGACTACAATTTCATATTAGTCGACTAATGCGTGTTTACGGACTCGTATAGATAGTTTACTTCTTAGTAGTCGACTACTATATGTATTAGTCGACTAATCTGTAATTTTACGGTTTACGGAAAATTATTCAAGTATTCATTAATTAGACTACTATTATCATTAGTCGACTAATGCATAAAATATCGAGAAACTTGTATATTGATCAAATCAAATAACTAGTCGACTACTATTTGAATTGGTGGAGCTACTATAGACCAAAAATATTATAAATTAAATGTTTTTAACTTTAAAACTCTAATGGTTAACATAGGAGATTTCTATAGTTAACCAACACACTAAACATGTGTTAGTGTGTTCTAAAAGTGTGTGTGTGTGTGTGATCAAGGCTTGTACAATTTGATCTAAGTAAAGAAGAGAAAAATTACATTTATCTTGCTTCTCATCTTCAATATTTCATAATGCCTTGAACTCATCTTGTACTTGTCCAAATTTGATACAAATGATATCTGCATCAACAAGTTATGAAACACACAACAACACATATATATATAACATATATTGTTATCATCAAAATACTAACTTGAGAATATGAAAATCAACATTCTCCCCTTTTTGATGATAACAATCAATAATATAAAATTAAATTAAAATTACTCCCCGCATATAAGCATCTTGTATATAAGCATACATAATAACACGATTTTACTCCCCTTTGTTATCAACAAAAGAAGGAAACATATAAGATAGGCAATTTAATATTTCACAAGATGAGCTAAAACTTCAAATAGATCATCCAGATTATGAACATAGTCCAAGACTTCACCCATCCAAATAGGTAAGCAAAGACTTGCCATGAAAATCAAAATGTTGATAACCTCCATCGGCATAATCTGGGTTATAAAACAAACAAATAGTGCTTACCAACTTAATAATAGCAGTCATTCCTATAACATAAATGAAAACACACAACATAGTTTTAATTTTGACATAGAAAAGAAATAACACACAAACACACAAATTCTACGGATACTAAAACACTAAAAAACACAATTCTAATGATCGGAAGGTCCTGAAGGATGTTGATAGCCATGAAAGTTTGAGTCGAGCTTTTTGTTAAAGTCTTCAAACATGCGCATCATGACTTGTTGGTTGTCCATCATTTCCGTTGGTTGTTCATGATGGAGATGTTACGATCAAAAGCGATTTTGACCGGTTTTCTAGTTTAGGATCTTGGTGAGAGAGTCTTTGTATTGTGCATCCGAAAAGCACGATGGTTCAGGTTGCATAGATGGTGGAATATTGCTTGAATAGGGTGCAGCTTGATGTGAGGATTGAGGAAATTGTTGAGTTTGAGGATGTTCAGGTTCATGTTCAGCTTGTTGTTGGTGCGAAAGTTGAAGTTGGGTATTTTCATCCTTGTTAGGGCATTTGAATCAAAGAACTCAACTGATCGAAGTATGGATGTTTGAATCTAAATCCACACGAAAAGCATCGAAAATAGTAGTCAAGAATGCTCCAAAAGGAAGAAATCCTCTATAAGGAATGTGGAGGAAATTTTCGAAATAAACTTCAGCCCAATTTACTTGAATATTAGCCATGATTGCATATAGGGCTTTAGCTAATTCTAAAGAGATGAAATGAAAACTCCCGATTTTGGATATAAATTATATGCTAAAATTCGAGCAATAAAGCGAGGAAAAGGTCAAGTTTTGAGAATGATTTATGATTCCTCCTTGACCGGTAGAAAAATAAGATGTTGAAGGACATGTTCATCATCCATAGAAACATCTTCAAGACTAATTCCTCTATAAGGAATGTTAAGAATTTTTCCTAAAAGTTTAGGAGAAAAGGAAATTTCTTTTCCTTTAACTAAACTATTTATCAAACATTTGTCATTATCGACTTTTATGTGAAAGATTAGTGTAGAAAAGCTTAATAAGAAGTGGATAATAGGGTTTTCGATTTTCTCAAGAATAAAGTTGGTCTAATCCAATATTTGCAAAATACCCTCTCAAATTATGAAGTGCAAAATCTTCATATTTGATAAAACCACTGTGGAGTATGTCATAAGTTTGCATATCCTTAAATTGATCTAAAAGACTAGGATCTTTAAGGTAAATGGTATAATCTTCAACAAAGTTGAGAAGGACGATCGTGATCGCTTTGATCTAGACATATTTGAAAGGAAAAGAAGTTGGAGAAGACTTACCAAGAAATTGGAGTGACTAAAACACTAAGATGTTGATCGACAAGCTGAAAGTGGTCGACTAATGCTTCTAGTAGTCTAATTAATGATGCTTGAAAACCTAAAAACTAAGAAGACTTGAAGATTTGAAGGAGGAAATGGATTTGGACGAAACCCTAAGATGAAGAGAGGATGCCCTAACCGAGGATTTTCGGTTTTGGAAGAGTGGAAACGAAGAGAGTGGGTAAAATGAGTTGGGGTAGTTTTGTTAGGGTTAAAAATAAATGAAAGGCTAGGATTAAATAAAAATGAATGAATGGTTGAGATTTAGTACATAAGAAAAAGAAATCTAGGGCTAGGATTTAAGATGATTAGATGTATGGTTGAGATCAAAAGTAACTTATGTTATTGGATAGTGGGTTTGGGTTGAAAAGAAACAAGATCCAATAACTATTTGTTCGAAAAAGTAGGTGAGTAGTCGACTAATCTGAATATATAGTCGACTAATAAGACATTGACGTAATAAAACTATATGTATGATTGTGCATGTAGTCGACTAGTGAAGTAGTTAGTCGACTAATCTGAATATATAGTCGACTAATAAGACATTGACGTAATAAAACTATATGTATGATTGTGCATGTAGTCGACTAGTGAAGTAGTTAGTCGACTAATAAGAATATGTATTTAAATGTACTTATTTAAAAATTAATTTAAATCAGAATTGAACATATACCTAATTCTCTTCTTAATTTAACATAAATTTCTTCTTTTAATGGTTTTGTTAAAATATCCGCTATTTGATTATTAGTAGAGATAAAATCTAATGTAATATCACCCTTAAGAACATGATCACGAAAAATGATGTCTTATATCAATATGTTTTGTACGTGAATGTTGAATAGGATTTTAGATAAATTAATTGCACTAGAATTGTCACACATTATAGATGATGTAGGACAAATAATACCATAATCGATAAAGTTTGTTTCATCCATAGAACTTGTGCACATGCTAAACTAGCGACAATATATTACCTTGGGTTGTCGATAATGATACGTAATTTTGTTTTTACTAAACCATGATACAAGTGAGTGTCCTAAGAAATGACATGTACCACTTGTACTTTTTCTATCGATTTGCATCCCAAGAAAATCAAAGATCACTATAAGTTAGTAAATCAAATGTGCTATTCTTTGGATAAAATAAACCAAAATCAAGTATCTTTAAGATATCTAAAAATTCTTTTAACAGCTTTAAGATGTGATTCTTTACGATTGGATTGAAATCTAGCACATAAGCAAACACTAAATATAATATCATGTCTACTAGCAAGAATGTAAAGAAGTGATCCGATCATACCTCGATATAGCTTTTGATCAACATTCTTACCATTTTCATCCTTATCAAGAGATGTTGTAGTACTCATTGGTGTACTTTTACTTGTTGTATTGTCCATTCCAAAGCGCTTGAGTAATTCTTTGGCGTATTTGCTTTGATTGATGAATATTCCTTCCTTTAATTGTTTAATTTGAAGTCCAAGAAAGAAATTGAGTTCACCCATGTGACTCATTTCAAATTCATCCCGCATAATCTTAGCAAATTCTTGACAAAGATTGTTGTTAGTAGAACCAAATATAATGTCATCTACATAAATTTGTATTAATAAAATATCTTTATTTATTTTCTTAATAAATAATGTAGAATCAACTTTTCCAATTTCAAAACCGAAGTTAAAAGGAAATTTTTAATCTATCATACTAAGCACGAGGTGCTTGTTTAAGACCATATAAAGCCTTTTAAGTTTATAAACATGATTTGGAAACTTTTCATGTTCAAATCCGTGAGGTTGTTCTACAAAACTTCTTCTTTTATAAAACCATTTAAAAAGCACTTTTAACATCCATTTGAAATAGTTTAAAATTCATAAAACATGCAAATGCAAGAAGAATTCTAATAGATTCTAAGCGTGCTCTTGAAGCATAAGTTTCATCATAATCAATACCTTCTTCTTGATTATATCCTTGTGCAACTAATCTAGCTTTGTTTCTAATAACATTTCCAGATTCATCTAGCTTATTTCTAAAACCCATTTAGTTCCTATAATTGACTTATCTTGTGGTCTAGGTATAAGATCCCAAACATCATTTCTTATAAATTGATTTAACTCATCTTGCATAGCATCTATCCAAAAATTATCAAGTAATGCTTCTTTTACATTTTTAGGTTCTATTTCAGAAACAAATGCAACATGAACAATTAAATTAAAATGAGATCTAGTTGTAACTTTATCGAAATATTTCCAATAATTAAATTATGTGGATGATTTTTGACTTCTACAAAATCCTTTGGTAAATCATTTTGTAAATCATCATTCTTTGAAATATCTATCATTGGAGTATCATGAGAATTATTATTTAAATCATCATCATCATTTAAAGTATTAGATGATTTTCAAAACTTTCATTAAAAGAAACATGCATAGATTCTTCTATACCTAATGTTCTTTTATTATAAATTCTATAAGCTTTGCTATGATCGAATATCCAACAAAAATACCCTCATCGATTTAGAATCAAATTTATCCAAATTATCTTTTGTATTTAATATAAAATATTTACAACCAAAAGATTTAAAATAAGAAACTTTAGGAATTTTATTAAAAACAATTCATAATGAGTTTTCTTTAATATAGGTCTTAATAAAACTCTATTTTGAACATAACAAGTCAGAAACCGCCCAAAAATATTTTGGTAAATTACTATCACATAACATTGTTCTAGCACATTCTTGTAAAGATCTATTCTTTCTTTCTACAACTCCATTTTGTGGAGCTGCTCTAGGAAAAGAGAAAGTATGAGAAATTCCATTTTATCACAAAAATTTGCAAAAGTTTATTTTCAAATTCTCCTCCATGATCACTACATTATAGTAACTATTGAAAGAGTTTGATTTTGAATTTTCTTACAAAATATAGAAAATTAATTAAAAGCATCATTTTTGTGTTTAAGAAACATTACCCATGTAAATCTTGAAAAATCATCAACAATTACTAATACATATTTACTTTCATTTAGTGAAGCTACTCTTGAAGGACCAAAATGATCAATATGAATTAATTCTAATGGTCTATTTGTAGAAATAACATTTTTAGACTTAAAAGATGATTTATGCATTTTTCCTTTTGACATGCATCACAAAAATTATCTTTATAAGAAATCTTAGGTAAACCATTTACAAAATTATTTTTGAAATCTTAGATATATGTTTAAAATTAACATGACCAAAACGCCTATGCCATAAAATAGAATCATTAATAGATGCAACAAGACAATGTTCATTTGAAACATTATTTATTGATAAAACATATATATTGTTCTTTCTATTACCTTTATATAAAATATTTTTCCAATCAATATCATAAATTAAGCAAGAATCTTTTTCAAGACAATTTTAAAATCTTTATCACAAAGTTGACTTATACTAAGCAGATTATGTTTAAGACCTTCAACTAATAAAACATTATTAATAATAGGTTTATTAGAATTACCAACGGTGCCAATACCAATCACCTTTCCTTTGTTATTGTCTCCAAAGGTGACTGTACCACCATCTTTGTCTTGAATTGATGACAATAATTGAATGTTCCCCGTCATATGTTTTGAACAACCACTATCTAAAATCCATCTATCTTTCTTTGGTACTGAAAAGATAAACATTTATAATCTTGGTACCCATTTTACATTGGGTCCTTAAAATTAGTCTTTAGGAAACCAAACCCATGAAGAGTTTGATTTTCCTATGTAATTAGATGATAAACAAACATCTTTAATAAAGCTAGAAATATAAGACTTTTTCTTATTATAATTTAAAACTTTAGGAACCCAAATAAATAAATATTTTGGTTTTCTTTTATTTAAAATATTATCTTTAACATTTTGTTTATATACTAATGAAGATGATTTTACAAAAGTGGTTTTCTTATGAATATCTTTTTCAACTTGAAAACCCAATCCTTTTGTCTTTTGAGTTTCTTTTGATAAGAAAGTAAAGTTTTTAAATTTTCTTTACCTTTATTAAACTTACTAACATTTAAGTATATGTCATCATATTTTGATTTAATCAAAGAAATATCTTTATCTAAAATACTAATGCGAGTCTTTAAATTATTGCATTCTGATTTTAGATACAAATTTTCATTAGTTAAAAATAATTTTCTTTGAGTAAATTCTCATTTTCTTCTTTTAATTTAATTTCTTGTGAATTAACATAAGAAGAATTTAAATCAGAAATTTCCTCTAATAATCTCTTATTTTCATTTTAAGAAAATTATTTGAGACTTTCAACCTTACAAAGTTTCATATAATTCATTAAATGCATCTAAAAGTTCTTCATTATCGTTTACCTCATCTTGTGCCATGAAGCACATATGGGCACTTTCATTTTCTTCACTTTCTTCATCAGATGAAGAGTCATCACTGTCATCCCAAGTTGCTGTCATTGCCTTCCTTTTCTTATTACTTGGTGTATTGTTGAAGAAATTTGATTTTTGCTTGTTCTTCAATAATGGATAGTCTTTCTTCATATGTCCTGCTTTATTACACTTGAAACAAACAAGTGAGTTATTTGAATTAAAAGATTTAGATTTAAACTTACCTTGTTTTATGAATTTCCAAAATTTTCTTGCAAACATGCTCATCTCTTCATTTTCATTATCTGAATCTTCTTTATCAGATGTGATGTTGAATGCAAGAACTTTCTTGTTTTTCGTCTCATCTTCATTCTTTCTATCTTTAATTTGAACTTCGTATGCCATTAGATTACCAATAAGGTTCTCCACTGTAAGGGTTGATAGATCATTTGCTTCCTCTATTGCGGTAATTTTTTTTTCCCATTTAGGAGTGAGTGAGCGAAGTATCTTTCGCACCATTTCCACTTGTGTATATGTTTTACCAAGACCAATGAGAGAATTTGTGATATCGGTAAATCTTGTAAATATTTCTCCAATAGTCTCATTTTCTTTCATTGAAATAATTCAAACCTCGTATAAGAACAGAATTTTAGATTCCTTTACTTTATTTGTACCTTCATGTGTTACCTCAAGTGTATGCCAAATATCATTATCGGATGTAGCCGTTGACACTCTGTTGAACTCATTCCTATCAAGTGCACAAAATAAAGCATTCATTGCTTTTGAGTCCAAATTTGCATTATTCCTTTGAGTTGTAGTCCATTCTACAAAAGGAGTGGTTGGCTTCTCATATTTTGTCTTTCTGACATTCCAAAGTTCATATCCAATTGATTGAAGATAGATCTTCATTACGCACTTCCGATAGTTATAGTTAAGTCCATCAAACATTGGAGGGCGATTTGTTGAATGACCTTCTTTGAATTTTGAAGTCGATCTGAAGTTGATGCCATCTTTGACCTTTCTCTGATACCAAATGTAGGATCGTTGATCTAACTCAATGAAACACTAGGGGGGGTGAATAGTATTTTATAAAATTTTATGCAAAATAGATAATAAATTGCAATAAGATAGCACAAGCTCGAAATTTCACAATCACAAACACGAGATTTATCTTGGTTCCACCTCCCGTGTACATCCAAATTCCCAAGCAAATCCCGCTTGAGAGTTTCCACTATGATTTTGAAATACCCTTACAAAATCAAACACAAACTGACCAATTTGCAAGCCTATGCAAATTGCAACAATCTCAAACTCGAGATCAACAATTCTCACACACGAGAATTCCTTTTGAAGAAGCAAAGTACGAGTCCTATAAGCCTTGAAGTGTTGATGATGTGCAGCAGTGGCTTAAGAACTTTTAATCTCAAAATAATGTTTAACTTTTGAATCTTGCAATTGAATCAATGGCAAGAACAGCTTTTGACTTTTGAACTTTTTGAACTCTCTTTAATATCAAAATTCAAGATCAATGCATAAGAATTTCGTTTTACTTTTTCTCAAGTTTTTACCTATTTATATCTCTTGAAAAGACACAATTTAAAACCAAAGAAACGGATATAAACCGATAAAAACGCTCAAAAATTCAAATTCAAGAGTCGAAATCAGATCAGAGTCGACTACAATTTCATATTAGTTGACTAACTGTGTTTACACGCATCAGATAGACAGCTTATTTCTTAGTAGTCGACTACTATATGTATTAGTCGACTAATCTATAATTTTACAGCTCGAAAATTGTTCAAGTATTCATTAGTCGACTACTATTATCATTAGTCGACTACTATATGTATTAGTCGACTAATGCATAAAATGTCGAAACTTGTATATTGATCAAATCAAATAACTAGTCGACTACTATTTGAATTGGTCGACTACTATAGACCAAAAATATTATAAATTAAATGTTTTAACTTTAAAAACTCTAATGGTTAACATAGGGATTTCTATAGTTAACCAACACACTAAACATGTGTTAGTGTGTTCTAAAAGTGTGTGTGTGTGTGATCAAGGCTTGTACAATTTGATCTAAGTAAAGAAGAGAAAAATTACATTTATCTTGCTTCTCATCTTCAATACTTCATAATGCCTTGAACTCATATTGTACTTGTCCAAATTTGATACAAATGATATCTGCATCAACAAGTTATAAAACACACAACAACACATATATATAACATATATTGTTATCATCAAAATACTAACTTGAGAATATGAAAATCAACATTCTCCCCCTTTTTGATGATAACAATCAATAATATAAAATTAAATTAAAAATTACTCCCCCTGCATATAAGCATCTTGTATATAAGCATACATAATAACACAGATTTTACTCCCCCTTTGTTATCAACAAAAAGAAGGAAACATATAAGATAGGCAATTGAATATTTCGTCAGTATGAGCTAAAACTTACTTAGATCTTGATGACGTCGTTCTTCGATCTTCTCATGATTATGTCATATTTGGGGTTCTTCAGCAATTTTCGATGCCTACAGATACCCCCTCCAAAGTTTTCAGACTCCACTGTATTTTGTCGAGGGGTCTGGAATACTTTGGATAAGATACGCCTTGCTTCTGTTCAACGTTGAACTTTATAGAAGAGGCCTATATCTTGCTTTAGCTTTCGAACCCTGGCTACGCGACGTCGCTGACCATATTTTGGGCTCAGTAGCTGTTGCATTTGTATTTGAACTGGTTGAAATGACGAAGTCGAATTTGAACTAATCATCTTCATCTTGAGGGTCACCACTTGGGTCGTAATTGAGAGCCTCGAGAACCAAGTTGTCTCATCACAGTGGCATATGATTCTTCTTCAGTAACGAGAATTTAGAGAAGAAGCGTCGTCAGTTTATTGAACACTTGGAACATAAATTACAGGTTGTCAGACTTCTGGGAAAGCTTCCGAATCTAATATGGGACCAATTTGCCTTGAATACGCTGTCTCGAATCTCGTGTGGAGGATAATCATCGAGTTCTGGAATTACCGAGACAGTTTGGTGTCTCTCTTCATGCGCGGCAGTTTTAGGGGTGTCGCGCTCGAAGAGGATGCGCGCGGCAGTCTAAGGTGTTGCGCTCGAAGAGGGCATGCGTGACAGTTATGACTGCCGCGCTCGAGGGGCCGAGACAGTGTCTGCCCTATAAGAGCCGACACATCGGGTCTTTCTCAACACTTTTAGCCCGCCTCTTGGAATTCAAAACCCTTCCAAAACTGCTCCTTCTTCTCTATAAAAGCCTCAAGATCCTTTCCCAAGCCGCAAATCTTCCTCTTTACTCAAAAACCTATTTTTTAGATCTAGGGTTTCACTCGGTTTTTCTTGGACTTCGACCGATTCTTGATCGGTTTTCTTCACAAAATCGAATATCTTCATGATTGTCCATCAAATCCGAAGCTCCCTCAGCAAAACCCTAGCCTCCTTGAGTCTTATTGCCTTGAGTTCCATCAAAACCCGACTTTTCTTCCTTGTTCAAGCCAAAAAAAAACTAATTTTTACCATGTCTCCCAAGAGATCTCGTGTCCCCAAGGCCAAATGTGTTCCCCAAACCTCTGATGTCAAAGAACCGACTGCCTCGTCTTTTGGGGGTGAGTTCTTTTTGGTGTATGCACATATTTTGGGTTGAAAAGTGGGATTTTTTGTGTAGAAAACATCGTTTGTTCTCCTTTGCGAGACGTTCGAGAAGAGTCGAGGTCCTCCTTTGTGAGGATCTGGGCTTAAATGAGTGTTTTGCATTGCCAAAACGCTCGTAGAATCAAAAGTATGAGATTGAGTCGCCTGCGGTGATGCGAGAACGTCGCGCTAGCGAGGCGGTTTGAACTTCATCATGTTGGCGAGCAGTTTGAACTATCTCGGCGCTTCGAAGGCGATCGTGTCTATCTCGCTGATGGTGAGGCGGTTTGGCTGTCTCGCTGCTTGCTGCGGATATGGGTATCTCGACCAGCTGAGACAATTCTCTCATTTTTTGATTTCTGCTAAGTGTCCTTCACACCTAGTATCGCTCACTGGTCTTGTTCTGATATACTCTCCTGTGCCTTACAGTTGAATTCCCTTCTTCGGCGTTTGCTGCTCACGAGTCGAGTGGACTGCATAGCACCGTGTTCTTCTCCTCTCGTGAGGTGCCATTAGTGACTGATATCCCCCTCCTCGGCCCAAGTGCACCTCCGAAATTATTAGAGTTACTGGAGCATGGGGACCGTCGTGACTTGCGGAGGATGATGACTGACGCCCCGCTGATGAAAGGTGCTGGATCTACGGAGGTCATGAGGAAATCCAGCTACTTGTTCGAAGACTCTGTTGCGGACCCGGAGGTTCTATCTCCCTCAAGATCAATCTTGGTCAGATGAAGGCGACGGTGCTCATCTTCACCTACCTTCTTCTACTCGCCATCATTCATTGGTGCACTTGCGCGACCTGTCAGTCAAGAGGAGTATGTCCTGGAGGTTGACTGAAGATCAGGAGCGTATACATTGTGGATATGTTGGTCAAGGCGCTACCCCAGGCTCCAGTGATAGGGATTATGTCCGTGCACTCTATCCCGGAATTACGGGTCAGGATAGCCCACCTCACAACGAGTTGATGGTCAAGGTTGACGCGGTGAAGAATCGCCTGGCCAGAATAGGAAGGGAATTGCCTCCCAAGAAATCCCACCGATGCTTTGGTTGGGTTCACTCTACCGGCGATCGATGGTGGACACGGATGACCAAGTACGTCCTCGGTCGATGTAGCCGTGAGCTTCAAGAGATTGGCTTGTACGTTCCCATTCGCGTGAGCATGTATGGGATTCCCATCAGTGTGCATCACTTCCTCGCGCTTTTGGAGATTTACAACCCGGACACCAATACTTTCTTAACAAAGAATGGGGAGCTGGGCTTACCGCTCCACGAGATGATGAAAGTATCTGGTCTTCTGATGGGTGACGCTCCGTACCAGGAGTACTTCCCCACAAATCGTTGACTGAAGGGAATGAAAGAGAAGGGATCGGCTGGTTATGAGATCCTGTGGGAGCTAACCTGTCATTACCAGACGGTGATAGCGTCAGCTGAAGTGAGGGTCAGGAAAAGTCCGCAGGTCAGCTTAAAATAGTTCGCCGATTATCTGTTCAAGAATCTGGAAGGCAATGACGACGTGAGCGAACTGGAACCCCTAACTCCTTCTGCCATCAACAAGTTAATTGCGAAGACGAATGCCCAATCTTTTACCACCCCATTTGCTGAGGGCAAAATTCCTAAGGGCACCAAGTTCGAGACTTTTTTGTGTCAAGTACAGAAGCAAATCAAGCCACAAACTCTTCTGGCAGGCTACCTGATAATTTGGTTAAAGAAGTGCGTAGTCCCGCATCAATCCTCAGACGCTATGCCTCTGGAAGTGCTCTTCCCAGCCGTTGAGCTAGTCGTTGGTTGCCGACTTTCTCTTCTTCCGGCGATGGTGGCAGATATCCACTGTGGGCTTCGACGCTTGGTCGCTGGCTTCATCCAAAAGGGCAAAGGATCCTCCGATGATATCCCGGCCGTCAAGGTTGAGTTGCCATACACTTATTTGATGGCTTGGCTTGTCCTTCATCGCCCGGACTTAATGACGGCGCCTGAGACAGTTAACCCCGAAGCCTCTCACAGAAATCTTGAGAACTGTAAGTGGAGAGCAAGACAATGGTCTGAGGCGTCTCGCCAATTCAAGATCGCCAAGAGTTGGGAATTCTTCAAGTGTTTCCCGCACTTCTCAGGTCGGTACGATGAAGTGCTTGTAGATGTTGTCGAACCCAATGGAAGCTGTACTATCCTGGATCTTGGCTGCTTTCGGTGGCTGATAAACATCCGGCCCGGCTATCTCATCTTCTAAGTCAAGAACTCCTGTGACATTGAGCCTTATTTTCCATGCTGATTTTCTCATCAATTCGGCTACGATCAGATCTATGTCGGGAATCTGAATCGGGGGATGAAGACCCACGGAGACCTCATCGACGGTGCGTATACCGTTTTGAGTATCACGCTGACCGATGCCAAGTTCAAATTTCTTCGAGCCTAAACTTCAAACAACTTTCTTGTATTGCAAGTGGCTTATTGCGGCTAATGCCCCAACTTCCAGGATTTTAGAAGTTGAAGCGGAGCGTGGAAGAGAGCCTACACCCTCCCCTCTGCGAGCTCGACCATCAAGAAAGTCAAAAGGCAAGAAGAAGGCTGTTCAGGAAGAGAGCGAGGAAGAAGATTTTGACGATGCAATCTGAACTTCCGAAGAGGAAGAAGAAGAGATTGTTCGTCCTACAGGAGTCCGGGTACGGAGTGAAGAAGAAATGGTCCGTCCTACGGGTGTCCGGATACGGAGTGCAGTGGTAGTTCCTCCTTCACATCGTTCTCCAACTCGACGGGATGCACCAGTCCGGGCCTCTCTCCGTGTCCCATCTCCTCCCTGACGTCCTGTGAAATGCCCTCGCAAGAAGGTCGTTCTCACCTATCCCCACAAAATGACTGTTGAGACAGGGGAAGAGGAAGAAGAGGAAGAGGAGGTTTTCAATCTCATTCTCCGGAAGAGGGCTCATACATCGACGACCATTCCCACCTCCACTTCTATTGCCAGAGCGTTGATGCGCATGAAGAAGGTCACATATAGGCCTCGGCGTCCAAGATCTCTAACTCCTGAGGTAGCGGGCACTGACTTCCCAATTAGAGGAGAAGGTAAGATTTTTGTTAACTCGAACTTTATGGTTTCGCCTGCCATCAACACTTAATATTTTATCTTCTTTTTCATCCTTTCCCCAGAACGCTCTGAAGAAGGTGAAATTCTGGCTGAGCCTTCCCATCCGCCAGCATTCGTCTATGCAGATCCTGGCTTCACGATGTAAATACATGAAGCTATGGATGAGGGCGCCCCGGATACTGTCATCGGCGCAGATGTTGACATCCCTCATGTTCCCGAGACTGTCGTCGCAGGTACGAATACCTCCTCTGGATGGCAACTCAAGGAATTAAAAGAATCCGACTTTATTCCTCCGCTAATCGCTAATGCGCTTCATATTCTTTTAGAAAAACTTTAAGAAATGGGCGCAAGTGTTAGCCAAGCGGAGTCAACTCTCGGTATGAAGTCGGAACTCTACTTTGTTCTCCCTTCTTTGTATTGAAGAGTTAACATGTTGTAGCTGTAGTGATGGAAGAGAAAACTGAGGGAGAGGCGGCTCCAGGCGGGATGCTCGATGAATTCGCTGAACCCACGGAATCGGTTCCCGGTAAATACATATATTATTTTGATTCTAACATATGTAAATATATGCAAACTGACACCCAGAGTGTGTTGTCGATGTCACAGTGGAAGGCCAGATGCAAACGGAGCCTGCGCATGAAGGAGGTCTCGAGGAGCTCTCTGGATCAAGCCTGGTCCAAATGATCTCTGTTGTTGATTTCGATCATAACCTGATTTCCGAGATGTTATCAGAACAGACTCAGAGAGAATCCGTTATAGAGGCCATCCTTTCTTTAGGTACGTGTCATATTATTCAGATCCTCTCAATTTTCGCGCTGATATGCGATACCTGACAACGTTGTCCCTTGCAGGCCCCTTCATTACTGTTGCGGAGCAAACTGGAGGCTCTCCAGTTCCCCATTTGGAGACTCAACCTCTTATTTCTCAAACTGAGTCCATTATTGTCTCGACTCTTGCTGAGAGTTCGCTCGTTCAACCTGGACCACCGCCTACTCAAGCCGAACCTGAATCAACTCCGGTGGTTCCCGAGGCTATATCGACGAGCGTGGGGGAGACAACGCCAGCTGGAGGATCTTCTAGCCACATTGGTATATCTCCCAATCTTATTTCTTATGAGAGTTTTAGGATTTAAGGTCCTCAGAAACTTACACTTCCTTTTCCGCAGCGGCTCCTTCCGTATTGTACGGCACGATTAGAGCTTTGATGGCGGATGAAGACCCGGAGAAGATGGTCATCAGTGCAGAGCTTGAGGGTTTCACGTTCCTTCTCAGTAAATTGATTGAAAAGGTCGTGAATAAAGGCCCTTCCTTCAGCTCTGCAAAACGGCTTCTCGATCGGCATGTGAGTATTATAAGAGAAGAGGGCTTTTTCGACTTGGCAGACTCTATTACAGAAGACCTGGTTTAGTTGGAGTAGGAGCTAGGGGAGCTTCAGAGACTACGGTCCGGGGGTGCTTCCTCTTATATCTCCTCTCGAGTCGAATCTATCATGCAAGCTAGGGAAGCCAAGGGCAGAGCTGCTCAAGAGGAACTGTAGCAAGTGCAAGCTCAGTCCGAGCGTATAAGGACAAGTCTAAATGCACGGGATGTAACCAATGCCGACTTGCTCCGCTCAGTTGAGATGTACAATCTTGAGATTGCTCGTTTAAAGAAAGCTCTTGAGGATGCTGAAGAGGCGCGTGCTCTCTCGAAGATTGATCTAGCCAGCTCAGAGAAGACTCGATCTAAACTAGCTGAGCAATTGAAGGTGTCTGAGGAAAGGTTTGCTGAATTAGATTGAAAGGTCATTCAGCTTCTAACTCTTGATGACACTTCGAAGATGCTTTTGGAAGAGGAGTTAACACAAAAGTACGAAGAGGAGCTCTCAAGCCTAGAAGAACGGATCCGCCGCCGTCAATTCTCACACTAGAATACTTCTGTAACTTTTATTTATTTGGTCGAAATTTTGTACTTCGTTATCCATGAAATAAAATTTTAGTTTTCCTTTCATCGACTTTTATTATGTCATTTATTTTATCTTGAACAAATGATCATAATCTTGATAGGATTTTTGACAAACCCTCAGCCATCAACGGATTTGATATGCCTTTACCAACTACCGTTTGAGTTGGGCTAGTATGTAGATTGTCTAAGTTCGTTCTACATGTTACGTTGTGCTAAAAGAATGAATTCTCTTAGACTTTGTGCTACGATATTGAATACGTAGGCTTTGTCAATTGTCACGGGAATTGACTACCCGGCGGCGTGTGTTAGACGCTGACTTATTTCTAGTTCGGAACAGAGATAACATCCCTATGCATGAAGGCATAGTTTAGGTGTCATTAGGTAATGACATCTATGCTACGATACCGAATACGTAGGCTTGGTCAATTATCACGGGAATTGACTACCCGGCGGCGTGTATTAGACGCTGACTTATTTCTGATTTAAGGACAGGAATAACACCTACTATGCATAAATAGGCATAGATTTAATAGATTATTAGGTCAGTAATGAGACTGGCTATGCATCGAATACATAGACTTTATTTGCTACGACATTGAATACGTAGACTTGGTCAATTATCACGGGAATTGACTACCCGGCGGCGCGTGTTAGACGCTGACTTATTCCTAATTTAAGGACAGGAATAACACCTACTACGCATAAATTTGTGTAGATTTAACAAGTCATTAAGTCAGCAATGAGACTGGCTATGCATCGAATACATAGACTTTATTTGCTATGATATTGAATACGTAGATTTGGTCAATTGTCACGTGATTGACTACCCGGCGGCATGTGTTAGACACTGACTTATTCCTAATTTAAGTACAGGAATAACACCTACTACGCATAAATAAGCGTAGATTTAACAGATCATTAAGTCAGTAATGAGACTGGCTATGTATTGAATACATAGACTTTGTTGTTGTTGTCTTCTCATGGGGCGAAGGAGAACCCGTTGTGTCTTCTCTTGGGGCGAAGGCGAACCCGTTGTGTCTTCTCTTGGGGCGAAGGCAAACCCGTTGTGTGTTGAAGGAGAAGAAGGTATTTTCTTATCTTCCGCTTCAATAGAGAACCCCTCGTTCACGTGAACTGAGAGTCAGAAGAATTCCTGATGCACGTGCACCAGAGAATCTATACAGAAACTCAAAGTGGGATCTCCACTTCGAGAATTAAATTGGAGTCGGGCCATGCGGCTTTGACTCAGAAAAGAAAAGGGGGCCTTTTAACTCACGTGAGTAAAAAATGAACTTGGAGAAACCTATCTTACTCAAAAGATCTGGTGACTCAATTTTTTCTCCTCTTGGGGCAGAGACGAACCCAAAAAATAAGATAAGATTTTGATATTTGCAGGTGGCCCTAACTGCTGGGAATTTTGGCCAAGTGGGAGTGATGATTAAAGGAATTTTGATTTTGATCCTAACTGTTCAAAGGTTTGACCAAGTGGGAGTGATGATAAAAGAATTTTGATTTTGGTCCTAACTGTTCAAAGGTTTGACCAAGTGGGAGTTTAGTGAATGTGACTATTCAAAAGTTTGATCGTCCAAAACCGTAGAAACGGGTTATCCTGAGTATACTAGGGATAATATTTCTTCAGGAACTTCCCGTTGATTGGCATCATTAACTTGTCGCCGTCTTGAGTGATCAGGCGATATGCTCCATTTGAGTAGACTGTGTCAATTACGAACGGTCCTTCCCATTTGGGCTGGAATTTACCTTTCTTTTTAGAATTGAGAATCATTGGTCGCCGGACAGCGAGTACCAAGTCTCCTTCCTTGAAAACCCGATGCCGGACTTTCTTGTTGAAGGCTTTGGAAATTCTGGCCTGGTATAACTCAATTTGCTGTTGAGCTTCCAAGCGTTTTTCGTCTAACATCTCAAGCTCTTCAAGAAGCTTCTGATGTTGCTCGTCATCTGTCATTCCCGTCGCAAGTGCGACGCGAAGGGACGGGATTTGTATCTCTAGTGGCAGGACAGCTTCACATCCGTATACCAAGGAATACGGAATGGCCCCGGTCGGTGTTCGGACTGTGGTACGATACGCCCAAAGAGCCTCGCCGAGCTTGTCGCCCCAATCTCGTTTATTGGTCCTTACTAGCTTGGCCAAGATCTTTATGATAGTCTTGTTAAAGGCTTCAGCTAAACCATTCGCAGTGGGATTATAAGCTGTAGACAAGACATCTTGGATCCTGAACTTACTGTAGAATCTGACAAAGGCGTTGCTGATAAATTGGGGGCCGTTGTCATGCACAATTCATCTCGGGACACCGTATCGATAGATGATGTGGTGTTTGATGAACTTGATGACATTGCCTGCCTTAATTTCTTTGAGCGGAATTGCTTCAGCCCATTTACAAAAGAAATCAGTGATTGCTAAAATAAAGCGATCACCTTTTGCTGATGGGGGAAAGATAGGTCCTACCACATCCATTCCCCAGGTTTCGAATGGCCAAGAAGTGGCTGACGGATGCAGGACTTCTGGCGATTGATGCGTGTAGTTAGCATGTATTTAACACGCGTGACACCGTCTCGCGTATTCCACTGCGTCTTTGATCATGGTCGGCCAGTAATAACCCAATCTTCTCAGTCTATCTCCTAGCTTAGAACCTGGTTGATGTGCACCGCAGGTACCATTGTGCGCTTCCTTGAGAGCTTCTTCTGCTTCCTCAGTCGAAAGGCATCGGAGTAGCAAGCCGTCATATGTACGACGATAGAGTGTTTGAGTCGCGGCGTTATAATAAAATCTCGGTGCCCTTCTTCGAACCGATTCCCTTTCTTTTATGTTTTCCGGTAAAATACCGTGTAAGACATAATCTATAATAGAAAAATGCCAATCTCGGGGCTCAAGTTTGGTTAAAATGGCATGCGCTTCTTTGACGTCCAAAACGCATCCCGATATAAAAAGTTGATGCATCCTCACAGTAATGAACTGTTCTATTTTCGAGGGTTGCGCCAACGAAACAGCTAACGTCGCTAGCGCATCTGCATAGGCGTTTTGGAGACGTGGTATATATTCGATGAAGAAACTTTCAAACGACTCCGCCATCTCTATTGCCGCTTTAGGATATGGGACCAAATCCGGATTTCTGACTTCATAGTCCCCACGGATTTGCCTGACTATGAGTTGGGAATCCCCGAAGGCTTCGAGATATTTGACCCCCAGCTCTTTGGTGAAACTGAGTCCAATAAGTAGCGCGTTGTATTCGGCCACATTATTAGAGCACGGTTCGGTTAGCGAATAAGCCCGAGGCATCACATGCTTTCCCGGGGAAACTAAGACCACTCCGACTCCGGTAAAAATCTTAGAACATCCGGGGGCACTTGCCACATTGGTTGCGCGAGAAGCTCCATCAAAGTACAATTTCCATACATGCTCGTGAGAAGTGTGATTGGCCTCGTAAGTTTCGTCGGGCAAATCTTCATAAAGTTTAACTTTGTCTTTGCCAGGTCGGACCGCTAAAAGGTCATAAATTGCCTGTCCTTTTACCGACTTCTGCTGTTTGAAGTGGATGTCATATTGCGAGAGGAGTAATGCCCACCTCGCTAATCGCCAATTTAAAAAGGTCGGTTGCGTCATAAATACCCGAACTGGGTTAACGTCTGAGATGACATGTATCGTCTGTCCAACCACATAATGACGCATTTTTGGACTGTGAAAACCAAGGCTAGGCATTCCTTCTCAATATCGGGATATCGAGATTCGGCACCCACCATCGTCCGGCTCAGATAGTAGATTGCCTGTTCGTGACCGTTATCATCATCTTGTGCTAACAAGGCACTTAATGAATGGTTGGTCGCTCTGACATAAATCAAGAACGGCTTCCCTGATTTCCGTGCAATGAGAACATGAGGATTTGATAGATATGCTTTGATATCTTCAAAAGCCTTTTGACAAGCATCGTCCCATACGAACGAGACGCCTTTTTTGGCGAGCTTGGAGAACGGTTGGCATTTGCCTGCAAGGTTGGAAATGAACCGTCTGATATGAGCCAATCTTCCTTGCAACCCCCTGAGTTCTTTGAGATTTTTGGGTGGTTGTAATTCGCTGATCGCCTTCACTTTGTCAGGGTCCATATGAATTCCCTTCGATGTGACGACGAAACCGAGAAATTTACCACTGGCCATTCCCAGGAAAGACTTAGTGGGATTCATCTTCAATTGGTGACTCCGCATGAGGTCAAACACCGTCTTGAGATCTTTGATGTGATCATTTTTATTGTGGCTTTTCACCACTAAGTCATCGACATAACACTCAACGGTCTTTCGGAGATGATCTTGGAAGATCTCCGTCATCGCTCGTTGATACGTAGCGCCTGCGTTCTTCAAGCCAAAGGGCATGATGGTGTAGTAAAAGATGCCTAGAGGCGTCCGAAATGAGGTGTGCTTCTCATCATCGGGATGCATCTTGATTTGATTGTATCCGGAGGATCCATCCATAAACGACATTCTTTCAAACCCACAAGTGTTGTCTATAATAACATCTGTGATGGGTAGTGGAAAATCATCCTTTGGGCATGCAAGGTTCAGATCCCTGAAGTTAATGCAGATTCTAATTGTCCCATTCTTTTTTAGAACAGGGATAATATTTGCCACCCAATCTGGATGTTGTTCTTCTCTGATAAAACCCGATTGTATAAGTTTCTTTACTTCAGCTACAATTGCTTCCATAATTTGTTGATGAAACCGTCGCTATTGTTGTTTTACGGGTTTGGCTTCCGATTTAATATTAAGACGGTGTACTGCCACATCTGGGTCAAGTCCTGACATATCTTCATAATTCCAAGTGAAAACGTCGATATATTCCCGGACTAGAGCAGCCAATTCCTCTTTCTCCTCTGGAGGAAGACTGCCACTCATGAATATGGGCTTCGGATTAGCTTCGTCGCCCATATTGACTTGAACCACTATATCTTCGGTTGGAGATTCTCTCTGTTCAAACTTGTCACCGTATTGAATGTTCAAATGAAAAGTCCAAGGGTCTTCCCAAATCGGTGAGTGATCATCTTCTTCGGGCTCTGTCGGGTTTATCGAGGTCATATTAGACATTAGTCCTTTGAACATTTCACCGAGACTAACATCTGAATCCCACGTCGAAGAATCTGATGAATTGCCGTGATCATCAATTTGCCAACAGCATTCGTCGAAGGATGAAGAGACATAACCCAGACCTCTCTTGTGTTCATAATAGCGGTCGGGTTTTCCTTTCGGGACATGCGAAGGTCTAGGTGGAACTCGAACCCCGCGTTCAAAACCAAGGCATGGTCCTTGTGCAAAGTTGTATCCCCATTTCTTCATGTAATGGTGCGCTTGCGGGCTATACTTGGAGAAATATTTGCAGGGGTCCTCCTCATTATCATTAGCTTCCCAAAAGAGGTTTCGCTGTGGAGATATTTCCCCTTTTCCAAAAATTATCTCCCTTGCACCTTTGGAAGGAACAATGAAAGTTGATCCAGTTGAGCTTTGGAGGCATTTCTTCATCTGATTGGACGACGAGAGCGACACATGTACATAGTAATCTTTATACAGTCCCTGCATTACATTATCAATACTATGCACGTACTCTAAATCGTCATTTATTATATGTTCATCGGCAAGTTGCCAATTACAACTTCCTCCTGACGATTCAGATCTGTCAAGATCGATTACAAGTGGTTCAATGTCATTAAGTACAAAGTTTCCATCGTAATCGAGCCCGGTTTCGGTATCAGCTTCATTTTCGCTGTCCGTACCCTGGGCCGATGGTTCAATATCGGATTCAGCGCCGTACAAAAGAGAGTCAGTAAAATAATTTTCTAACCCCTTGAATGACTGCTTATCCATGACCACCGTCTTGACCACATTATCAGTGTCGACATACTTTAAACACTGATGTAATGTGGATGGGACTATAAGGCTGCCATGGATCCAAGGTCGACCCAATAGTAAGTTGTACGAAGTCTCTGCGTCGATGACATAACACGTGACTTCGGACTTGAGATCTCCGAGTTGGCACTTTATTCAGATTTTACCCAAAGGTCTGGACCCGCTGGTATTGAATTCGTAGATGACAGTACCTGTAGAAGCTAATTTGCTCGCCGGAATTTCGAGATGATACATCAATCGGAGTGGCATGATGCTGACTGCAGACTCAGGATCAACTTGAATTCGGTTGACAGCAACTGAGCCAATGTACCCGGTAAAGTATAAGGGCCTGTCATGCTTCGAATTTCTCACTTGCATATCCTCTCGGGTGAAGGTTATGCAAGGGAATTGCGTCACCGCCAAGTTGCAGTGCTCGGGCTTTCCAGGCACCTGCTTGATTTGTGTGATGAAAGCTTCCGAGTCAGCCAAAGCTTCCTGTAGAGCTTCTCTGGTTTCCTTGAAGAGAAAGCTTCCTGTAGAGCTTCTCTGGTTTCCTTGAAGAGACGTAGCAACTCGTAGAGAGTTATCCTCACTGGGATGTTGGCCAACTGAGCTATGACATCGAAGCGGTACGAGGGGCCTGAACTTCCCGGTTTATCCCTTCCAATCGGACGATTGAATCGAGACTGCTTCGGGACTTGAACCTCTTTTTGCTTAGGTTCCTTTTGCCGGTCGTCACCAACAGGAGGCGATGAGGACGACTGCTGTGGCTGAGTCTCGTTTTCAGGATATTAAAAGCGATACTCATTTCCACTCCTGGTAGCAAGAACTTCCTGCTCATTTTCAGAAGGCGAGAGGGTGGAAGTTTTCTCGTCTCCTTCCTCCAGGGCTGCTAAAATATGCCCACACGACCTGCCTTTGCTCCTAGACTTCCGTACTGAGAAAGACCCGGTCCATTGCTCGTCTTGAAGAAGATCTGGATGAACCCAAAGTATCTCGCCATTAGGGGCTATGTGTGATACTAATCTCTTCTGATGTTGCCCATGTGGATCATCGTTGACCGTCTTGACTTCTATCTCTGGGACAATCCTTTGCTGGTATAGCATGGGTGGCATGGAACCGAAGTTGATAGCCACCATGTTCGAGCCGACTTTCTTCTCTTTCTTCGGTGTAATGATACCAGCATCGATTAAAGCCTGGATCTTGTCCTTGAGCACGAAGCAGCTCTTGGTCAAATGATGGACCCTCCTGTGATATGCACAATACTTGGGGTCCGAGATCTTGTTAGCCTCTTCCTGGTTTGTGATGGGAGGTAACTTGATCTTGTTGTTATCCAAGAGGTACTTGAAGATGACTGGCACTTAGTCTTCCTTAAAAGTGTACGTTCTCTGGAATCTTGCATTCGGAGCCTTCAGTGACTCTTGAGGCTTTTGTTAAAACCTCAATTACGGTTGTTGCTGTTGTGGCGATTGTTGATATTGCTACTGGAATGTATGATTCATATTAACAGCAGTCGCTGGCGCTTTTCCTTTGCCACGGGGCACGAAATTTGACTTTGAGGGAGCCGTTGTTGATTCACCTCTCTCATTCTTCTTTCTCTTAAGGAATCGCTCAGCTTGTTCTCCACGGAGTTTCAAGTCTTTCCACGTGGTCGGTGCTACGACCCCCATGGCCTCCAGCAAATCCAGAGAAAGGTTGTTGTGGCATGTCTGCAATATGAACTCCTCGGTGACTGGATCCCTGCAGTTCATAGCTTTGTTGCGGAAGCGCTTAACGAAGGCGTCGATTGTCTCTCCGTTCTTCTGCTTCTCATCCAAGAGAGTCCCAATGGAAACTTCGGTGTCATCATCAAAGAAGTTGTTGAGAAAGGAACTCTCCATGTCATCCCAACAGTTGATGCTCCCAGCCTTGAGTCTTCGATACCAATCGAAGGCAGCCCCGCGAAGAGTACCTACGAATGACCGAACCATCAAAGGCTCGTTTTCTGAGATCACCCCCAAGTGAGATTTGAAGTAGATCAAGTGTTGCGTGGGTGAACCCCTTCCATCAAATGGTGTGAAGTTAATTAAGTTGAACTTCGGTGGGTATGGAATTGAATCCCAATCTCTCGGATATGGACACGGGATACCAGTCTTCTTGATTTTTTGAGCGGATATCAGAGCATTGATCTTGCCTTCAAGCTCTTTTATTTTTCCGCCTTCACCCTCGCCTTGCTTCGGATGATTAATCAGATTACTTCCAGTAGGAGGGGTTGGGCCATCTCCACTTTGAGTCTCTGATGCATTTTTCTTTGGAGGTTGTTCGGCGATGATTTCTTCATCTACTTCCATATCGCTGTCTCCTATATTATGGGTAACATGGGGACTGGACCCACCTTGTTGGCTGGACTCGGGTATTGCAGTTTTCTGACTTTGCAATTCCCTCATCTGCTGTATGGCTGACTCCATCTCTGTCTTCATCTCGGCCCTAAGCTCTTCTCTCTGTTTAGCTAAGGCTTCTTGAAGCATTTGGGCTAAGGTCTCAGGAGTAATGGTATAAGCCTCTCTAGCTTGATGACCCACGCTTGACATCGTGTCATCGGATGCCACTGCTGAGCAAGTGTCGAAAGTCTCATCTTCCGATGAATCTCCTTCATGCATCCTTCTATAATCTATGCGTCTCGTAGCCCGCAATTGCAATCGAGATATCCTCTGGGAAACCCGGGTGCTGACTCTTCCTGCAGGAGTGAAGTCAGGGTCCGCGCCTGTTGCTGGCCCTTTTCCTTTGTTCACCATATTAATGGTGACTTTGGGGAGTTCATTTTGTTGAATGGCGGATTTCCTTCTTCTTCGGAAATATCTTGACTTCGGCTCTGAATCTTTCATCATTGGCAGGGAAAGCCTCTCAAATACTGAAGCTCTTTGTGAATGAGCATTCGACTCAGAGCAGGCACATCCTGATAGCAACGTCTTGATCAATTGCGCACACGAGCAAGAACAATTTATTTTGTCAATTGTCCTTTTTCGTGTGTTGCCACCCCTAGCCTGATGACGCGGTTGGTGTGGTTTGTCACAGGTAGTACGTCCACCCCCAAGTGTAACATTGCCTCTTACTGGAGGACACGTCTTCTTTTGGGAGCATCGGCTGTTTGTCCTGGAAGACAGCTTCAATCGTTTGGCCTCGTCATCTAAAGTTGTCTCTGCATGAATCACCAGCGTCTGGTCATCTTTTATGACTTTGCGAGTCACACGCTTCACTTATTCTCTTCAGCAGACTCGCGGACCTCCTTAGGGATGCTCAAACGAGATGCAACAGGAACTCTTGAGGCTTGAGATGTCCCCGGTTGATTGGAACTCTTCTGAACATCAGTTAGAGTCTGGGTACAACCCCCAGTCCGTTATTGTGTATGGACTGGGTGACCCAAACGTTCCGTCACCGATGCCTTGACTTTGCTTCTCGGCTGTGGACCAAGGCGACTGAACACCGAAGTTGAAGGATCAGCTGTTGGTACATCAGCAGGAGAAGTAGGCAGAAGAGGTGGAGGAGAACCCCCTTGGCTGAGACAGTTGGGAGTGTCTCGGTCATGGGGTCTTTGGGCACGATAGCTTTCTTGTCGCTTGTTGCGTTGGCCTGATAACTTAAACGTCTCGTACTGCGTGATAGTCTGGACTGTCTCACGGCTAGTGCGATAGTTTGTACTATCTCGGGCGCTGCGAGATAGTTTCTGATCGTCGCGTGCAGATTTCGAGCTCCAGACTTGGCAAGTTTGAGTCGATCCCCTGGTTGATTTTGACTCTTGCGCCTTGCGAACAATAGCACGTGCACGAGCGACACGCGCGCGATGCTTTTGGATGCGCTCTTTCTTCGTCAAATGAGTTCTCTTGACGAGGACCCATTCTTCCTTGGCGAAGTCTTGGCGGGTTGAGGCGGTAGTAGTTTGTTGACGCCTCTGATCACGTGAGTTCGTGTGATAGTGAACTCCGTCCGTTGACTCCATGGCCTTGGCAAACTGACGGGCCAACTTCTGACGCTGTCTCTGATGAGCTCTCTTCGTCAGAGCGGTGGAGACTTTGTAAGATGACTCCTTCTGAATAGAGCCACCATGAGCAGAGCTCCCGGCTTTGAGATTTTTCGGGGTATTGTTGCGAGGGGAAATCGCCTCCGTCGTGAGCGAACGAGATTTGTTGCGCACCACGACAGAACGGACCTCCCTCCTTAGAGACGAGATCCTCCGTTGCTTGCAAGATGAGGAGGACTTCGATGATGAGGAGGAGAGATACTCTTCGAACTTGGCTTGGTCGAAGACGTAATCCAACCCATCGACCATGAGGTCGGCTTGATCGCTGCAAGGCTGCGACACAATAGCCTCAACGTTGAGACTATTGGCTCCCACTGTGGTCGCCATCGTGTTTGGGTCGAAAGCTGGGTTCTTTGCAGTTTCCATTACAAAACATTTTGAAGATGAAAACAAACGAAAGATTACACGTGTAACTTTCGATTACAAAGAAAATTATCACGCTCTCTTACAAACTCGAACAGAAGATGCTACACGCCAGAGATCTCCTCGCTATGCGGTGTACTTTGCTCGCCGGGACGCCGTCCGTGGACCACCGAGCAACGATCGTCGGATTGATGGGGTTGAGTTGATGTTTCGCAAAGAAAACAAGAACTTAAGCAAATATCTTAGCAAGGTAAGATACCTACTCTTCCCAAGAATAAGTCTAAGCTTAAACTCGAGGGATCTCCACGTGGATGATGTTCTTAAACTCTTGAAGCTTGAAATCTCCTCCTCCAATCTCTAACTCAAGGTCTGGGATGCTCAAAAGCTCTATTCTCATATTTCTGATGCTCTCTCAATCTCCAAAAATCTGATTCCCCAAACTCCGATCCCCTTCCCAAGTGGGTGTAGGATGGTATTTATAGCCTCTAGGAGACGTGACAATTGAAAAGAACATAAGTCGTCAAGTGTCCAAATCCCGTAGTGGGCGCGATAGTGTTGATCGTCACAAGATCCAGCTTGTCGCAAGACCGGGCGCGACAGTTGTTGATCGTCATGATCAAGGGGAGATGTCTCCCCGCTGTTGTAACGGCTTCCCTCCTTTTTAGGCACTATTAAATGCCTTAATTTCACGCTTAGTAGGCATATTTTTAGCGTGTAACTGCCCACTAACATGGCTGAACGTCTCTTTACATTGAAAAAGTCAAGTGGGCCCCACGAGCATCAATAGAACACTTCAAGAGCACACTTCGGACGCCTTTTGGTGTCTCGCCTTTGGTGCGACACTAGAAAGTGTCTCGCCAATAGCGAGACACAACAAGGTGTCGCGCTAATGGCGCGACACAAGAAAGTGTCTCGGGCATTGGTTTCACCCTGTGGTTGACTTCCTTAGATCTTGACGACGTCGTTCTTCGATCTTCTCATGATTATGTCATATTTGGGGTTCTTCAGCAATTTTTGATGCCTACAGTTCTGACCAGCCTGCAATCATTCCTGCTACTAAGTTAATATCAAACCTCTAGCAGTTAAGTAGTTCTCCAAAGAGATCAAGATGAATTCAACATGCGTGATATGTTAAATGTCACTTTTGTCTGCCATCCATCAGTAATCTTGGGGTTCCGCAACAACGCAACCTAGAAAAATATTCTAACGGCATAAAACACCGCACTCAGAAGTCAAACCTTCAACACATGAACATCATATTAACATTAAACCTCTGAAGGTTTCGCATCAAGATCTCATAGTCTGACTAAACCAACTTCATCAGAACTCTCATTCCCATAATTCTGGATAAACAAATTTTGAGAGGTTCTTCCAAGGAGTATAGACCAAACACTCCACACTTCCTTTGTCGCTAAGTTAACATTAAACATCTAGTGAGATGGGTTACAATAGTCCCTCGGAGTTCGGACCATAGACATAGAAAAATGGTGACCTACTCCTTATCACACGCCTCATGGTCTCCATCAATGGACTATGAAGTGGCCTCTTTACTCTTGATCATGTTAACATTAAACCTCTGACAACAACCTTGGCCATTACCTCTCAGAGAGTCAGGGCGTTGATAGTCAAACAACACATTGGCCCGCCCCATCTCGGCTCGCATGCCTTCAGAAAGGTTCCCTTCTAACAAATTAACAATAAAACCTGTGTCAAACCTTGGATTCTTGAAGGATCATGGGGGTAGCTCATCATCACCGTGACGACAAGCATTATCGGTGATCGTAGCTCAACATGAGCTCAAGGAGGTCGAATACTCCAACCCTAGCAAGCGACAAGTTAACACAAAATCTCTATTTGCAGATCATCGGCAACCAACACCCTCTCGGATACTGCGTCAACAAATTCTAGGGAAGACTAACTCATGCAGAATCACCAAATGAATTCAACTGGCAACAATAGCCTCAAGCATCACTTGCTAGCAAACAATACACCTCAGGTGAAACACCAATCCCCTGGTAGCCTTAATCAACAAATTCAAGGAGAACTTCCTTTCGGTAGATTAACAATACACCTCTCACTGAAGTATTCCATCAATGTCCCACCATCCTAACTAATGGATCAAAGCCATTGCATCAAAGATGGAGGCTTAGATCAAAACTCCAAAGAGTCCCAATAAGAATACTCCAACTTTGAGCAAACTACGCGGCATGTTAACACTAAACCTCTAACTGCAAGTCATCAGCAACTAACCCGTTCTCAGGTTCCACATCAATGGACTTCAAGAAACCCCACACGAAGTACAAATTAAAATTCTCTGGCTATGCTATTCTCATCATGACAAAGAGTGATGATAATACTCCAAAGGTCAAGTTAACATCACACCTCTGTCCGAGGGTCTTATCTGCTTATGTGGGAGTGAGGTCTTATTCGCATATGCAGGAGAGAGTTCTTGTCCAAACAAGACTCACAAAGGTTTACACGGTCCCTAAACAAAGCTCTATCCATTGTGTTAACAATACACCTCCAACGAATTCGAGCCAAACTACTGCGAAATTCTCTAAGATGGGTTAGGTGTTAGTGAGTTTGACTCATCAAAGTTAAGTTTAATCAACCCCTAATCTATACACTGAAGCAAACACAAAGATAGCTCTAAGAGAGTCATCTCCTATGAAAAAGAACTTTATTGATCAATTGAATGTTTATAAATAAAAGATGATCAATACATCGGCATAAATGTAAAAGAGCAAAACTGGGACTAAATGACTATGCGATATCTCCCTCTCTCTCCCGCTAGAGCAAGGCGAGCAGAGCCTTATCCTTCTCCTCCAACTCAGCATGATGAAGCCGCACTGCCTTGGCCTCTGCTTGCTATTGCAGTTCCTCATCAGAAGGGGCCAAAATGCTCTCCAATCAAGCCTAAATCGCTGGGACCTACTTCCCCTTAGCGGTATGCATCTCCTTAGCTTGCTCGAGCTTTTAGTGAAGTCGAGCTAACTCAGCATCCGCACGACTGATCATCGAGTAGCTAGTCGTAGGTTTTCTCTGATTCCAAGATCGCAATCTGGGTTGCTTAGAGAGCCTCAGCGAGCTTTTGCGATGCCCATGGGGATATAGATTATTGTCAGTGGTTCCTATTTCGCATTCCTCGATGGACATGAGAAATGTCTATTTTATCGCATTAACTTACACCACTGACGATAATATTTCTCCCAATCTAGTTTTTGATAATGTCGCCCTCCGATGATGTGGCCCCTAAGAGAATGGCCATCACATTCTAGTAAACCTGATCTATGGACATTGAGGAATCGTGAACACTGGTCGCTCAAGCTCCGTAATAACAAACCCTAAGCATTCTCCCGTGGAGCCCTGAGGCACTCCAACCATGGTGAAAATCAAATTCCAAGTAGCAGAGATTGTGAACCACAAGTGGACGTTATGTTAATAGTCACCTCTGACATCATATTGAATTCCGATCAATGGCTTAGGGATAAAACATCTCAAAGTGAGTTCATTCATGGCATGTTAACAACAAACCTCTGATCTTGAGCAACTCTCTCATGATGGGATGCTCCTCAAGGTAGTCACTCCGTAGACTCTGCTCCATCGCTTCAACATTGCACCTCTAATGAATAATGAGTTGAACGCTACATAACTATGACAAGATCAAGTTTTGACCACATTGGCCTCAAGCAGCCGAAGAACAGTCAGTTACAGGAGACTGTCACTAAAGGATGGATACTATTCATTAGGCAAATGCTTGCACCAAAAGGGATATGAACAAAACACATGCAAAGAGCTAACATCAAGTCACTCTTAATGTAGCTTATTAAAGACTTTTATCTCCTCCAAGGACTTTCACCGAAACCACAAAGGGAACTCCTTAGCTGAGCCATAAGATGCTCTATGGTCTCAAGTAGTCATCATAGGCTTCTTTATAGTTTTCTAACACCATCTCCATCTAAAATATTCAGTCATTCTAGACCTCTATGGTCTGGCAGAGCATGTTACACTATTCCTTAGTGTACCGAAGGGTATCATCTACCATAATCTGGAGATGGTTGAAAGCTTCTTGTAGACAAAGCTTAGTGGCTTCCACTACTAACAACTCATTCAGAAGACACCTGTTCTCATCTTTGAGCATCATCATTCAGTGGCCTAGCATAACCTCCCACTGAATGGTGCTGAAGGATGGGTCAAACACGGCCAACCTCTCCTAGATGCGACTAAGATGACTGGCCTCTATGAAGATTTCATCAAGGGGATCTTCATCAGCCATCTGAGGGACAGAGTGTGAATTGCCCACTGCCACATGTAGTCACTCTAGTTCATCATCCTTAGTAATCCCGAAGCCACCCATCTCCATATTTTGGCTAACAGAAGAGCTAGCTGCAACAAATAGCAAAAGAGGGTCACTCCATTGAATCAAGAACCCAAAAGAATCAAGCAAGAAAATAACTAAGTGTTGTTCATGTGGAGCTAACTTTACGTGGGGCTAATTCTGCATAAACCCTCAAAATTGAATTGAGAAAACCCGTCCAAAGGAGGTTTCAATAGCCCCTGTAAAGGGGTTAACCCCACATAGAGGCAGAGTAGTAGTCGAAGGGTTTTAACGTTGAATTGTGACTCCGACAAGAGGAGATCCCTCTCGTCGTCGCTGTAGGTGATCTTGCGCCCCTCACCAATGTCTCCCATCGGCAAAATGGTGGTGCCAGGCCCTTGATTTCGTCAGCTTCTTATAAAAGTGAATTTGGGTTCAGAAGCATTTATGCGAAGCTAGAAAGGGAGAAAGTGGGGATCAAGATGAACAATTACTCCCCACTTGCTTTTATAGCTTACGTAAACCATCAAATTGCTGCCACGTGGCAGAATCTCAGCTGCTCAACCCCGCACAAACATAAGGCTGCATAAAACCTCTCAAGAGCATGAAAAGGCCTATTTCACCTCAAAACTTGGGTTTTTACCTCATTTTCAGCATACCAACTACCATGGCTCTTCTACCAGCCGTTTGTGTGGATCAGTAGCGAACAAATCAACAATCGTCAACAAGAAGAGACAAATCAGTTGCTAAACTCTCCTCATAAAGTTTAACAATACACTTCTCTTAAAGTGATTCGCCACCAAGTTTAATTGTACACTTCAAGTGGCAAATTCATCAATCAATGGCGTGCTCAAATGTTATCAAAATGATATTTCCCCTGATCAATAGGAAGATACAAGTGATCTCTCTTCAAGAATGTTCCCTAGCAGAACAATCTCACACTCCGGGCATGCAAAAGGAGTCTCTCTCCTAGAATCATCATCATCCTCGGTGACACCAGAGCTTCTTCTGCTCACTGCTGAGTCTACAAATTAGCATCTTAGCTAACCTGATGCCCACATCAGACATTTGTCTAAGACAACCGCGCGGACGCAATCTCGACCAATTTAAAATTGACTTTCCAATAGAGCTCTCCGCTTTTTATAAGGTAATCTGCTGCTTAGTTCAATAGTACACTCTAGGTGACGACCCCTACTATTTGTTGGCATGTTCCTACACCTCTACCAGCATCTTCAAATGACTTTCTGCTGGTCAGTAGGCAAATCTGCTGATCTCGATATTATGGTGGGTTAACATCACACCTCTGCCATTGACGATCGTCCACCATGTTCAACATTACACCTAGGGCAGTGATGTCTCAACTCCAGTTATATGGACCAAACCCACTAGTACGGTGTTCCAGTGAGTTCAACAATACACTTTAACACGTTACTATCAAACCTCTACTGAAGGGGATCATCTGCGAGGTTTAACTTTTAACCTATAGCAATGATCCTACCGTCCTGCTAACAAACGCCAGTGCAACTCCCAGTGAAGTTCAACAGTAAACCTCTCCTAGATTGATTTTAGCAAGTTCAACACCACACCGTTGCTAAGATGGTTGATGGCTAAGTTTAACAATACACCTATGGCCACATCGTTCTCATCTGATCAAATAGCAAACTACTATTGATCCTTGGACAATTTACCGATAGGTTTAATAGTACACCCAGGTTCAACAGTACATCTCTCTCGATATATACAAATCTTAGTGGGTCCAACAGTACACCCCGATTTAACCCTACACCTTTATTGAGATGACTGTCTATTAAGTTTAACACTACGGCTATGACAGCGGTCCCTTCTGAAGGTTCATTAATAAACCTTTCTAGAATTACCCCAGTAGAATCAACTGTACACCGAGGTTCAACAGTACACCTTTGCCAGGATGAATCTCAGTGGGTTTAATAGTACACCCAGGTTCAACAAGACATCTGCTGAGATAGCCACTTGTTATGTTAACACCACACCTATGACAGTGGCCCCACTAAAAAGTTCAATAGTACACCTCTTCCAAAATTGTCTCCAATATGTTTAACAGTACAGCTCTGCTGGGATGAATCAGCCATCATGTTTAACATCACACCTTTGAATGGTATTCACATGAATGGCGTGTTCCGACATGCTCACTGATCAAGTTCACCCACCAGGTTCTGGAAGGCATCTCCAAATGATTAGACATTACACCTTGGATTCCCCAAAGTATTCTAAAATCGGCTCTGCGTATGAACCCAAAATTTGGAAACATTTTGGGGGTCGTATTGTAGATGGGTAAAAATATCAAACCAGTGACTAAGCACTCTATGATACCACAAGGAGGCCCGTAGGGGTATAAACGATCATTCTAAAGTGACCAAAAGGGTTTGATATGAGAAAATGGACACAAAAGGAGCCAAGGGCACTGTAGGCTGTCAAAAAGCACAGACCATTTGACGAAGATGAGTTATACCTAAAGATGAACCTCCAGAGACACTTAGTCGTCCTATACAAACCTAACAAAGCCAAGGAAACAGGTTAAAGGAAAGAAGAAACTAAAAAAAATCTAAGTATCTGCTATGAGTTCCTTCCCTTGCCCTGGGGACTAACCTTTTTTGGTGAAGTCTGGCCCAAAGACACCTTTCGATTCTGATTCGGGCTTCCTCTCATGTATTCTGACCTAAAGACACCTTTCGACTCAGACTTGGAACTGTTGACAGGGTCGAACTTGGCTAGTCGGGCCATGTCTATATTCAAGAGAGGTCTCTTGGTCACATAATCCGAACTATTGGACTGATTTGTGGCCAAATCTACATAGCCTTGTGAAACACAAATCAGTAAAGACCCGAGACCCTGCGTGGACCTAAACCAACATGCACATTGGCAAGAAGTATGGAGATAAGCATGGGCCAACTGTACGCGCCATACACAAGATAAGAAAGTACTAACAGAATTTGACCTCTCCCTCACGATCCCAAAGCAATGCACCACCAAACTCAGCTTATCGCTCAAATTGCTCACAGTGGGGCCGGGTGGTCACAATACAGTGTATTGATTGGACAGAAGTAATATTGATGACGACTTCTCACTGATTGTGCAAGGATGGTAAGGCATGCCATATTTAATGTGAGATGACTGAAGACACAACAACTATAATGACAAACAGGAGCAGCAGGATGTCATGCCCATGATACATTTAATGAAATTCTGGCGAAATGATTGATGTGACAGATTAGCAGTGCAGCTGACACACGAGCACAAACCAGACTGCGCATAGACAAACTCCACGCGCAATTCAACATGAACCCTATAAATACCTCTCTTTATTTAATTCTAAAAGGAGAGGAACTCTGAGCATTAATTGTGTTATTACTCTCCATCACATGTTCTTCAATCTCTTGATGCTCGAATTGCATGGGGAATAAGCTCACCTTGTGATCTTTTTTCATCCTTAGCCGCACGACAATTGATATTTGATTGTTGTTGACACTCCTTCTACTTGTTCAATGAGGCGAATCCTCCACAACAAGTTCATTATTTATTTTCAAGATCCTCCGAAGCACCTCCTTTTGATCTCACAAAATTATTCAAAGTCCGGTGCTATTTTGTTTGTATGGTCCATGAAGCCAACACCTAGTCTCTACCGGCACAACTTCCCAGAATCTCAAGTGTAACTAAAGAAACTGTAACATTATTTATTATTTTCCAATAGATTAATAAAAGAGAATGACTGTTTCACTGTCTCGAATCTTTTTGAATCTTTTGACCAAAAATAAAATGGTGACTCTGCTGGGGAGTGGCTTCTCCTCTAATGAGAAAATCATATTGCAATACGACAATATAGGACCTAGGACAATGGTCAAAGCCATCACATTTGAGATCGACTATGCCACTTACAAGACTACTTAAAGAAAACTCAAAGATACCCTAAGCGAGCACAAAGGACCTCCACAATGCCGACAGAGCACTCACGCCAAGCTACAGTCAAGGATCCCATTGATGCCAAGACGACTAAATCTCTATCAAAGGCTAAGTGGAAGTCTCCCCAAAGGGTTAAGAACTTGACCTTCAAATATGATAGAACTGCAAGCTGCCCAGCCCAACACTCAAAGAAAAAGTTGGCATGTATAGACTCTGATTGTCCCACGGATACCCAACTCAGTGAGGACACATCATCAGTCCTTGCAGAATGTCAAGCTAAGCTTAAGGCAAGTTCTGCTTAGGTTGCCATCAAAACAGGAGCTGCAAATATTTTTCAATGTCGTTATGGTGTGCGATTGTCACGTACAATCCTATTCGAGCTTCAAGATGAAGAATGACGTGTCGTAACTTTATGATGTGTGAGAAGGAGAAACCGTCAGAGGGATAAAATGTATGAAAAAACCAAGGTGAGCCCTACGCCATCTGGAATTAAAGTCCACGTGCGGTTAGGGCCGAGGACAGGAGGTTCACCCAAAAGGCGTGAAGAGCCCAGAGTTGATCACTAATGTTTGGAGCTACTTGAGGATGAAGCATCCGCGCTCTCCTCTGAATGAGTTGGAAGTTACTAGTCCGCCTCCAATCACCAAGGATGCGATGATTGCTATTCCCCAACACTGCCCATGTCATGTCATAACTATCGGACATGTCCAATATTGTGCTATATGCTCCCACGTTAAGGGTCCAACCGGGTCTTTCGCACCCAAGCCGGTGAAGATTCAATCCCTGAGAGCATCTATTTTTGAGCTACTGTCTAAGGGTCTCGTTCAGACCCAACTGTAGAGAAGGTGATACCATAGGAAATGTACTGCTATAATCATTGATGAGGATGAGTCTAAGTTTATCCATGCCTACATGATGGACCGGCAGTGCAAAACCAACCCCAACAAAGGTGGACATCAAGACGAGAGTTCAGACGGGCTTCCAGAATACTACTGGGGACCCGCATACAGGACTAGTTCAAAGCCAAGTGAACCGTCATCGTGGGCCCGGGCCCTTCGTGTAATGAACCCGATATATAAAGAAGCTCCCGAAGATAAGCACTCAGCTCGCACCTCAGACAATAGATTGGCTTCACAGTATTCATGGAAACCCGAGGTCAACCCTCAGGAAATGGCGAGTGCAAAGCAAAAAGAGCTGGTGATACAAGACATGAGCAAGAGCTCTGAACCATCATCCGACCCTACGTAGGAAGTCAAGCTATGGGAGTTAATGAAGAAAATCTCGAGTTAGGCGATCGCGATGGAACGCATGCAGGAGCAGATGCAAACAATGGTGGATGCCTAAAGGAGGATATATCACTCCTTAATAAACCATAATGCCAGAATTAGGGACGAGATTGCCAACTTCCATCAGGATTCTCAAATTTCGTTAGAGACAATCAATCTAGAGGAAACAATCGACCCTTAAGAAATTAATCCAAATGCTACTATGGAAATAGGGATTTCAAATCAGGAGCAAAATAGGGTGCCCAACCAACCCATTACAGGGGCGACATCCACTACCATTGCTCGAACAACGTCTACAGTCTACAACGGATAGCTCGACCATCTGTTAGTGTAGGTCACCAGGAGTCAGCCGCAATTACAGACCCCACCATGGTCGCGATCTTGGCTTGGCTAACAACTCAAATGGACACTCTTGTAAAGAATTAAGGAAAATAGAACAATGGGACGTCCCGGCCCTATCCAGCTTTTGGGAATGATATACTGTACCCTGAGAAGTACAATCCTCACAGCGTAGAGCTTAATGGCACTAGATCATCACACCAGCACCTTTGCTACTTTGAAGCTCAAGTCGGGTTATAGGTGGGGAATGACATCATCATGGTGAGAATGTTCTTCGGGTCTCTCAAAGAACCCGCCTTCCACTTGTTTTAGAGCCTGCCGCCAGGTTCCATCAAATCAGGGAAGGACCTGAAGAAGAAATTTATCAGGATATTTCATGAGATTGACTCTGAGATAACCTATCAAAGAGTGAAGAATGAAGTCTACAAGCTCGGGTAGAAGTTGAAGCCTACATCGAGAGGTTCCACCGACTCAGCCTCAAACTAAAGGGCGCAATGATAGAGAAGTTCGTAATTTATGCTTTCCATGATGGTCTACTAGATTACACCCTCAAGGAATTCCGTATTATCAAATCCAAGACCTAGAAAGAATTAATCAAGAATACTAAAAGGGTAGAAGTCATTGCTATGCGGCTCAGTGACATCCCATACAAGGTGGACAATGGTGGAGGCAAGGGCAACCCAGGCACCACTAAACCACGCATTGAGGGGAAAGCTAAGGTGATGATGGCAGTTGACGTACCACAGCCACATGCACCACAATCCCAGCTGCAACCACTGAGATGGCAGAACAATAATAGGAATGGCAACCAGAATGGGAATAACAACTACTGCCCAAATGCCAACCCTACCTACAACCGAGTACCTCTACCGAGATAGTATTAGGCTGAAGGTCATTCACAGCGGTGAAATTGGTCTGAACAGGATCCCAACCGAGTTTATGTCTGCAAACTAGAAGCGATTCTAGAGGTGGCTGAAACCTTATGAAGGAAGGGTTCATCAAACTAGGGAGACTCAAGAGACCCGAATAAGGACACACCGATGACCTAAATTATTACATCTTTTACCGATTTATAGGATACCCCATGAAGGATTGCATCGTGTTGAGAGAGAAGATCCAAACAATGAATTAATTTAGATCTCTGTAGTTAAGAAAAGATCAGAAGAAAGTTTCGGTAAACATGATCTCATCCAGTGTAGAGATCTACCAAGCATGATGGTCGCAGACAGGATAGTGCCTATCTTGAAGGCAGAACTCAAAATTGTTAATTACGATTACCATAGTCAGCAAATCAAAGGATTAACCCTTATGAACCTATCTGAATCAAAGGATTAACCCTTATGAACCTATCCAGAGGAGAATTTATGTGGGTACACCCTGACCTCGTAAGGGACGAGCAATGGACCTCTTTCAAGATGCATCTGAAAGATACAAAGGTAAGGGGAAAATGTGCAATGCCAAAATGGTCCTCTGCAGTGATGAAGAAGGGTTAGTCCCTGAACTCACAGACTTGGAGGAGGAGGCCGTCATGAGGATCGCTACATCCGTGGAAGAGGAAGTAGCAACCAAATCCATCCGAGAAGCAGAGGTGCTGGTAGCAATCACGACTCAGAATGTGAAGGAAGGACTTAGGAGCGGCATAATGTTCAACCAACAATATGACCAAGTCAACGGGGTGGGATGTCAAACCCCGACCGTCAATCATGCAGTAAATTTCGCAGTGGTACAACCTCCTGTAGCTTCGAAGGCAAATAATGACAAGTCTAGGCCCAGCAGATCGTGCCCATTTGACATCTTAACTCAACTAGCGAACATCCCGGACTGAGTGATGGTCTGATAATTACTTCAGCTAGCCTCGGAGGTGAAAGCGGCACTACAAGAGGCTCTGAGTAGTCTGACGGTCTATCTCACTTAGATCCAACCAACGGAGAAAGAGGTTGAGGATGATTTATGCCCACACTTCCACCGTGTAGAGAGGGACCTTTCTATAGTGACATTTTTCGAAAGGGATACGCTCATACCATCCATCAAGCACACAAGGTCACTCTATTTTACGGATACTTGGGATCATCCAAGATAGAGATTATGGAGTTGACCCCAGCTTGGCCATTAGCATCATTATGAGGAGATGTTACACTTCCTCCAAATATCATTGTGACTGTTGTGTCACACTAACACTAAAATCTTCAGTTTCAATATCGACAGTAGTGATCAACTAGGAAAGAAAAAGTTCAAACTATGGATCGGTGAACTTAGGTCTAACGTGATATGTTATGGCATTAATGCTGAACCATTGTATAATGTCCTCTTTTGGTAGTCCTGGATCCACAAGAATGTGCTTGTCCCCTCTACTTACACCAATACATCAAGTACAATGACCTGGACGGGGTTGAGCGCAAGATCTATGCAGATTCAGGGGCCTCAAAAGTTACTATGTTGAAGAGCAGCTCTACCAAAAAGATTGCCATAACTACGAGATGGAAAATGTGCTTTCCATCAACAGTCCCAAGGACATCCTTGAAGCAAGCTCAAAGCTGGTCAAGACTTCTGCCTTTTTCATTAAGCCCGACGTAGTAAATTTTAGGCCTGGTTGTAATGATGCTACTGTTAACGGCAGTGTAATGGTCACCAACAAAGTTATCAGCTTTTGTTACTCCTCATGTATGACCAATGCTGCTGATGATTCAAGGATATCCCCAAAAAAAGTGTCGTTGTTAAAAGCTGACAAGTCACTCTATATGCCTATAGTCGGGACGAGTCAGGGTGACCGAAGGGTTAAAAATCTACGTGAGGTATGCTTGGTAGTGTCCGCAAAATTTAAAAATTAAATGGTGATATATTTTAGGAAGGCTTGTTTGACTTTTGATTGGACATCTAACAAGAAATCTAATGAGGAAGTCCCACAGTTTTATCATTACAGCATCTAGACTTGGAGGATAATGCAGCACATCAAGGGTTCAATTTCAAGAAAGGTCGCACATCTTGGGGTTGTACCATTCCCATCCCCAAGAAGAATGGTACTATTTAGATTGGTGTCGACTATCGCAATTTGAATGCAGCATGTCCCAAAGATGAGTTTGCCTTGCTAATCACTAACATCATGATTGATGACACGTGTGGTTTTGAGCGCATGTCATTCATGGATGAGTATTCTAGTTACAATTAGATCAAAATGCACAAAAACGACTGGGAGCATATCTCCTTCAGAACTCCCAAGGGGATCTTTGCTTATACGGTGATGCAATTTGGTTTGAAGAGCACTGGGGCGACATATCAACGTGTAATGAGTAAGATCTTCAATGAGCATTTGCAAAAGACTATGGAATGCTATGTAGATAACCTAGCGGCAAAGAGCAGGCGAAAGGAAGATCACCTCTATAACCAGATAACGGCCTTTGAAATCATGGTGAAGCACGACCTCAAGATGAATACAGCTAAATCATTCTTCTGTATATCTAGTAGTAAAGTCTTGGGATTTTTCATCACATCGAAGGGAATCCATATCGACCCGGACAAGGTAAATGAGATCTTAGAAATGCCCCCTCCAAGAAACCTCAAATAGCTTTGAGGTCTCTAGGGCTGGTTAAGGTACATCAGAAGGTTCATCTCGAATCTTTCTAGTTAGTGCTAACTGTAGGTGGTCAAAAAGTATAGACCGAGCTAGCAGATGAATGATGCTCAGTAGTGAACCTCAAGGGACACCCGCCCATGCTACGAGAGGTGAGGTACTTAAAGAAATGGAAAGGCCAAGATATAAAGACCGATCCGGAGAAGCTTTGACCAACTCAAGCCTGGAGTTTCCTCCAAAAACTGACTCACACGTCCTAAGCAATACCGACCAACTCACCACTCACTATACTTAACTCGGTTAGCCGACCAGGTAGCGATAGGCACGAAGCTACTCTATAGGTCTAGGCCCTACAAACTATATGTATGACGGGCTATCATTACACGATATGACCTCTCTCCCAGTTGTCTAATTACAATAAGCACCCACTCAATGCATTAACTTTAGCTAACCGATGATGTACGTAAACCAAAGCGCATGGTCTCAAGGTGCACATTGACCATCCACATTGGGACAAGTAGTTACCATGCAGTGTAAGGATGGGACAGAGTGACAATGACGATGATTACTCTCCGACTACACGAAAAGGGAGGCCACATCACATTTAATGCAAAATGACTAAAGGCGGAGATCATCATGACGCGCAGATCTATTAAATCTCCTGCCCACAATGCACTTAATAAAGTTCAGCAAAGTGATGGGGGTGACAGGATGGTTATAGATGGTAGCAAGATCGACAAGGATGCACATGGCACGCAAGGAAACTCCTGGCAGATAGAAACATGAAAATAATATATACGTCCTTATATGATAAAAGAAAAGGTGGAGGAGGGCAAGAAGAAATAGGAAGAAAATAAAAGAGGGAATATCCTCAGTCCTCAACCACCCAAAGCTTGAATCGCATAGGGAGACTCGATCGATTTTGCTTTGCACATTTTGGATTGACTCTCTTTTCATTACGGGTCCATATTATGAGTGAGCGGGGACGGTGTATGTTTGTCCCAGGGGTATAGTTGCACCCCTAAAATTTTTCAAATTTGCATTTAACCCGTTGTAGGTTTTTCAGTCTGCCCCTCCAAAGAAAAATGAAATTGCACCCCATCCTAAAATTAAAACTGTTGATTTTCATATTCTCAAGTTAGTATTTTGATGATAACAATATATGTTATATATATATATATATATGTGTTGTTGTGTGTTTTATAACTTGTTGATGCAGATATCATTTGTATCAAATTTGGACAAGTACAAGATGAGTTCAAGACATTATGAAGTATTGAAGATGAGAAGCAAGATAAATGTAATTTTTCTCTTCTTTACTTAGATCAAATTGTACAAGCCTTGATCACACACACACACACACACTTTTATAACACACTAACACATGTTTAGTGTGTTGGTTAACTATAGAAATCCCCTATGTTAACCATTAGAGTTTTTAAAGTTAAAAACATTTAATTTATAATATTTTTGGTCTATAGTAGTCGACCAATTCAAATAGTAGTCGACTAGTTATTTGATTTGATCAATATACAAGTTTCGATATTTTACAGTTAGTCGACTAATGATAATAGTAGTCGACTAATGAATACTTGAACAATTTTCGAAACTATAAAATTACAGTTAGTCGACTAATACATATAGTAGTCGACTACTAAGAAGTAAACTATCTATCACAGTGCGTGTAAACCGCAGTTAGTCGACTAATATGAAATTGCGATTGACTCTGAATCTGATTTTCGACTCTTGAATTTGAATTTTTGAGCGTTTTTATCGGTTTATATCCGTTTCTTTGGTTTTAAATTGTGTCTTTTCAAGAGATATAAATAGGTAAAAACTTCTAAAAGAAAACGAAATTCTTATGCATTGATCTTGAATTTTGATATTAAAAGAGAGTTCAAAAAGTTCAAAAGTCAAAAACTGTTCTTGCCATTGATTCAATTGCAAGATTCAAAAGAGTTAAATATTATTTTGAGATTAAAAAGTTCTTAAGCCACTGCTGCACATCATCAACACTTCAAGGCTTATAGGACTCTGTACTTTGCTTCTTCAAAAGGAATTCTCAGGTGTGAGAATTGTTGATCTCAGGTTTGAGATTGTTGCAATTTGCATAGGCTTGCAAATTGGTCAGGTTTGTGTTTGATTTTGTAAGGGTATTTCAAAATCATAGTGGAAACTCTCAAGCGGGATTTGTTTGGGGACTGGATGTACACCTGAAGGTGGAACCAGTATAAATCTCTGTGTTTGTGATTGTGAAATTTCTGAGCTTGTGCTATCTTATTGCAATTTATTATCTATTTTGCATAAAATTTTATAAAATACTATTCACCCCCCCTCTAGTGTTTCATTGAGTTAGATCAACGATCCTACATTTGGTATCAGAGCAAGGTCAAAGATGGCATCAACTTCAGATCAGACTTCACAATTCAAAGAAGGTCATTCAATAAATCGTCCTCCAATGTTTGATGGACTTAACTACAACTACTGGAAGTGCAGAATGAAGATCTATCTTCAATCAATTGGATATGAACCTTGGAATGTCGTGGAGACAAAATATGTGAAGCCAACCACTCCTTTTGTAGAATGGATTACAACTCAAAGGAATAATGCAAATTTGGACTCAAACGCAATGAATGCTTTATTTTGTGCACTTGATAGGAATGATTTCAACAGAGTGTCAACGGCTACATCTGCATACGATATTTGGCATACACTTGAGGTAACACATGAAGGTACAAATAAAGTAAAGGAATCTAAAATTTCTGTTCTTGTACACAGGTTTGAATTATTTCGAATGAAAGAAAATGAGACTATTGGAGAAATATTTACAAGATTTACCGATATCACAAATTCTCTCATTGGTCTTGGTAAAACATATACACAAGTGGAAATGGTGCGAAAGATACTTCGTTCACTCACTCCTAAATGGGAAAAGAAAATTACTGCAATAGAGGAAGTAAATGATCTATCAACCCTTACAGTGGAGAACCTTATTGGTAATCTAATGGCATACGAAGTTCAAATTGAAGATAGAAAGAATGAAGATGAGACGAAAAACAAGAAAGTTCTTGCATTCAACATCACATCTGATAAAGAAGATTCAGATAATGAAAATGAAGAGATGAGCATGTTTGCAAGAAAATTCAAAATTCATAAAACAAGGTAAGTTTAAATCTAAATCTTTTAATTCAAATAACTCACTTGTTTGTTTCAACTGTAATAAAGCAGACATATGAAGAAAGACTCTCCATTATTGAAGAACAAGCAAAATCAAATTTCTTCAACAATACACCAAGTAATAAGAAAAGGAAGACAATGGCAAAGAACTTGGGATGACAATGATGACTCTTCATCCGATGAAGAAAGTGAAGAAAATAAAAGTGCCCATATGTGCTTCATGGCACAAGATGAGGTAAACGATAATGAAGAACTTTTAGATGCATTTAATGAATTATATGAAACTTTTGTAAGGTTGAAAGTCTCACATAATTTTCTTAAAATGAAAATAAGAGATTATTAGAGGAAATTTCTGATTTAAATTCTTCTTATGTTAATTCACAAGAAATTAAATTAAAAGAAGAAAATGAGAATTTACTCAAAGAAAATTATTTTTAACTAATGAAAATTTGTATCTAAAATCGAATGCAATAATTTAAAGACTCGCATTAGTATTTTAGATAAAGATATTTCTTTGATTAAATCAAAATATGATGACATATACTTAAATGTTAGTAAGTTTAATAAAGGTAAAGAAAATTTAAAACTTTACTTTCTTATCAAAAGAAACTCAAAAGACAAAAGGATTGGGTTTTCAAGTTGAAAAAGATATTCATAAGAAAACCACTTTTGTAAAATCATCTTCATTAGTATATAAACAAAATGTTAAAGATAATGTTTTAAATAAAAGAAAACCAAAATATTTATTTATTTGGGTTCCTACAGTTTTAAATTATAATAAGAAAAAGTCTTATATTTCTAGCTTTATTAAAGATGTTTGTTTATCATCTAATTACATAGGAAAATCAAACTCTTCATGGGTTTGGTTTCCTAAAGACTAATTTTAAGGACCCAATGTAAAATGGGTACCAAGATTATAAATGTTTATCTTTTCAGTACCAAAGAAAGATAGATGGATTTTAGATAGTGGTTGTTCAAAACATATGACAGGGAACATTCAATTATTGTCATCAATTCAAGACAAAGATGGTGGTACAGTCACCTTTGGAGACAATAACAAAGGAAAGGTGATTGGTATTGGCACCGTTGGTAATTCTAATAAACCTATTATTAATAATGTTTTATTAGTTGAAGGTCTTAAACATAATCTGCTTAGTATAAGTTAACTTTGTGATAAAGATTTTAAAATTTTCTTGAAAAAGATTCTTGCTTAATTTATGATATTGATTGGAAAAATATTTTATATAAAGGTAATAGAAAGAATAATATATATGTTTTATCAATAAATAATGTTTCAAATGAACATTGTCTTGTTGCATCTATTAATGATTCTATTTTATGGCATAGACATTTTGGTCATGTTAATTTTAAACATATATCTAAGATTTCTAAAAATAATTCTGTAAATGGTTACCTAAGATTTCTTATAAAGATAATTTTTGTGATGCATGTCAAAAGGAAAAATGCATAAATCATCTTTTAAGTCTAAAAATGTTATTTCTATAAATAGACCATTAGAATTAATTCATATTGATCTTTTGGTCCTTCAAGAGTAGCTTCACTAAATGGAAGTAAATATGTATTAGTAATTGTTGATGATTTTTCAAGATTTACATGGGTAATGTTTCTTAAACACAAAAATGATGCTTTTAACAAATTTTCTATTTTTGTAAGAAAATTCAAAATCAAAAATCTCTTTCAATAGTTACTATACGTAGTGATCATGGAGGAGAATTTGAAAATGAACTTTTGCAAATTTTTGTGATAAAATGGAATTTCTCATACTTTCTCTTGTCCTAGAGCAGCTCCACAAAATGGAGTTGTAGAAAGAAAGAATAGATCTTTACAAGAATGTGCTAGAACAATGTTATGTGATAGTAATTTATCAAAATATTTTTGGTGACGGTTTCTCTGACTTGTTATGTTGAAAATAGAGTTTTATTAAGACCTATATTAAAGAAAACTCCTTATGAATTGTTTTTAATAAAATTCCTAAAGTTTCTTATTTTAAATCTTTTGGTTGTAAATGTTTTATATTAAATACAAAAGATAATTTGGATAAATTTGATTCTAAATCGATGAAGGTATTTTTGTTGGATATTCGATCATAGCAAAGCTTATAGAATTTATAATAAAAGAACATTAGGTATAGAAGAATCTATGCATGTTTCTTTTAATGAAAGTTTTTCAAAATCATCTAATATTTTAAATGATGATGATGATTTAAATAATAATTCTCATGATACTCAATGATAGATATTTCAAAGAATGATGATTTACAAAATGATTTACCAATGGATTTTGTAGAAGTCAAAAATCATCCACATAATTTAATTATTGGAAATATTTCGATAAAGTTACAACTAGATCTCATTTTAATTTAATTGTTCATGTTGCATTTGTTTCGAAATAGAACCTAAAAATGTAAAAGAAGCATTACTTGATAATTTTTGGATAGATGCTATGCAAGATGAGTTAAATCAATTTATAAGAAATGATGTTTGGGATCTTATACCTAGACCACAAGATAAGTCAATTATAGGAACTAAATGGGTTTTAGAAATAAGCTAGATGAATCTGAAATGTTATTAGAAACAAAGCTAGATTAGTTGCACAAGGATATAATCAAGAAGAAGGTATTGATTATGATGAAACTTATACTCCAGTAGCACATTTAGAATCTATTAGAATTCTTCTTGCATTTGCATGTTTTATGAATTTTAAACTATTTCAAATGGATGTTAAAAGTGCTTTTTAAATGGTTTTATTAAAGAAGAAGTTTTTGTAGAACAACCTCCTGAATTTGAACATGAAAAGTTTTCAAAATCATGTTTATAAACTTAAAAGGCTTTAGATGGTCTTAAACAAGCACCTCGTGCTTGGTATGATAGATTAAAAATTTCCTTTTAACTTCGATTTTGAAATTGGAAAAGTTGATTCTACATTATTTATTAAAAAATAAATAAAGATATTTTATTAATACAAATTTATGTAGATGACATTATATTTGGTTCTACTAACAACAATCTTTGTTAAGAATTTGCTAAGATTATGCAGATGAATTTGAAATGAGTCACATGGGTGAACTCAATTTCTTTCTTGGACTTCAAATTAAACAATTAAAGGAAGGAATATTCATCAATCAAAGTAAATACGCCAAAGAATTACTTAAACGCTTTGGAATGGACAATACAACAAGTAAAAGTACACCAATGAGTACTACAACATCTCTTGATAAGGATGAAAATGGTAAGAATCTTGATCAAAAGCTATATCGAGGTATGATCGGATCACTTCTTTACATAACCGCTAGTAGACCGATATTATGTTTAGTGTTTGCTTATGTGCTAGATTTCAATCTAATCCTAAAGAATCACATCTTAAAGTCTGTTAAAAGAATTTTTAGATATCTTAAAGATACTTGATTTTGGTTTATTTTATCCAAAGAATAGCACATTTGATTTACTAACTTATAGTGATCTTTGATTTTCTTGGGATGCAAATCGATAGAAAAAGTACAAGTGGTACATGTCATTTCTTAGGACACTCACTTGTATCATGGTTTAGTAAAAACAAAATTACGTATCATTATCGACAAGCGAGAATATATTGTCGCTAGTTTAGCATGTGCACAAGTTCTATGGATGAAACAAACTTTATCGATTATGGTATTATTTGTCCTACATCATCTATAATGTGTGACAATTCTAGTGCAATTAATTTATCTAAAAATCCTATTCAACATTCACGCACAAAACATATTGATATAAGACATCATTTTTACGTGATCATGTTCTTAAGGGTGATATTACATTAGATTTTATCTCTACTAATAATCAAATAGCGGATATTTTAACAAAACCATTAAAAGAAGAAATTTATGTTAAATTAAGAAGAGAATTAGGTATATGTTCAATTACGATTTAAATTAATTTTTAAATAATTACATTTAAATACATATTCTTATTAGTCGACTAACTACTTCACTAGTCGACTACATGCACAATCATACATATAGTTTTATTACGTCAATGTCTTATTAGTCGACTCTATATTCAGATTAGTCGACTACTAGCTTTCAAAACGTAAAAATATATTACGTTAGATGCAGATTAGTCGACTACAACTCAGATTAGTCGACTACTCAGCCTACTTTTCTGAACAAATAGTTATTGGATCTTGTTTCTTTTCAACCCAAACCCACTATCCAATAACATAAGTTACTTTTGATCTCAACCATACATCTAATCATCTTAAATCCTAGCCCTAGATTTCTTTTTCTTATGTACTAAATCTCAACCATTCATTCATTTTTTATTTAATCCTAGCCTTTCATTTGTTTTTAACCCTAACAAAACTACCCCAACTCATTTTTACCCACTCTCTTCCGTTTCCACTCTTCCAAAACCGAAAATCCTCAGTTAGGGCATCCTCTCTTCATCTTAGGGTTTCATCCAAATCCATTTCCTCCTTCAAATCTTCAAGTCTTCTTCAGTTTTTCAGTTTTCATACATCATTAGTCGACTACTAGAAGCATTAGTCGACCACTCAGCACTGTCAGTCAACATCTTAGTGTTTTAGTCACTCCAATTTCTTGGTAAGTCTTCTCCAACTTCTTTTTCCTTTCAAATATGTCTAGATCAAAGCGATCACGATCGGGTCCTTCTCAACTTTGTTGAAGATTACACCATTTACCTTAAAGATCCTAGTCTTTTAGATCAATTTAAGGATATGCAAACTTATGACATACTCCCTGGTCGTTTTATCAAATATGAACATTTTGCACTTCATAATTTGAGAGGGTATTTTGCAAATGTTGGATTAGACCAACTTTATTCTTCAAAATCGAAAACCCTATTATCCACTTCTTATTAAGCTTTTCTACACTAATCTTTCACATAAAAGTTTGATAATGACAAGCGTTTGATAAATAGTTTAGTTAAAGGAAAAGAAATTTTCTTTTCTCCTAAACTTTTAGTAAAATTCTTAACATTCCTTATAGAGGAATTAGTCTTGAAGATGTTTCTATGGATGATGAACATGTCCTTCAACATCTTATTTTTCTACCGGTCAAGGAGGAATCATAAATCATTCTCAAAAACTTCGACCTTTTCCTCGCTTTATTGCTCGAATTTTAGCATATAATTTATATCCAAAATCGGGGAGTTTTCATTTCATCTCTTTAGAATTAGCTAAAGCCCTATATGCAATCATGGCTAATATTCAAGTAAATTGGGCTGAAGTTTATTTCGAAAATTTCCTCCACATTCCTTATAGAGGATTTCTTCCTTTTGGAGCATTCTTGACTACTATTTTCGATGCTTTTCGTGTGGATTTAGATTCTGAAACATCCATACTTCGATCAGTTGAGTTCTTTGATTCAAATGCCCTAACTAGGATGAAAATACCCAACTTTGAACTTTCAGACCAACAACAAGCTGAACATGACCCTGAACATCCTCAAACTCAACAATTTCCTCAATCCTCACATCAAGCTGCACCCTATTCAAGCAATATTCCACCATCTATGCAACCTGAACCATCGTGCTTTTCAGATGCACAATACAACACTCTCTCAGCTCGCATCCTAAACTTGAAAACCAGTCAAAATCTGCTTTTTGATCAGAACATCTCCATCATGAACAACCAACGTGAAATGATGGACAACCAACAAGTCATGATGCGCATGTTTGAAGACTTTAACAAAAAGCTCGACTCAAACTTTCATGGCTATCAACATCCTTCAGGACCTTCCGATCATTAGAATTGTGTTTTTAGTGTTTTAGTATCCGTAGAATTTGTGTGTTTGTGTGTTATTTCTTTTCTATGTCAAAATTAAAACTATGTTGTGTGTTTTTCATTTATGTTGTAGGAATGACTGCTATTATTAAGTTGGTAAGCACTATTTATTTGTTTTATAACCCAGATTATGCCGATGGAGGTTATCAACATTTTGATTTTCATGGCAAGTCTTTGCTTACCTATTTGGATGGGTGAAGTCTTGGACTATGTTCATAATCTGGATGATCTATTTGAAGTTTTAGCTCATACTGACGAAATATTCAATTGCCTATCTTATATGTTTCCTTCTTTTTGTTGATAACAAAGGGGGAGTAAAATCTGTGTTATTATGTATGCTTATATACAAGATGCTTATATGCGGGGAGTAATTTTAATTTAATTTTATATTATTGATTGTTATCATCAAAAGTGGGAGAATGTTGATTTTCATATTCTCAAGTTAGTATTTTGATGATAACAATATATGTTATATATATATATGTGTTGTTGTGTGTTTTATAACTTGTTGATGCGATATCATTTGTATCAAATTTGGACAAGTACAAGATGAGTTCAAGGCATTATGAAGTATTGAAGATGAGAAGCAAGATAAATGTAATTTTTCTCTTCTTTACTTAGATCAAATTGTACAAGCCTTGATCACACACACACACACACACTTTTATAACACACTAACACATGTTTAGTGTGTTGGTTAACTATAGAAATCCCCTATGTTAACCATTAGAGTTTTAAAGTTAAAAACATTTAATTTATAATATTTTTGGTCTATAGTAGTCGACCAATTCAAATAGTAGTCGACTAGTTATTTGATTTGATCAATATACAAGTTTCGATATTTTACAGTTAGTCGACTAATGATAATAGTAGTCGACTAATGAATACTTGAATAATTTTCGAGCTGTAAAATTACAGATTAGTCGACTAATACATATAGTAGTCAAGAATTTGAGAGGGTATTTTCCAGAAACTGCAAACTTATGACATACTCCCTGGTCGTTTTATCAAATATGAACATTTTGCACTTCATAATTTGAGAGGGTATTTTGCAAATGTTGGATTAGACCAACTTTATTCTTGAAAATCGAAAACCCTATTATCCACTTCTTATTAAGCTTTTCTACACTAATCTTTCACATAAAAGTTTGATAATGACAAGCGTTTGATAAATAGTTTAGTTAAAGGAAAAGAAATTTTCTTTTCTCCTAAACTTTTAGTAAAATTCTTAACATTCCTTATAGAGGAATTAGTCTTGAAGATGTTTCTATGGATGATGAACATGTCCTTCAACATCTTATTTTTCTACCCGGTCAAGGAGGAATCATAAATCATTCTCAAAAACTTCGACCTTTTCCTCGCTTTATTGCTCGAATTTTAGCATATAATTTATATCCAAAATCGGGGAGTTTTCATTTCATCTCTTTAGAATTAGCTAAAGCCCTATATGCAATCATGGCTAATATTCAAGTAAATTGGGCTGAAGTTTATTTCGAAAATTTCCTCCACATTCCTTATAGAGGATTTCTTCCTTTTGGAGCATTCTTGACTACTATTTTCGATGCTTTTCGTGTGGATTTAGATTCTGAAACATCCATACTTCGATCAGTTGAGTTCTTTGATTCAAATGCCCTAACTAGGATGAAAATACCCAACTTTGAACTTTCAGACCAACAACAAGCTGAACATGACCCTGAACATCCTCAAACTCAACAATTTCCTCAATCCTCACATCAAGCTGCACCCTATTCAAGCAATATTCCACCATCTATGCAACCTGAACCATCGTGCTTTTCAGATGCACAATACAACACTCTCTCAGCTCGCATCCTAAACTTGAAAACCAGTCAAAATCTGCTTTTTGATCAGAACATCTCCATCATGAACAACCAACGTGAAATGATGGACAACCAACAAGTCATGATGCGCATGTTTGAAGACTTTAACAAAAAGCTCGACTCAAACTTTCATGGCTATCAACATCCTTCAGGACCTTCCGATCATTAGAATTGTGTTTTTTAGTGTTTTAGTATCCGTAGAATTTGTGTGTTTGTGTGTTATTTCTTTTCTATGTCAAAATTAAAACTATGTTGTGTGTTTTTCATTTATGTTGTAGGAATGACTGCTATTATTAAGTTGGTAAGCACTATTTATTTGTTTTATAACCCAGATTATGCCGATGGAGGTTATCAACATTTTGATTTTCATGGCAAGTCTTTGCTTACCTATTTGGATGGGTGAAGTCTTGGACTATGTTCATAACTGGATGATCTATTTGAAGTTTTAGCTCATAATCGATTTAAATATTCAATTGCCTATCTTATATGTTTCCTTCTTTTGTTGATAACAAAGGGGAGTAAAATCGTGTTATTATGTATGCTTATATACAAGATGCTTATATGTGGGGAGTAATTTTTAATTTAATTTTATATTATTGATTGTTATCATCAAAAGTGGGAGAATGTTGATTTTCATATTCTCAAGTTAGTATTTTGATGATAACAATATATGTTATATATATATATGTGTTGTTGTGTGTTTTATAACTTGTTGATGCAGATATCATTTGTATCAAATTTGGACAAGTACAAGATGAGTTCAAGGCATTATGAAGTATTGAAGATGAGAAGCAAGATAAATGTAATTTTTCTCTTCTTTACTTAGATCAAATTGTACAAGCCTTGATCACACACACACACACACACTTTTATAACACACTAACACATGTTTAGTGTGTTGGTTAACTATAGAAATCCCTATGTTAACCATTAGAGTTTTAAAGTTAAAACATTTAATTTATAATATTTTTGGTCTATAGTAGTCGACCAATTCAAATAGTAGTCGACTAGTTATTTGATTTGATCAATATACAAGTTTCGATATTTTATGCATTAGTCGACTAATGATAATAGTAGTCGACTAATGATAATAGTAGTCGACTAATGAATACTTGAATAATTTTCCGAAACCGTAAAATTATGCATTAGTCGACTAATACATATAGTAGTCGACTACTAAGAAGTAAACTATCTATACGTAGTCTGTAAACACGCATTAGTCGACTAATATGAAATTGCGATTGACTACGGATCTGATTTTCGACTCTTGAATTTGAATTTTTGAACGTTTTTATCAGTTTATATCCGTTTCTTTGGTTTTAAATTGTGTCTTTTCAAGAGATATAAATAGGTAAAAACTTCAGAAAAAGTAAAACGAAATTCTTATGCATTGATCTTGAATTTTGATATTAAAAGAGAGTTCAAAAAGTTTAAAAGTCAAAAACTGTTCTTGCCATTGATTCAATTGCAAGATTCAAAAGAGTTAAACATTATTTTGAGATTAAAAAGTTCTTAAGCCACTGCTGCACATCATCAACACTTCAAGGCTTATAGGACTCTGTACTTTGCTTCTTCAAAAGGAATTCTCAGGTGTGAGAATTGTTGATCTCAGGTTTGAGATTGTTGCAATTTGCATAGGCTTGCAAATTGGTCAGGTTTGTGTTTGATTTTGTAAGGGTATTTCAAAATCATAGTGGAAACACTCAAGCGGGATTTGCTTGGGGACTGGATGCACACCTGGGAGGTGGAACCAGTATAAATCTCTGTGTTTGTGATTGTGAAATTTCTGAGCTTGTGCTATCTTATTGCAATTTATTATCTATTTTGCATAAAATTTTATAAAATACTATTCACCCCCCCTCTAGTGTTTCATTGAGTTAGATCAACGATCCTACAAAAACTCTATGCTGTGATTTGTTGAAGCCCATTTGAATTTCCACCCAAGCAACAAATAGGCTCAAAGAAGAAAAGCCTAAAGTAAAATACAATAAACCCAGTAGTTTAAAACCATAACGCAAAATCCAAAACTAATAACTAAAGCCCAAACCCAATTATCTCTCTCTCTCTCTCTCTCTCTCTCTCTCTCTCTCTCTCTCTCTCTCTCCTCTGTGTGTGTGTGTGTGTGTGTGTGTGTGTGTGTGTGTGTGTGAAGCTCAAGAGACCCAATTCAAATAGTAGCTAAGGAGTAGTAGTCTAGATCACAAGGAAGGTTTTTCGGAGTGGATGCATTCATAGCTTATGTTGAAGAAGCCACATATACTAACTCAGTAAGTTCTTTGGGTGATTTTCCCTTGAGTCTTTGAGTTTATTGTATTGGAAAGAAGAGCAATAGATGGCTAAGATTAGTAGAAACTGGAGAACAATGAGCCGTGTTATTGGTCAATTGGGAACTTTAGACCCATTAGTTTGGTAAATGCATCTCTTAAAATCATATCCAAAATTTTAGCTAATTGTTTAAGTAAACTTATTAGTCAAGTAGTGGACGACTACCAAACGGGCTTCATTAAAGGACGTAATATTTTGGAGGGAATAGCCATAGCCTAGGAAGTTATTCAATACCTTGCTAGAACTAATTCGAAAAGGCATATGACACAATTGACTGGAGATATGTGCCATGCATTAGTCTTGGTAGTAAGTGGATTCAACACCTCGCTGATGATCTAAATTACATGGTATCAAAATAGAAACTCACCTAGCACAAGCTATAAATCTCACATGAATTTTATTTTGCTTTGAAAGATGGTTAGGTCCTAAATTAACTTCAATAAGAGTTCCCTAATCTTCTTGGGGAAAGTCTTACCAGAGTGTTTTCTTGTATGACTGGTGTTTAATTATCCGATTCAGGGATTTCCTATCAAATACTTAGGGATTTCCATGAGGTGTGGGTCCCTTAGAAAAGCATATCGGCGACCTCTTACTGATAAAGTCAAAAGGAGATTAGAAGGATGGAAAGGAAAATACTTTTGGGGGAGGAAGGGGGTACTAGTATTTGTTCTATGCTCTCAGCAACTCCTGCATACTTCCTTTAATTCTTTTATCTTCCTATTTGGGTAGAAAGGGAAATTGATGAGATTCAAAGGAGATTTTTATGACATGGATTATCTAAATATAAGGGAGGATACAACTTAGTTCATTGGTGGGTCCGGTTTATAAAAAGAAAAAATTTGGCCGACTACGTGTCTCTAACCTTAGAGATTTTAGTAATGCATTGATTTTGAAGTGGTGGTGGAAGATACTTTTAGAACATAAGTTTTGGTCTAGGCTTATTGCACAAAATTATCTCCTTAGTGGTAGTCGGTGGAGGGATAGACAGGGAAACTCTAGAATCTCTTAGTGCTTTGGAAAGGATTGTTAAGATTGAAAGATTTGTTTGTGTCTATGGTTTCATTCACCATTATGAACGAAAATACAATTAATTTTTGGCATGATATATAATGTTAGTCTGATAATATGATTCTTTCCAAGGAATTTCTTTTGGTATTCACCAATGCATTCAACAAAGTTGGGTCACTTGCATCATTCAGAAGAGAGATAGATGGTTTATTAACACTTTTGTCTTAGATGTTTTTGGTAGAGAAAATAAAAGAAAACTTGTGAATAAATTAAACTTGTTTCAGCCCAATTTATCTATCTATATAAACACACCTTTATGGGCTTGTGGCAATACAGGAGAGTTTAAAGTTAAAGGATCTTACTCCTTTTTAATGATGGAGGTATAAGATGTCCTTTAGCTAAGAATATTTGGAGTATTAGATATCTTCTAAAGGTTAGAGCTTTTATATGGTTGATTAATAAAAATGCTATTCTTACATGGGACAACATTATTAAGCATAAATGGCAAGGGTCAAATATATATGTGCTATGCAAATGTGATGAAGAAACAATAAACCATCTCTTCTTTAAATGTCTTTATTATGTTAAAATTTTGGAGAACCTTTTAGATCTTTTTAGTATTCCCTCACCTGTAGCCTCCATCTAGCAAATATTAAGGGAGTGGAGGAATCAAAATATTAACAAGATTATGATTCTTTTATGGGGGTTTATCGGAGCTGCTGTTATTTGGGAAATATGGGGGAGCACAATAATAGAATGTTTAATAATATTCAACGACCTTATTCTCTTATATATCATCAACTTATTGCTAACAATGTTCGTTGTAGACACATAAAAATATTGAACCGTCTGTCAAGCACCTCAAACACTATGTAGGACCCATAGAGAGTAAAATAGTCATCCCAACATGGTCGAAGGGTTCAACAAGGCAACAGGGACCCACAATAGACTAGGGATGAAATGCTACAAGTTCCCGAGCCAAGGCGAAGTGAGAATTGTTTTGAAAACTCGATCAAAGATTGCATAAAGCACCTTCACGCATGCTACACGTTTACACGGCCTAACTAATGGCACATAAAATTTTACACGTCAGTCACGAATTCGCAGACAAACTGTTGGACAAAACTATGGCAAAGCAGAGGCTATACATCACTAAAAGACAAATGGCACGCTTTTGGTTACACCACTGCTGTTAGAACGTCGTACTCTGTAGGCTGTCAGAATAGCCCCGTGTAAACATGTAGGCACTTAAACTACTAAATGCACGTAACAGGGCCTCTCCTATAAATAGAGACCCGTAGTCAACAACCAAAGAGCTCCAGATTTTCATCCGATTTTGCTGCCTCTAACTTAAGTGCTCTTGTTATTCAACTGAGTTCTCCTTACTCCAGAGGGTTCCAAGAGCCTGCCTCAGGCATTCTTTTTAGTTCTTTGAGTTACCTACCTCCTCTTCATTGGGGTTTGATCATTGACCTACCACCTTTTCGTTGAAGTTAGCTTGCTAGGGTATGTAACCACCCAAGAGCCACTACTCCTCTGGAATTTTATCCTCTCAAAGGGTTTAAAAACACCTGAGAACAACCACTTCCTTAGCTGAAGTTATCTTCTTCTCACGATAAGAGTTCATCCAAAGAGCCCAAGTGGAAAAAAGAGCAAATAGTTTGCATCATCATCAACCAAGATCTTCTCTTTCTTCAAAAGTGCAACCTTTATCAAGGCAATGTCACCGGCTTCCACTTTGTCGTATAGTCCACGGAGACCTAAGGCATTCTCCCTAGCACATAGTCAAGATCCCGAACTGAAATAAGGAGAAGCGGATCCCTTCTCTGCTTGTTGAACCTCCAAGTCTTGAAAAGCTCCCGCAAAGATTTCTCCGTAGGATTTGAGGAAAAACATCCTCTGGTCATCTCTTCTTACAGGTAGGGAAAAGGAGCGTGCAAACTAGCTAGTTCTTCCGCATTTTGTCTCATAAGAGTGATTATGATTCTTCTTCTACTAAAGTGCAAAGAAAGGAGCATGTTAATATCATTGAGGGACCCTGACGTATCATTGAGGAACCCTGACTTCTTTCCCGCATATTCTATCTATTTTTTATAGGGTTCTTATGAGTATTATGTTTTAACCCTGTTGTTTTGTCTCCTGTATGGAGTCTTTTGTGACCCCTTATTTTCGCTAATAGTCTTTTGGTTAGTCTCTTGTTATTGTTGGTGTTGCTGTTGGTATTGTTATTGTGGTGTAATTGTTGTATTTTATTTCTCTCTTTTTGTTTTGCTATACTTTTGTATATTTGGGATGTTTCGTTAACTCTTGTTAATAGAACATGGGGGATATGTGTCCACCCACAGTCTTTTCTCGCATGTCAACACTAATATTGCGATCTTGAACAAATTTTCCCTTGACTAGTGATCTAATTTCTTAATGCATCCTTGCAATTTTCTTCTTCTTGATCATGTTTCGATCTTTTAGATGGTGGTTGGAGATTTCAGTAAGCCATGGCATTACTTCTGATCAATTTATATCTTTAACGTGTTTATTGACTCCAATATTCTCTATGATATTCGTTTGTTGCTTGGATTCTGTTTCAATCCAAACTTTTGATTTTCTTCTGAACGTCCATACATATCAATTTATACTAAATTGCAAACTTCAACTAACAAACTTGCTTCTTAGCCAGTCCATTTTTGTGTCCCATATGGGCAAAACAAATTTAAAGACAAATAACGTGATGTAGCTCAACTTTTAAAAAATGAATGTTTCACATGAATCTCATTGCTAAGCGATAAACTTGAATATGAAATATTTGACTTATAAACAACAACCTACTCTCAAAAGAAAAGTCAACGGCACCCGTTAACTTTTCTATATGAACAGTCTATGGACTTGGAAGGATATGAAGGATTAAATTTCCTGATACATATCCATTCACATGATAAATTCCAATATTGAACGGAAATGTTCCTACAATCTCAATATGATAAATTCCAATCCAAGAATAAAATTGAACATTTATCAAAAAATAAAATAAAATAAAATTGAACAAATATATGATGGAAATCATATAAAACAGTTAAAATATTCATTACCTTTCCTTCCTCAAAATAATAATAATAATAATAACCATTGCCTATCTAATTCCAATCAATGATTAAAACATACTACTTACATATGTACATCTCTCTCATGAATTCTAAAGAAGATAAATAAAACAAATTTGGAAAAAAAATCTCTGACTGAGAAAATCATGCAAGCTAGCTTTCTTTTCCTCTCTTTTTTCCTTTATTTCCCATAATATATCCATGAAAATCTAGACAAGATGGAGAAGATTCAACAATTGTCAGTAGGATGACCGCTAGCTTGTCATAATTGCTCAATAACTTACATATGATTGTTATTTCCCCTTCAATATAACTAACACCAAATCTCTCTGATAATTTCATTTTTGGGAAAAACAAATCATAATTGTATATTAAATAATAAATGGTTATACTTGAAGGAATGATCAATCGCCAAGCCGGTGAAACCTGCTGAACCTTTTCCTTCTGTACCAGGCACACCTCAGCCTGTACCATAATAACTTGGGAAGGCGGCGGGCGACACGTAGTCGAACCCAGATAAGCCTCCTGACTCTGACGGCGGAGCATCTCAACTTGTCCATGCTACTCCTCTTTCTTGAGAATTGGTAGCTCCGCAGGAACAGCTGCCTTTTCTCCATGTAAAGCATCTTTGTTGTTTAATTAAGATAGAGAATTAAATGAGAAGGGAAGCATATTGTTTGTTGCTTATATATGTGGGAATGGAGAAAGGAGAACTGGAGATTTGAAATGGGGGAGCTTGAGGCTGAAAAGCAAACATCACTCGCATGCTTTTTTAAGTTTGGTAGAGTAGATGTTTAGTGGTTGTTGAGATAGACAAGTGTGTACGCATGTATGCCGTGTGAATCTTGATGTAGGGGTAGTATATGTTTAATATACATGATTTTTTATTTATATATTTTTAATAAGTCCATATAAATCAAAATGAATGTACTGACACAATGTGGAAGCAGAACCTCGAAATTCCAAGCAGCATTCTAAGAATCCATAGAGAGACAGTCTCAAATCCACGAAGTATTATAAATAGAGGAAATTTATTGATCAAATAATACCTCTAGAGTTTATCCATAGGACCGCAGTTACTAAAAACATGCAGTATCTCCCAATCAGGAGGAAATTTTGTACAGCGGCAAACCAAACTATCCACAAGTGCGATTGGATCCTTCTTGAAAAAATACACAATTTTCGTATATTGTATACCTAATTCCGACCAACAGATTGGAGATATGGTCCGTTCTTTCTTAGCAAGTCAAACCCCTTTTCAAACTCTCGCTTGGGCTTTTGACGGTCCAACCGCTCCATAAACTCATTTGCAATGCGTTTTACATTGAAAACTGATCGTCAAGATAAGAGTCGTAACATGTACTCTCGTAAGCACAGGTATAACTAAGCTAGTTATGTCCCCAAATTAGTAAAGTCTTACTGTTTGTATATGTGCATATAGGAAGACACATGAATTGGATATGAGCTGATAGATCATCTGGCATAATTAGCTCTGCTTTATTATTATACATTGTTAGTTCATAGTATAATAATAAAAGTTTCTAACTAAAATGATTTTTAATGAATAGGAAGAGGAGAAGACTGAGACTAAGACATAAGTTACTAGGAGAAGGAAAAGCCCGCTAGCCGCCTTCCCACTTTTATACGTCATCAGTTTTCCTCAGGACTAAGGTTTAATTTGAGGACAAATTTTGTTAGATGGGTTTTGATGGCCGACCTACTTTTGCCTTGACTTTACCATCTAATTGACTTTTTTTTTTTTTTTTTTTTGCCTTTTTTTGAGAATTATGACTGCCTTCTATCTTTTATTTCCATAAATTTCACATTTCAGTCCTGATGTCTCCCTCAAAACCCATCTCTTTAGTTGAGAAACTATTTTTGTGTCCAAAACTGTGAAATCAACAAGGACACAAGTAAGATGTTCTCTTTTCTAGTCATTAATTTTTCATAAAATCCTAAAAATGAACAAAAGATGGTTCAAAAGGAGTGATCCTCGTAGTCAGCTGTCATCAATACATTAATTAATTGATTTTAAATAGTGTTATAAGACTGAAAGAAGCATCAGTAGTTTATAGTTAATTGTTTTCAAATAACCTAATAAGACTAAAAGAAGCATCAGCGGTTTACATTAGTAGACATACATCCTCCAACCACATTTTATATTGCCATTCCTCACAAAGAAAAGAATGCAACTTAATGTCATTTGGTATAAAAATTGTCCACACAGTACTATACATAGTAATTTGATATATACAACATTCAACATAGCCAAATCTCATGTCAACTAAGATGATAATTATAACTTAATTGACCTCTACTATCTTCATCACAGTGACCAGGATCACAACAATTACAGAGAGAGATTCTACTTCCTCAAGTATGCAAAGTTAGAGGTTACCACACTTCTTTATTCAAAGTTTGAGTCAGTCATCAATCTCCCAAAACGTAGATTTCATATACAACAAAAAATTGAGAGCTAAAAACAATATAACATATAGTTTACTGAACAAAATATAACATAGCTCTCTGTCTATTCAATTTTAGAAGAAGATAACATATAGTTTACTCGAACCCGTGACCTCCAGGTCACAGGGCAACAATGGTAAACCTTCCATTGTGTCAAGGCTCACCCTCTAAATCCAAATCCAAACTAATAACCCTTTTGACAAGTTACAATATGTCAAAAAAACAAGCAATACCCTATTCTCATACATACACATCATTGCTATCATCATCATGCTAAACTGTCCCACTATAATACATCAGATGCTTCACCTAAACAATAAGTAGAACATACAAAAAGCATTTGAGGGGTTACAACTGATACCATCATCTGAAGCTATTTTCACATACGAGAGGGTCAACAAGGGGAAAATATAGACTAAACCTTAAGCAATTGTGTCAGCAAACAACTGCACAAGCAACATTTCAGCATCCTTTTCCACTCAGAGGAATCTTGTTGTCGCATCAAACAACGTAAAGTTTTATACAACATTAAATAGTTTAGGTACATCTCCTCCACAAGCTCATTCATGATTCTAGCGGGAAAAGACTACGTCAAGATTAGTAGATTATATCTTTCAACTCCTTCACAGCTCCTCCTCTTCTTTTTGACGTAAACCTCAACTAATCAGCTAACTGTTTGAATAAAATTTTCGAAGTGTCACAACACCTAGATGATACACCATTTAAAGTGATAAAACACTTTCTCTAAAACACTTTCTTCCATCTCTAACGAAAACTCTATCTAGTCAAATACTTTTGCTCTAAGTTTCAAACTTCAATTGGTTTAAAAGCTTTTCTTATATTTTAATTTGGACACAAATTTCACACTTGAATGGGTATTTATAACAGAGAATTTTCTTTTAGACCCATATTAAATATGAGACAGATCAACTGCACAAATGACTTGGAAAGTTTGTTTTTACGCATAAAAATATATTTTTTCTTTTTCCAAGGTAGACAAATGACAAAAACACTTGTAGGGTTTTCAATTCTACTCTATAAAACCACCATATTTATAGTACAATAAGCATTTTCATTACTGGAATATTTGCTAACTGCAGGATTATGTGACTATAAATAGCTTTGCTGCATTCAGGGCACTAAGCACAACCTCTGCTAAAAAGAGCACATAGACCAGCAGATCTGATCCTAATGCACTTGATGATGAGAGCATATCCAAACATATACATATCAAAAATAAGAAAGACTATAGCAAAAAAGACATACAGAGATAATACCATGATTAAAGAAGAAAAGAAACTACCAATATATTGTACTACTTATCCTTGGAACCTGCTAGTCTCTCTACAAAGACATTCTACATTCCTTCATCAGAAAGGAAACAGAGGAAGTCTGACACTGGTTCCATGTAAATTACGAACTTTCGCTTACCGATGTACCAGTATTATATCGCTCTTTGTCCCTCTCCTCATAAACCTGGAGTAAAAAAAAAAATCTTATACAGAGTATACTTTTCTTGTTATTAATATTACTGGCTCGAAAACATAGGCAGAAAATTGACACATATCAACAGGCTTAATGGCTGAACACTAGGGGGTGAATACATTAAAGAAGAGTTACATTTTTTATGGCAGTGAATCATATAATCTGTCAATGATTGTTAACCAACTATTTAAGAACTGTTTTATCAAGTAGGCTACTTTGTGGTTATCACAAAATATAGAAATTGAATAGCTATAAAGAGAATGCTTTCCTTAAATCAACATGAAATCAAACCTCTTGATTTTGCTTGAGCAACTAACAGAAACGAAGTTAATATAAATTTTGTGCGCGTGTGTCACATGAGTGTGTAAATGGAGTTGCAGCAAGGGATAGAGATTACGAATTTTGTGAATTCTTCTAATACAAAAAAATATATAAGTGAATATAAAATAATTCAATTGTTAATCATTACCTCTTTTTCAGATTCAGTAAGATTATTCCAAAGAGAATTTATGTACTTGATCATAAGCTTTTCCTTCCCAGAATACAAAGGCCTTAGTTTGGAATAATGCTCAGCAAAGAAAATATTGTAGCCTCCCACGTTTGAATCAAGACCAGAGGGATCAGTTTCTCTTCTGGACCTTTTTCGGCCACAGTTATTAGAAAGAAGAGGAGAATTATATCGTCCATCAGATTGGAAAGGAACATGATAAAGAATACCATTCAATATATTGGAACCAAAATTTGCTGTTATTATATATCCATTCTCAAACTTCCCGTTAATTTTTCCCTTCACCAAGCTGCCTACTCCAAGGGGAGGATGTTCTGTAGGAAAACAAAAGACGACAAATAATAATCAGACAAGTATAACGCCGGAATGCATCTCCCTAAATGGATGGTATGCACAGTATATAAATACGATTAGCATTTTAAATCTGTCGACAGGGTAAGATTTTTGTTGAGAAAATTTAGTCCTTAGTTATCTTTAATTGAATGGCCCAACAAATTATACTTTAACAGATAATTCACAATCCTCGGGAATCAACAAATTTCAGAAATTGATGAGCACAATTAATTTTTAAAAAAAGAAGGATATTTTACTAGTATGTTAATGGTAGATTATTGAATAATGATTTTAAACAGTGTTGTTGCTCGACAACTTAGGTACAAAAAGATAGAACCTTAATCGTGTGCTTGTAACTTTGTGTGTTCTAACTCAAGTAATTTTTAAAATCTTTTCCCAAGAGTTTTAGTAAAATTCAAATTAATGTTTTCTAATTATGGTGAAATAGTTGAATTAATTTCCAAAAATATGTAAAGTTTGCAGATAATCACCAAAACATTTTTGGACTGATATAAGTTCACCATGCTTACAAAATCCTCCAAAGACCAATATAATGTGAGAAAATTTCCATAAAGGAAGTGTCAATTTGAAAGGCCAGGGAACCGGCTTTTGACACCGTATGTAATCACTATAACTTCTTTACAAAGATGAAGAATAAGCTTATTAAGGTGATACACATGACTTTCATAATTATTTTGCAAGTAATTCCAAGAAGGAAACCGCTAAGCTCCCCAATCTGGGACAATAAATGGAAAGAACAAAATCTTCTTCAGTAGAAAGCATGTTTCCATTATGTCTGTTTTGGATTCGGATCCTCTAGTCTATATATTGGAGAGTATCTAATTCTTTCAATCATCACCATCAATCACAATTTCAAAGAGTAAAATAACGCCATGTAGGATTTTCACAATCAAACTAGTGGCTTTCCTAATAACATGGTAGATTTGGTTAATATAGTTTTATTTATAAATATCAAATATTTCAAAAATTAATTTAAACTCCAAAATAATTATGTTCTAATCCCTCTAGGGTTAGCTTCACTTCAGCAGAACGATGAACACATTATGTTACTTTCATTGATCGGTTGCAATACATTGTTTTTATTGATTTATTTTTCTTAGCACATTAATTAATTATACATGCTTACAAATTAAATCTAAAATATTGAAAAGTTTAATTGTTATTTTAATTAGTATTTTAGAAATATTTGATTTTTATCATAAATAAAATTATAGTGGTATTTGGAAAAACACCAGCTTGATTATGAAAATCTTACGTGGCGCTATGTTATCGTTTAAAATTCAGATTGATGGTGATGATTGAAAGAAGCGGATACTCTCCAATTACCATCTAATTACAAATCTGTCTAGGATACTATATAAGTAATAGTTGAATATGGCACTAGGATTTCGTCTCTCGGTCATTTTGCTTCAGAAGCGGATCTTCCTGAAAATGTTAGGCTCACTTTATTTGATGATAGATTGGGTCTCCCGCATTTAAGAAAGACGGTTATATCACGACATAATTGATAGTCTTTCGAGTTCCAATCTATATTTTTGGGAGTATCTTTCTTGCATGAGGATCGGCCTTATCCCCCAACCCCAACCCCAGCCCAACCAAAAAAAAAAAACTTTTCATTTTCCCATAAATAAATAATCAGGACTGCGTACGGACCTGCGGGAAGTTCTGACCAAACAAAAAAGAAAGTAATAATTGAAAATGAAATAATCAGTGACTGTAACTTGAAAAAGGACTATCGAGAAATGACAATAGCCCGCTCATTACCATTATTTCAAAAATAACGCTAAAGTGTGCTAGCACTTGACAACCTTTACTGATAAGAAAAAACATAGTCACATCACATATTACACAGTGTTTTAAATGTCGGCCGACGTGTCCGACATGTCGGCCGACATGTCGGTTTGAGGGCTCGAGCGACACGACTTGGGCTTTGAAAAATCGGCTGATATGGCCTTTTTTTCTTGCTATTTTTGTCTAACCGGGTTTGAGTTTAGTGCTGAAAATTCAAACCCGTTTCACTTTTGACCTATTCTGAGAGATATGAACCCGATAGCAAAAAAAAAACCTAGGGCAAAATGGCCGATGTTCGTCTCTCTCTCGTCCTCGTCGCTGCAGGTTCGAAACCATCACCGCCTCGTCCTCTCTCTCTCTCTCTCTCTCTCTCTCTTTTCCCTGCGAGGCTGCGACTTCGAAACCATCGCCGCCTCTTCCTCTCTTTCTTCCCTTCGACGTCGGAACCCAACGACGACTTCAAGCTTCCCCCTGGTGATTGGTGAGTCTTCTTCTATCTCATTCTCTCTCTCATTCTCTCTCTCTCTGAGTCTCTGATTCTCTCTCTTTCTCTCTCTGAGTCTATCTCTCTCAATCTCTTTGTCTCTCTCTCAGTCTCTCTTTCTCTCTCTGAGTCTATCTCTCTCAATCTCTTTGTCTCTCTCTCAATCTATCTCTCTCTCCCTCTGGTGAATGGTTTCAAAATACAATCGATAATTAAATTTCTACAATCGGTTAGTGACCCTAAACATCATATATTATTTACTTTTTTATATGTTTAGACTATAGAATTTATAAAGTATGCTTAAATTGAATTTAGGAATGCTTAGATTGCATTTAGGACATGATATTATACATAGGCGCACCACCCGATATGGCAATCCGATATTTAGTCCATGTCCCCCGATATATCCCCGATTTCCGCTATCCGATATGGATTTCAGCCGTCCGACATGAACCCGACATCCGACATTTAAAACCTTGATATTACATAATACCATTCTCAGACGTGCTACGTGAACTATGTACCAGAGCCCTTGTAAGTGATGTATAAAAAAGAATGTGATGTTAGCAAAAACTAAAAAGAAAAAAGGCTTGATGTGACAGAGCTCCGCTACGTAGTTTATATGGAGGTGTCACATAACTTCATATGTACTGCTAACCTTAGCATCTTGAGGAGCTGCACTGTAGCAATTTTCTTCCATCAAAGAATAATTACATGATGGCTATTACAATGACCCTCCAAGTATAACTACGCATAAAATAGATCGCTTGCATGTTCAGTCAAAATTTTATTGTGTATATATACCCTTCTTAAACTTGTATAACTTAAGGAATACTTGCCCAGTTAGAAGATGCTGTCGACTTGGACTAGCATATATAATGTCTGAGAACAGCAAAAGATCGCTCAATTTGTGGAAAATGGTACAGGTAACCCAAGATTTAGCTCATAAGTAGTAATTGCATTTTGTGATGGTATTATGCCAGCTAAGAATATTGAAAATGACCAAAGAGGCCAATGAATTTTAAAGATATATATCCAAGCTATATGCTAGTATAGATGCAGAATAAAGGGTAAGCACAAAAAATTAGGACAAATAAAAGGTATTCGGGAACCCTTGGTGACAAAACCATCTACCAAAAAGGAAGGGAATTGAAAAACTAATATAAAAAAACATCAAAGTACTGAATAGAAAAGAGTGGTAAATCATACCATTTAAAGAAAGCTTGGAGTCTCTCTTACGGAAGAAGTAGACTTGCTCATATGTTTGGAGCAAGGAAAGATAGTACTTGCGCAATAGATAAGATGCGTTTGTAATTGTTGATGGAAAAGTGAAGGCAGAAGTCACTTCCCTCCATTTGCGATCTCCTATAACCTTTCAATGGAGAGATAACCAATATGCATTAATAAGATAAAGCATTTCAGTTACAACCCATCATTAGAGTATCCAGAATACTATATGTTAACACATCTATTTTTGCAATGAAACAAAATTAAGAGATTTAATAGCAAAACTAACCTTGCATCTAAAATTTTAGCCAAAAAACAGTGCCCCACAGGTACTGAGTATGTTACTTTTTTTCTAAATATTTATTGTGAATAAAATAGTTATAACCTACCTTTTGGAGACCACCGCGACAAGTGACTTCAACAAATAGACAGTGTAGGTCGAGAGGCTTCCCTCCAGTTGTAGGAACTCTATAGTCAAAAGTTTTTGAAACAAATAAATACATTACAATGTAAAAAAGATAGCTAAATGTAAAGTCCTCGTAGGATTATTGACTTGCGCAAAATTTATTTACATGGAAAAGAATTATAATTATCATTGGATAGTATGGTAAATGGGAGCATCATTAGCCACCGGACATTAGAGTCATAAACAAACAAATTCATTAAGACTCAAGAGTCTTATCATAACTTGCACCTGTGTCTTCATACTCTGCTCTAATCTTTCCTTAGTTTGAGAGTTTTGTCTCTATGAACAACCTCAGACCATGAGAAATCCAAAGCTTTATTTATGCAAGTATGTGCAAATACAATTATTTATTGTGATCCTTAAGAAAAGAACTATTGTTGAAAACTTCATGATGGGATTTTTTTTAAATTCCTCCAAGAATTTTCTTTTTAAAGCAACTAGAGGTCCGGGTTTGGAAAATTGGTAAGCCAGAAGTCCCAGCATGAAAGTGAATGCTCCTTTTTTTTCAATTAGTTTTGGATCTAAATTTTGAGACAAATTAACTCCAATTATGCCATTGCATTTGCACATATTTTGTTTACCCCCGGTAGACTAGTGCAATTTTGTTAACTACTTGAACCCAATCATTCAAAACGGAATGAGTTTTTCTTTCTGATGTAGCACAATATCACTGGAGACAGTAATGACGTACTTATTAGCTTCGCATTTAAATAGAAGAAGATGAGATTTATTGTGGCTAAAAGTTATGATGCTCCACTTTCACAGTCCATCTTTAAATAATGTCACAATCAGCCTACTGAGAGCTAAGGAAAACAGAATCACCCCAAAAAAATAGGAAAGCCAGTAACTGAACAGTCATTATTTCTAAAGAAGCAGGAATCAGCAGGAGTGTGTGCCAAAGAGCTACCAACTTGTGGGCAAAGCATGAGAAAATGGGTGGTGTTGAGGATAATCACCTCAATTGTTATATTGGTTCCTTTTGTGCTCAGTGAAGGTGAGAAGATCATGTAGGTGCACTAATTAAAAGTAAGAAGCAAGAAAATGTAATAAGTGAATAAGGAGTTGTTAATAGATGCAAAAATACAAATTGAAGTTCAAAAGGAAAAACAGTTCTTCATGTAGAATGATGAAGCACAAGGGAATGAGGGGATAATATTACACAATGTCTAAATCGAAAAGCTTGCTCACAATTTTAGCTTACTGTGAGAAAGTATATGATGAGACCAAGCTAAAATTATTACATGGAACTTTCCCTAGAAATTGTGTCTTTCCTCTGAGATATTCTACTTGAGAATTTGAGAAGCCAAAGTACGAACAAATCAATCTCAGATAAATACATGAATCCAGGTCTTATTTGAATTAGAAATGTTGTTTACTAAATCATCAAATTATAGTTGGTGAGAATACTTTGAAGTTGATAAATTCAACTAGGAATCGATCAGCTAAATGCTAATAAATATGAATCACAGGTCAGGTGAATTGACTTTACTGAAGCAAATAGTCTTTTTTAAGGAATGCAATCATTTTGATGAAAACATCGTTGATGATCACTCACAAGAAATTTTCATAAAACCTCCAATCTCTCATTGTTACCATCTAGCTTTCTCTCTATATATATGAAGAAAGGACTTCAACATGCCTATCTTCAAACTTCCACAATTTCAGTTTTCTCACAACTACCAAAGCACAGACTCTCATTCTTCCTCTTAAACTGTCCATCTCCCAATTCCCATCATTTCCTCAAGCAAAAACGGAAAAAATAAAAATAAAATGTAAACTAATTTCCCAACTTGTTTATCTTTTCAGTCCTCTTTCTTCCTCTCTATCTCTCTATCTATTTTTGACGCAATCAGAGGACACCACGAAACCAATAGCAAACAACCTCTCCCTCTTTCATGATGCCATTGCCATTAATGACAATAAAAATTTGAATACATAATCAACACACATAAACAATGAATATCATTGCCACTACTTGTCATCCATGTTGAAACAAATACTTCCGTTGAATCCGTCCTACATCAACCATGATGATATCATTGGAGTAGTCATCTTCATCATCATTGCCATCATCACCAGCACAATAGCCATCTAAGCGTCCATCAGAATCAAGTCAACTATAGAATAAGTATGAAGGTTAATGAAACTTCATAATCGACAAAGTTTTCATGGCAACCTTCCAGTCTAACAGTAACAATTATGATGCCAAACTACTTGCCAAATAAATGCTAAGTGATTACCTTACCATAAAACCTTTGATAGGAACTTTGGCCGTTGGCTTGTGAAAGATATTTGATTTAAACTCATGTAACCAATGAGGAAACCATAATATATAAGGACATATAAGAGTGGGTATAAATTTTAAGTTATATACCTGAAGTGTATTAAGACAAAATAATTACTGAATCAGCCATTAAGGATTTATAGCATCTATCACATCAATCCACGGAGATTGCAAAAATATACATCGCTTTTTCATAATTTATTCCTAAATTGGCCCTTTATGACACTTTATCTGTAATCTAATACATGCTTTGACAAAGTAGAAAATATGTGATTTTCCGCCTTCATATCTACAAGATTTCTGTTCAATGGTTAGCACACATTTGGAAAGAGCATGTCATGTGGAGTAACTTGTTAAACCTTTTGCATCTCTAGACAAAAGCTTGTGCTAGTCGTACAAACTTATTCGAACTTTAAGGCTTTGTTTCGTCTGATAGAAAGAAACATGGAGAGACAAAAAATGGTGAAAAGAATTAAGGAAAATAAAGTGTACTATTTCTTCTCCTTCTCTAGGAAACAGACGCCTGGTCAGCTTATTTATGTTGTGCTTCCTCCTATTTTGGCATTCTCCAAACATTAAACCTACAATCACTGTTGTCATAATTAAGCACAGAAGTTGCCTTCAATTACTTGGCATAATTTTCCTCTCCTTCTATTCACTAACTTCAAGTAGGGAAGTTAAGCAATTAGAAAGGAACATGCAATGCAAGTTCTGTCTCATCCTGAGTGTTGGAGATTGCAACCGTGATCCCTCCTCTCAAGGAGATTTAGACGGGAAAAGATCAAAGTAGTTAGCTAAGATTAGCTAGCTACTTCTCCCCTTCCTTTCTATAGAACTACAATCACAGTAGCAATGAGCTATGCTCTAAAAGTTACTCAATTTCTCAGGCCCTCGTCCAAAATCAGATCCTACCACAAAGTCATTTCTGCTCTTATTGACCCACAAGATAAGCTAAATTAGATCGACTAAATCATATGAAAATAATGTCATTTTCTAATGGGTGTCAATTGAGTTGCACTTTGAAGAGAAGCAGTAAAAATCAACCAGTCAGAAGAGACCACAGCTTAGCATAACTCGATTGATCCGTTTGTATAACTTCATAGAGATAAGCAAACGGCAAATTATTCATTAGGAAATCAATTAATCAACAAACAACATTATAAAAACCTTAAATGCAATTAAACAAAAAGAAAATCATAAGAAAATCTGACAAAATTGCTCCACTTTCCAGTCACCCATCATCAAAAAAGTAACCTTTCTATGAGTCCACGGCCAATATCAAACTACAAAAGAAAACCCATTTCCAAATTCCAGCTGGATTACAAAATCAACACCTTAATCAGCAACAGGCGATCAAAAATCCCACCTTTTCCATCAAAACTTGACCATCAACTGAATAAAAAAGCCACCTTTCTCCCATAAAAACAAACAAGGAGCAACACTCACGATCAAGAAAATCGAAGAGAAACCCAACTTACAAAAACTTGGTCCCAAGGGATTTGTGCAGGTCCTCAAGGGTTTCCATGAAAACCCTTTCATCTTCGACCACCTCCTCATAGCTTGCCTTCGGGTGTGTGCCAATTTCGGCTGAGCTATTATTGCTACCATTAGTGGTAGTTGTTCTTGTAAGAGGAACGCAAGTCCTCTGGTTGCCTTTTGACATTTTTTTTTTTTTTTTTTAACAAGAATGGTAAAGAGAAACCACGGTAGATAGGTAGGAGTGCGTTAAAAGTGGAAGGACAATTTTTCTAACGCTGGGTTTTTCCTATATTAGTCCCTTAAACCATTAATATTTTGATATTAGTCCCCCGAATCTTCATATTGTGATGTAGTCCCCTAAATCACTTTAAAATGTTGATATTAGTCCTTCTGTCGGCTTAAACTGTGATTGGGTTTAGACTAATCATTAATGGGTTATTATCTTATTAAACATCTCACTCTACGCTGCCTCTTTCCTTCTTTTTCTCATCTGAGCGTTATAATTCCTTTCATTCATTTCTAATCTCTGGTGATATCCTTTCCTCTTCAAACCGCCTCCTCTATTTCTTCCATCTTTCATGCAATTCAAGTCAGAAACAATTAAATCATCAATTTCTTCAAGCTCACTCCTCCATAGAATTCAAGTTGTCGATTTTTATGGTTTAACTGTTGATTTTTATGGGTTGATTAATAGTATACCTTTGAGAGAAAGAAGAAGATGAAATGGGTTTGGATTTTGAATATACGAGTTTAGTTTTGAGGGTCTTAATGGGATTTAAGTTTATAGGGTTGTGGGTTTGGGTATGTGAACAGAGGGTATAACTATCCATTCAAGAAAAAAGTTAAAGGAAGCGGAATATTCTCCCACCTATTTTGTCACCAACTAACTAGAGAGACTAATATCAGATATTAAGATAATTTTTGGGGATTAATACCAAAATAAGGAGATTTGAGGTACTAATTTCAAAACACTAATGATTTAAAGGACTAATATCTAAAAACCCACTAATTTGATTATAATTTTTTTGTTAAATGAAAGATTTTATTCACTACCAATTGAGCGTTTATATACACAACCAACTTGAGCATACCCAAATAACTACACAATTACCTATAGAATTTCAATGCAATATGGACATTGAAGGTTCCTCATACATTTAATCACACTGCTCACAAACTCAATCTTGACTCTCCTTACGAGAACATTCCTATTAGCAGCCATTCATTAAAATGCCTCTAATTTCGCTCCCTCCATATGTAGCGTACCGCAGTAGCCAGTAATAGACGCTTGAAGAACTTCTCCTTCTCATTTTGTCTATACCAATTCACCTCAATCTCAAGTCTCATGAGGTTTCTACCATGTCCAATCCAAACCAATAATTCCCTCCAAATAGAAGCAGAATATAAAGAAGCCACATTACAAAGTACACACATAATATTCTGAATAATTCCAAATTTCATCAGCCTATGTTGAGTTAGGCAAGCTTCTCCAGAATCCAAAATCAACCACTCTAACATGTACCGTCAAAATAATGCTATATTTTAAATAATTGTTGTGCTCTTATTTTATCGAAAGCATATCCTTCTTCATATGAATTGCCCATGACAACTTGATCATTGCAACAATGCTCCAATATTCTGCTTTTATAAGACCCAAACCCACTCGTGTCTTTAAAAATACATAGAATCTCATGAGACAAGGTGCAGTTTGCGCTTACCCCCTCTACTGCCCTATACAGGGACCTGGCACAGAGTTTGTCAATCATATGAATGGTTTTCTTTGGTAGAAAATACACTCCAGTCGAGTAAGCATGCCTACTAAAGAGTATAGATTTTACCAACTCCAATCTTCAAGCATAAGAGCTTAAACGATGCCCACAACTACAACTTAGCCTCAAACTTCCCAAGCAGCTCCAAACAATGATTATGTGCCACTCTCACATAAGATAATGATACGCCAATGTATTTAACTAGTAAATTTTCCTCCACAAGCCAAACAACATCAATAATTTGAGTCTTTTACTCCTGAGAAATCCATGCAAGAAAGATATTGCTCTTGCATGACTAACCATTGAGCCTACCATGGTAGAAAATTGCTCAATCTTCCTTTTAAGAAGAAGAATAGATCCCAAATTAGCCTTAGAAAACAGTAAAAAATCATCTGTAAATACAAGGTGAGAAACATTCAGAGCAGCATATTTTGGATGAAACTGGAAGCATTGATTATTATATTTTATTGTATTTTTATACCCTCATTATCTATCTTATTTTGAATAAAATATCTGCTAATAAGTATTTTTATCTTAATTTGCAGAAAATAAAGAATTAAAGAATAAGAGCCCAAAAGAATTCAAAACTCTCTCATTTTTTAACCCTTGTTGAAACCCAAGATCAAGATAAAAGAAGCCCATGGAAGCACACAAAAGAGCTAAAGAACTTCAACCAAATGAAGGGGAATCGAATAAGTATCGACAGGAGTATCGATACCCATATCGACAGGAGTATCGATACTTGCATCGTTATCAGTATCGATACCCAGTAAACAGTTACAAATCAAAGGCTGAAGTTGTGTAACTTAGGGGTTAAATTTAATATAAGGGCTAATATTGATTGTAATACTTTGTAAATAGGGGTGGAGAGTGAGGGTTTAGTGTGTGAAAAAATTTATAAACTCCTTTTTAGAGTGGAGAATCTTTAATTAGGTTTTTCAATTTGTAAACTTTTTAAGTTTGCAAAAAAAATTTCTCCTTTTCAATTTTATTTCTTTTTCTTTATTAATGAAGATGAAGATTTACTTTCAAGGGGCCAACCCTTGCAAGGTAAGTTTTATTTTTCTCTCTTATTTTTTATTTTAGAAATTTATATTTTAGGATTTTATTTTCTTTTAATGTTGGTAGATCGATTTATGTCATGTCTTGTAGTGTAGATTTACTTTTATGCTCTTTTATTTTTGTTGTTTATTTTATGCTTTATAGAATTTATTTTCTTACATATTTTTTAGTATAGATTTACTTTTAGTCTCTTTTATTTTTCTTAGTTAGATTTCCTTTTTGCTCATAGTATAGATCTTTATTTCATTGTTCTTGTTCTTAGTTTTGTAGTTAGTTTTATTTTAGATCTCCTTTTTTATGCTCTCTAGTCTAGAATTTATTTCTTTATTTTTCATTTTTAAAATGTGCAACTAAATCTTATAGGAATTATAGAATTGTATGAAACAAGTTTGATTTCTTTTATGATTTGTGGATTGTTCTCTTTGTGCTCAAAATGATCATGCTTAGGATAATCACCTAGAGAACTAATTGGTAGAAGAAAAATTTAATAATCTATGCTTATCTTGAGTGATTTAATAGGTTATACCTATGAACTTTAGAATTACTAGCTAGTTACTTGTTCTTTTTATGAATGATAATTTTGCTTGGATGATAATTTGATAGGTTATGTTTTTCTTAAGTGGTTTGATAGTCTATGCTTAGTAAATCTAAAGTAAAATGGGATAAAAAGAGAGTAGTTCATAAATCCTAAATGAAATTAACTAGTGGATTCAATTCTAGAATTCTATCTTCTTTACTTGATTTCCTCCATCTTTTATTTGTTTTGATTTTTCTCATTTTGATTATTTTTTTTCTTCTTGATTTTGTTCTTTTCTATTTTCTTTATTTCTCCTCCTTGTTTAGTCTTTGTTTTCTTTTATTTGTTCACTCTCTTTCTCCCTCTTAAACTAATTTTTTTATTTGTAAATAATCACACACTTTCTATATCATTTTCACTTTCACTCCTCTTTGTTGACACACATTTTTAGGATCCAATTTAGAATTTTTCATACGCACCTTCTTTGTGGGTTCGACATTGTACTATATAATTTGATTGTGTACTTGCAATCTTGATACTATTTTCAAAACACATCAAGTTTTTGGTGCCGTTGCCGGGGAAAGTACTTATAATTAGGATTTTTCTATTTTGATTCTTTGATTTGTGTGTTTTCTTATGAAGGAACAAATTTGAAAGCTTGAAGATTGAGGATTGAAGATTGAAAATTAAAGATTTGCTTAAAAGGTAAGTCCTCTTTCTAGTGTTTTTCAATTCCACCCTCTAGTTTAGTTTCTCACAACTAGAGACAATTAGGAACTAATAAAAAAATAAAAATAAAAATTGTCTCTTGTTGACCCTAATAAAATCCACCCTCCACTTGAACAACTACTAATAAGATAATAAATTTAAACAAGAGCTCTCTCTCACACATTTGTTTGATTGTTAACCCTATTTTTAAAAATAAAAAGATTTTCTTTTTGCATCCTTTGTAGTTGCTTTTAATTCTTAGGGTTGCATTGCATATAGTTAGTAGGAATTCACCAAAGTGAGATATGAGTATTTTGATTTGAGCACTCACTTGAAAATACTCTTAAGGGCAAAACCCATAATCAAGATAAGGTGAGGGATTTCATCACCATTCCTTTAGCCCGCAAATCACCAATTTCTCAGTATACAAATTCAAGCCTTTTAAAACTCATTAGACATTGGCCCCTAAGGACTCAAGCTCATTAAGGAATAAGAAATCATTAAGTGACCCGGTTTAAGCTTACTTGAATTGGTTGATGTCTAAGACAAGGTTTAAGGGTTGCATAAGGCGCTCCGCAAGGAAAGAGGTACTTAATTGGTCATTGACCTCCCTCTAGTACTATCTTACTTAGCTAACTGACCAAGTAAACATCAATCTTTTCACTAAAGGAGATTGTGGTTAGGAGCTGGTCTAATTCAGTCTAGGATTAACCTTAGAATTAATGGTGATTGTTGCAAAAGTTGTTACTCTTGATTTGTTTTAGTTAGATTTTTCTTTTTATCCTTCTTCTCTTCTCTCATTAATCTTTTATGTCTTTTAGTTTTTCTAAAAAATAACTTTTATTTTCTTAGATCTTTTTCCTAACTTTCTTTCTTTTTAAAAATTTTTAAAAAGAATTTATTTTGGTGTATGCAAATTTAGATTAGGGTTACTACCAGTCGATTAATCAATGTTGAGCTAATTTTTGAAACCAAAGAAATAGCACATCCTAATCCACCCGTTCTTCAAGACATGGAATATCCAACTAGGAATGAAATTCCGTATTGCATTAGGCTAGCCGATGTCAATGGAACTAATTTTGAGCTTAGACCGTACTTCATAAACATGTTTTTAAAATTCTTAGGAAATAAAACTGAAGATGCTTATATTTTTATATCCGAGTTTGAGAAAGTTTATCTTATGATTAAGATTAGAGAATTATCTGAAAATGCGATTAAGTTTAGATTCATCCCATTTGCTCTTAAGGCAAAGCCAAGAAATGACTGTATAGTTTACCCATAAATTCTATCTCAACCTAGGATGAATTTGTTACTCTTTTTTTGAAGAATTGTTTTTCAATCTATAAAACGGTTAAACTTAGAAACAGCATTCAAAATTTTAAGATAGTCCCAGGGGATCCATTCTAAAAGTTTTTTGATAGGTTTAATGATCTTCTTATCCAATGTCCTCACCATGGCCTAGAAACGTGGCGATTATGTCAAATCATCTATGAAGGATTGGATTATTTTTCAAAGACTTTCTTAAAATCTATGTGTCAAGGGGATTTCATGAATAAAAATGCCGATGAAGCTTGGAAATTTTTAGAGAGTTTATCGGAGAAAACCATGTAGTGGGAACACTGTGATGAAAAAGTTTCATCAATTTCCCCAACCAAATCCAGTGGTCTTTCCCTAGAGTCAAACATAGCTTCTGAAGTAAAGATGGCTGCAATCCTGCGTAGATTAGAGGTGAAATCAAAGAACGAGCTCCAGCTCAAATCAATCAAGTTTCTCCCCCAGGATGTCATAACTGCTTATCTCGAACCCATGTGTCAGAGGAATATCCTCTCTTAGGAAATAATCAATCCCTAGAGCAGATGATACTGCAATCCAGTGTCTGCGAATGATCCATTTTCTCCAACCTGCAATCCAAATTGCAAAAATCACCTAAATTTTGCATGGAATCAGGAAAAATTCTCCGAAAATCAAAACTTCACTCCCACTTCAACCTAATAATTTTTTAGAGAAAACACAATTTCATTCAACTCACCAAATAATTTTTAACAATCCAATTTTCCTTAAACAAACCATCCTCCTCATCATCAAACAGTAAATCCTACTCCTCCAATTTCTAATCACGAGAGATATTTGAATATCTTAGCAAAGGGTTTAGAAGGCATGATCAAACCTTCTACATAGATCACCAACATGTTGACTCAATCATCAAAAACTTTGAATTCCTTCATGCAGACAACCAGTCATATGCTCAATTCCAACACTTAAGCTATAGCTAGATTAGAAACCTAACTTGGTCAACTAGCTAGTGCCGTGAGTGAAAGAGAGAAGGAAAATTTTTTGAGTCAACCTATTATAAATCTTAAGGACCTTGAATCAAGTTTAACGTACCAAGCTCAAGTGAATGCAATCAATGCACTACGGTCAGGTAAACAGGTCGACAATCAAGTTAAAAAGCCTCCGAGTTAAATTCTTGAACCTGAACAAACTCTCTCTCCTTCTTATAACTCTGACCATGAATATGAAACCGAACCTGAACTTAATTTTGATAGGTTTAAACCACTTGCTCCCTTTCTAGATAGACTCAGGCCTAGGAAAAATTTTCCTTAGATAGAGAAGATACTAGAAATCTTCAAGCAGGTCAAGGTCATTCCTCTTTTAGATATCATCCAACAAATCCCATCTTATGCAAAATTTTTGAAGGATTTGTGCACTAATAAGAGAACAATAAATGTTCCAAAGAAAGTCCTTCTTGCTGCCAATATCAATGACATGCTCTCAAAGCCCATACATTTGAAACATAAGAATCCTGATTATCATACTATCTCATGTGTCATAGGAAATACCTTCATTGATAAGACACTTTTAGACTTAGAGGAGAGTGTCAATTTGCTTTCTTATTCGGTCTACCAGCAACTTGGTAAAGGAGTGTTCGCGGGGAAAGTTGGTTTCTCGATCTTCATTGCCGAACTCATTATAGCTTTATGCTTTTACAAATGAATTCGAAAAAAAGGTTTACCTTTTTATAAGGCTACAACAAAAATCAAAGAAAAGAAAAATTATAACTTTTCTCCTTAAATAAACGCGGGATCCGTTTATCGAATCCTCGCTTGCTTGGGTGTCTTTGCCTGTGCCGGGGTTTATCCGTGGACCACCGCATGATCGTGATCCGAAGTTAGATCTACACGATCGAGGAAATTATTTCATGAATGAAATAATCGCCTAAGCAAGTGAAATCGACCAAGCGAGATCACTACTCTTCTCGGGATCAAAATAAGGTTTGATCTCGAGAAATCAAGTGTAGATCTTATCGAGAATCTCTCGAACTCCTTTATTTTGCATCGCCGGGTTCGCCAAAATCCTAGATCTGGTCGTCGGATCGCCTCCCCTTCTTTCTTCAAGTCCAGATTTGTGCAAAAATTCAGATCTTGATCCGTGAGCCGGCTTCTTTTAAAATTCGGATCTAGCAAATGAGACCCCCTCTCTATTTATAGCCTTGTAAAGCGGATAAAGCGGGTCGGGTTAGAAAAACAGCGCCTAGCAACCTGTTGGTGGCTCGGCCTTGGTCGAGCCACCAAGTGGTGGCTCGGTGGCCCACCAGCCACCATTTGGTGGCTCGGCCACCGAGCTGCCCAAGTGGCGCTTCTTTTGGTCTTTTAAGCGCTTTTGATTTTTGATGCGATTCCGTTGATCCGAGTCTGATTTTGTTCGGAGTTGTCGGTTTCGTTGATTCGAAGCTTCGGAATTAGGTTTATCCCATCGCTCTCATGTGATTTGTCGCTTCATTGACTTGCACGCTTCGTCGACTCGCTTCATGCATTTGCGTCGACTTCGCTTCATGCATTTGCGTCGACTTCGCTTTATGCGTTTCGTCGACTCACTTTATGTGTTTGCGTCGCGATCATTTATTCTTTGCGTCGTCGGCGGTTTGTCGTTATGTCGTCGGATGGCTCGCCGATCGTCAGCGGTTTGTCGTTATGTCGTCAGATGGCTCGCCGATCGTCAACGGTTCGTCGTTGTGTCGTCGGATGGCTCGCCGATCGTCAACTCCTCGTCACAAGCTATGTTCAGGAACTTATAGGTTATTTTCAATACCTACAGATACCCCCTCCAAAGTGCTTCGGTCTCGCTCTTTTATAGAAGAAGCCGAAATATTTTAGATATGATAGGCCCCAACCTTCAGTCGGTGTAACAGGACCTGAAAATGGCTTTGAATCTTGACTTCTCCAATTCTTTCGGACTATCCAGTACTTTGTAGGATGACTGAAAGTATCGCGGAGCTGCATTTATTGTCTGACCACTGTCAAAATCTTGACCCGAAGCTGATGAATGAATTTTTTTGCTTTAGCTCGTGTTGGTGAGTTGTCGTCGAATTGACCATCCAATTTCATGAGATTTAACCTTTAATCGGTGAATTCTCCATTGCTATGCTTGTCGTAGAACTAATCACGGCGGGAGGAATTTTCTTGAGATTCATCCTTTAATCGGTGAATTCTCTATTGCGACGCGTGTTACTACTGGCGTTCTGCTCATTAGGGGGATTATCGACATTACGGTCTTCATCCCTGTCCGTGTCGCTGTCTACTTGGTTGACGCTATTGCGATGACTTGATTCACCCTGGCGATTCGTTAGAGCTTGGATTTGCTGGTCATGCATCTCTCTCATTTGCTGCATGGCCATCTGCATCTCGAACTGGAAGTTCTCCTTTTGCTTGGCCAAAGCCTCCTCAAGCATCTTGGCCACTTGTTCTGTACTTATCATGAATGCCTCTCGGGGTTGTCCCGCACTGAAAACCGTATCATCGGAAGCAATTGTAGAGCCAGCGTCCGACACTTCGTCATCTGAGGGTAACCCCCTCTGCACTCTGCCATAGTTAGGTCGTCTGATAGTCCCAGACCGCAACCGAGTCATTCGTTGAAATACCCCGGGAATGGCACGTGATGACGCCCCTTTGCTGGTCATGTTGATGGTGACTCTTGGAAATTCATCGCCTTGAGGCACCGATCTTCTTTTGCGGAAGCGCCTCGACCTGGGTTTTGACATTTTGGTACCAAGTCTATTAAAGACCGACACCTTCTCTGTAGCTGTCTTGGCGCAGTTGCATTCTGACAACACGGCCCTGATCAGCTTGGAACATGGACAATGTGTGTTCAGTTCTGGGGAACTTCTCTTTCGGGATTTACTCGTACCCCCAGCACAATAGTACAACTCATCGGCATGAATGCTGAAGCAACCCATCGTGTGAGGGCACGACTTCTCAGGTATAGCGTCCTCGTCGCAAAACGTGAATGTCTCCATCTGAGGATGAACTGCCTTATTAGGGCTTTCAAAAGTCACTCGCCGCGACGTACGCCTTCGCGAGTGTGAATTTTCGACGAGATCTTGAACTTCAATTAGCGGCCCGGTCGCGGCGGCTCTGAGAGTCTTCTGTCATGGTTAAAGTGGGTGCGACCCCCTGCACTGGGATTGACCCGGGACTTCCTCAATGGGCCCAAACGTTCTTTGATCGAAATTTTGCCTCAATCATCATGCAACGGGCCGAGGCGTTCTAAAACTATTTTCTTACTTCAGGATGAGCCGGCGGGATCGACCGAAGCGGGTACAGAGGTAGACGGTAATTTAGATGCGATCGCCAGAGGTGGAATTGGTGATGAGGTGACCTTTCTTTGATTCGGCTCACCCTGTAGCGGCCGAGCCTTTGCTGAGTCAGCTTGGGGTGGCTGATCCTTAGTTGATGTTGTGGCCTTGGCCCGAACCGTTGTTCTGGGTTTGGTCCTCCGCACTTGGCGCGTCCTTGGTAGTTTTTTGGCCACTTCCTCCTTCTTTAGCATCCGGGCCTCCTCAACTAGAGCCCGTGCGTGCACAAGCAATGCACGACGCTTCCGGATGCACTCTTCGAGTGTTGAACGGTTCCGTCAAACTCGGACCCATTCATTTGCTGACGACTTGGAGAAGTCGCTAGCCACCTATTTTTGAGGCCTTTCACCTCTTCTGGATTTGAGATCCGTCCCACAGCGGATCCCGTCCATCGGCTCCATGGCCTTGGCGAATTGGCGTGCCAAGATTTGGCGTCGTCGCTGGCGGGCTCTCTTCGAAAGGATCGGCGCGCCGTCGGTGATCATCTCCTGCACAGAGGAGCTCAGATCTACAAATCCGGCCATCTCGGAGGCCGGAAGGATGCTGATTGCTGCGACTTTGGTAGCGGCGGGATCGGAATCCTCGCCTTGGGATTCAAGATCCGATGATCAACGGATCCTCCTTGCAGCGGCGATCTTCCTGGACTTGCGGGGGGAGGACGATCTGGACGAGGATGAAAGATACTCCTCGAACTTCTGTTGGTCGAACTCGTATTCGACCTCCTCTTCGACCGGGATTGCTATCCGCGGCTGCGGCACGACGATCTCGTCAGCGAGATCGTTGGCTCCCACTATGGTCGCTAGCTTTCTTATTCGGTCTACCAGCAACTTGGTAAAGGAGTGTTCGCGGGGAAAGTTGGTTTCTCGATCTTCATTGCCGAACTCATTATAGCTTTATGCTTTTACAAATGAATTCGAAAAAAAGGTTTACCTTTTTATAAGGCTACAACAAAAATCAAAGAAAAGAAAAATTATAACTTTTCTCCTTAAATAAACGCGGGATCCGTTTATCGAATCCTCGCTTGCTTGGGTGTCTTTGCCTGTGCCGGGGTTTATCCGTGGACCACCGCATGATCGTGATCCGAAGTTAGATCTACACGATCGAGGAAATTATTTCATGAATGAAATAATCGCCTAAGCAAGTGAAATCGACCAAGCGAGATCACTACTCTTCTCGGGATCAAAATAAGGTTTGATCTCGAGAAATCAAGTGTAGATCTTATCGAGAATCTCTCGAACTCCTTTATTTTGCATCGCCGGGTTCGCCAAAATCCTAGATCTGGTCGTCGGATCGCCTCCCCTTCTTTCTTCAAGTCCAGATTTGTGCAAAAATTCAGATCTTGATCCGGCAGAGCTTCGGCTTCTTTTTAAAATTCCGGATCCTAGCAAATGAGACCCCCCCTCTCTATTTATAGCCTTGTAAAGCGGATAAAGCGGGTCGGGTTAGAAAAACAGCGCCTAGCAACCTCTTGGCCGAGCCACCAAGTGGTGGCTCGGTGGCCCACCAGCCACCATTTGGTGGCTCGGCCACCGAGCTGCCCAAGTGGCGCTTCTTTTGATCTTTTCCGCCGCTTTTGATTTTTTTCCGAGTCCGATTCCGTTGATCCGAGTCTGATTTTGTTCGGAGTTGTTGGTTTCGTTGATTCGAAGCTTCGGAATTAGGTTTATCCCATCGCTCTCATGTGATTTGTCGCTTCATTGACTTGCACGCTTCGTCGACTCGCTTCATGCATTTGCGTCGACTCGCTTCGCTGACTTGGACCCCTCGTCGACTCGCTTTATGCGTTTCGTCGACTCACTTTATGTGTTTGCGTCGCAGTCATTTGTTGTTGCGTCGTCGACGGTTCGTCGTTATGTCGTCAGATGGCTCGCCGATCGTCAACGGTTCGTCGTTGTGTCGTCGGATGGCTCGCCGATCGTCAACTCCTCGTCACAAGCTATGTTCGGGAACTTATAGGCAATTTTCAACGCCTACAGATACCCCCTCCAAAGTGCTTCGATCTTGCTCTTTTATAGAAGAAGCCAAAATATTTTGGATATGATAGGCCCCAACCTTCAGTCGGTGTAACAGGACCTGAAAATGGCTTTGAATCTTGACTCTTCCAATTCTTCGGACTATCCAGTACTTTGTAGGATGACTGAAAGTGTCGCGGTGCTATATTTATTGTCTGACCACTGTCGAAATCTTGACCCGAAGCTGATGAATGAATTTTTTTGCTTTAGCTCGTGTTGGTGAGTTGTCGTCGAATTGACCATCCAATTTCATGAGATTTAACCTTTAATCGGTAAATTCTCCATTGTGATGCTTGTCGTAGAACTGATCACGGCGGGAGGCATTTTCTTGAGATTCATCCTTTAATCGGTGAATTCTCTATTGTGACGCGTGTTACTACTGGCGTTCTGCTCATTAGGGGGATTATCGGCATTACGGTCTTCATCCCTGTCCGTGTCGCTGTCTACTTGGTTGACGTTATTGCGACGACTTGATTCACCCTGACGATTCGTTAGAGCTTGGATTTGCTGGTCATGCATCTCTCTCATTTGCTGCATGGCCATCTTCATCTCAAACTGGAAGTTCTCCTTTTGCTTGGCCAAAGCCTCCTCAAGCATCTTGGCCACTTGTTCTGTACTTATCATGAATGCCTCTCGGGGTTGTCCCGCACTGAAAACCGTATCATCGGAAGCAATTGCGAGCCGGTCCGACGCCGTCATCGAGGGTAACCCCTCGCACTCTGCCATAGTTAGGTTGTCGATAGTCCCGGACCTAGCCGAGTCATTCGTTGAGATACCCCGGGAATGGCACGTGACGACGCCCCTTTGCTGGTCATGTTGATGGTGACTCTTGGAAATTCATCGCCTTGAGGCACCGATCTTCTTCCGCGGAAGCGCCTCGACCTGGGTTTTGACATTTTGGTACCAAGTCTATTAAAGACCGACACCTTCTCTGTAGCTGTCGTGGCGCAGTTGCATTCTGACAACACGGCCCTGATCAGCTTGGAACATGGACAATGTGTGTTCAGTTCTGGGGAACTTCTCTTTCGGGATTTACTCGTACCCCCAGCACGATAGTACAACTCATCGGCATGAATGCCGAAGCAACCCATCGTGTGAGGGCACGACTTCTCAGGTATAGCGTCCTCGTCGCCAAACGAGAATGTCTCCATCTGAGGATGAACTTCCTTATTAGGGCTTTCAAAATTCACTCGCCGCGACGTACGCCTTCGCGAGTGTGAATTTTCGACGGGCTCTTGAACTTCAATTCGCAGCCTAGTGCGAGCAGCTACAGGAGTCTTCCTGTCATGGTTGAAGTGGGTGCGACCCCCTGCACTGGGAGTGACCCGGGACTTCCTCAATGGGCCCAAACGTTCTTTGATCGGAATTTTGCCTCAATCATCATGCAACGGGCCGAGGCGTTCTAAAACCATTTTCTTACTTCGGGATGAGCCGGCGGGATCGACCGAAGGGGGTACAGAGGTAGACAGCAATTTAGATGTGATCGTCGGAGGTGGAATTGGTGATGAGATGACCTTTCTTTGATTCGGCTCACCCTGTAGCGGCCGAGCCTTTGCTGAGTCAGCTTGGGGTGGCTGATCCTTAGTTGATGTTGTGGCCTTGGCCCGAACCGTTGTTCTGGGTTTGGTCCTCCGCACTTGGCGCGTCCTTGGTAGTTTTTTGGCCACTTCCTCCTTCTTTAGCATCCGGGCCTCCTCAACTAGAGCCCGTGCGTGCACAAGCAATGCACGGCGCTTCCGGATGCGCTCTTCGAGTGTTGAACGGTTCCGTCTAACTCGGACCCATTCATTTGCTGACGACTTGGAGAAGTCGCTAGCCACCTATTTTTGAGGCCTTTCACCTCTTCTGGATTTGAGATCCGTCCCACAGCGGATCCCGTCCATCGGCTCCATGGCCTTGGCGAATTGGCGTGCCAAGATTTGGCGTCGTCGCTGGCGGGCTCTCTTCGAAAGGATCGGCGCGCCGTCGGTGATCATCTCCTGCACAGAGGAGCTCAGATCTGCAAATCCAGCCATCTCGGAGGCCGGAAGGATGCTGCTTGCTGCGACTTTGGTCGCGGCGGGATCGGAATCCTCGCCTTGGGATTCAAGATCCGATGATCAACGGATCCTCCTTGCAGCGGCGATCTTCCTGGACTTGCGGGGGGAGGACGATCTGGACGAGGATGAAAGATACTTCTCGAACTTCTGTTGGTCGAACTCGTATTCGACCTCCTCTTCGACCGGGATTGCTATCCGGCGGTACATTCGACAGCGATCTGCCGAGATTGTTGGCTCCCACTGTGGTCGCCAGCTTGTTCGTAGAGAAAGTTGGTTTCTCGATCTTTATTGCCGAACTCATTATAGCTTTATGCTTTTACAAATGAATTCGAAAAAAAAGTTTACCTTTTTATAAGGCTACAACAAAAATCAAAGAAAAGAAAAATTATAACTTTTCTCCTTAAACAAACGCGGGATCCGTTTATCAAATCCTCGCTTGCGTGGGTGTCTTTGCCTGTGCCGGGGTTTATCCATGGACCACCGCGTGATCGTGATCCGAAGTTAGATCTACACGATCGAGGGAATTATTTCACGAAGGAAATAATTGCCTAAGTAAGTGAAATCGACCAAGCGTGATCACTACTCTTCTCGGGATCAAAACAAGGTTTGATCTCGAGGAATCACGTGTAGATCTTACCTAGAATCTCTCGAACTCATTTGTTTTGCGTCGCCGGATTTGCCAAAATCCTAGATCTGGTCGTCGGATCGCCTCCCCTTCTTTCTTCAAGTCTAGATCTGAGCAAAAATTCTGATCTTGATCCGGCAGAGCTTCGGCTTCTTTTCAAAATTCCGGATCCTAGCAAATGAGACCCCCCCTCTCTATTTATAGCCTTGTAAAGCGGATAAAGCGGGTCGGGTCAGAAAAACAGCGCCTAGTCACCTCTTGGTAGCTCGGCCACCGAGCCACCACTTGGTGGCTCGGTTTTGGCAGTGGCTCGGCCTTGGCCGAGCCACCAAGAGGTGGCTCGGCCACCGAGCCGCCCAAGTGGCGCTTCTTTCGATCTTTTTTGCCACTTTTCATTTTTTTCGAGTTCGATTCCGTTGATCCGAGTCTGATTTGGTTCGGAGTTGTCGGTTTCGTTGATTCGAAGCTTCGGAATTAGGTTTATCCCATCGCTTGCATGTGATTTGTCGCTTTGTTGACTTGCACGCTTTGTCGACTCGCTTCATGCATTTGCGTCGACTCGCTTCGCTGACTTGGATGCCTCGTCGACTCGCTTTATGCGTTTCGTCGACTCACTTTATGCGTTTGCGTCGCGGTCATTTGTTGTTGCGTCGTCGACGGTTCGTCGTTATGTCGTCGGATGGCTCGCCGATCGTCAACTCCTCGTCACAAGCTATGTTCGGGAACTTATAGGTAATTTTCAACGCCTACAAGGAGAACTTAAACCAACCAAATGCACCTAACAGTTAGCAAATAGATCCATTATAATCCACATAGGAGAGATAGAGAATGTTCTGATTAAGTAGGGGAGTTTATTTTTCCTGTTGACTTTATAGTCTTAGAAACACAACTTATTTCTAATCCCAAGGGATAGATTCAGTCATTCTAGGAAGACTATTCTTAGCCATTTTAAATGCTCTGATCAATTGTAGAACCAGTCAAATGAAGTTATCCTTTAAAAATATGACTGTAGCTCTCAACATCTTTAATTTAGGGAATTAGCCGAATGATCCATCAGATCAACCCCTAGAAGTGAACTTTATTCAGGGAACATCAAACGAAGATTTAGAAGAAGAATATGAGTCAGACACAAGTTTTGAGGAGATCTTTGTTGATGAACTCAAGATACCGGAGGAGTTAGAATCAGAACTAGTCTTTAAGAAGAAAAGTATTGAGTCAGACACAAGTTTCACAGATATCAATTTTGAAGAACTCTTTGCAGAGGAGCTTAGGTTCCTAGAGGATATAGAACAATCAGCTTATCATACCTCAACCATGCACCTAAAGTTTGAGGAAATTTTCAAAGAAGAACTAGTTGTGTTAAAATAAATTTTCATTCATATAGAACTTGAGTTCAAATTTAAGGCTAGCTTTCTTGCTGATCAATACCAGAAACTCAAGATACATACATGTCATCAATTGCTATAAAAATCATTGAAAACCTCGGAGTGTAAAGAATTTAAGCACATCTTTGAGTTTATCATTTTAGACTTCTTTAAAATTCAAGGTAGAATTTTCAGCATTAAGGTAGGATTTGATGTAGAGTGTGAGCTTTTATTTTAATCTTTTATTCTACATCTTTACTCTTTGTCTCAAAATAATAATAAAAAGAATTTATTCTTCTCTTCTTAGAGTTTCTTGTTCTTTTAAAAAAAGATAAAAAAGAAAGAAAAAGAAAAATAGTAAAAATTTGAAAGAAAAAAAAAGAAAAAGTGAAAAATAAGAAAATTTTGGTTACATCCTCCTCATACCAAAGGTAATTGTAAATTTTATCATTGTTCTAGATCGATTAAATAAATGTAAGTTCTTTATTTTCTATTTGTTTTACTTTATGCATCATAGAGTTTGCATTGAGGATAATGTAAAATTTAGGTGTGGGGGTGGAGACTAGTTATTTTTTCTCTTTATTTTTCATTTCTTCTTCTTTTTATTTCATCTTTTCTTTTCTTTCCTAAAAAATTTTTACTTTTCAACTTGATAGAGTTAATTAATAATTGATCTACTTGATAAATTTTAATTTTTCTAATTCTTAGTTAGTTTTATACTCAAGTTAACCTTTTATGATAACTTTAAATAAATTCTTAAGAAATAATTTTAAAGTAGTATACTTCACTATAGTCCAATTTAAACTTTTAATTAAGGTAATGAAATTTTAGCATGCTTAGCTTAGAGTGAAAAATAGTTTTTCAGGTTAAGCTTGATCTAAATATTTTTCTCTTTATTTTATAATTTTTCTTCTTTTTATTTCATATTTTATTTTCTTTTCTTTCCTAAAAAATTTTACTTGCCAACTTGATAGAGTTAATTAATAATTGATCTACTTGATAAATTTTAAAATTTTTAATTCTTAGTTAGTTTTATACTCAAGTTAACCTTTTATGATAACTCTAAATAAATTTTTAAGAAATAATTTTCAAACTAGTATACTTCACTATAGTCCAACTTAGACTTTTAATTAAGGTAATGAAATTTTTGCATAATTAGCTTAAAGTGGAAAACAAAATTTCAAGTTCTCCTGATCTAAAATTATATATATTTTCTTTTCTTTTCTTTCCTAAAAAATTTTACTTGCCAACTTGATAGAGTTAATTAATAATTGATCTACTTGATAAATTTTAAAATTTTTAATTCTTAGTTAGTTTTATACTCAAGTTAACCTTTTATGATAACTCTAAATAAATTTTTAAGAAATAATTTTCAAAGTAGTATACTTCACTATAGTCCAACTTAGACTTTTAATTAAGATAATGAAATTTTTGCATAATTAGCTTAAAGTGGAAAACAAAATTTCAAGTTCTCCTGATCTAAAATTATATATATATATATATATATATATATATATATATATATATATATATATATATATATATATATATATATATATATATATATATATATATAGACACACACACACACACACACACATACTCATATATATATATATTTTAAAAATTATAAAAAGAAGAGTGCGAAAAATTGGCACCAATAAAAATTCTCTTGAACTCCAAGGTGGTTCTATCTTCCTAAGCCTAAGTTCTGAGGTAATTAAGCCCGAGAAGTATTTTCATACTTAATAATCTAAGCCCAATTGGGTTGGGATCCATTGGCTAAAACTCGTTAAATGGTCACTTAGAAGGCCTAATAAAGTAGAACAAAATCACCAAGGAATAAATAGTGTATATACATTAAAAAATAAAAAGAGAGAAATAAATTTTTATATATATAGTTATATTTATATATATGTTTTTGAAAAATAGTTTGATCAAGAGGCATGAAAAATGTTTGAAACAAAGAGTTAACATGCTCTTTTCAAAACTTTTAATTAAATTTCTAAGTTAGATTTGCTTTTGTATTACTATAATGAAAAGATTTTCTAAGATTTTTACTTTGGAGTTATACATAAAAATATTTTCTTGAGTAAAACTAGCTCTAATTAGTTTGTTTAAAGATATCAAGTGAATTAATTATACATTGACTTCTTCAAATTAGCAAGTTGACCAAAATTTGTGTGTATATTTACTGCAAACTCTCACGAGACTACATCTCATCCTCTAGGGTAATCTAAGGGTTTAAAGACTTGTTATATATGCTAACCACAACTACGATTTCGTGAAAGTAAGTTGAAATTTTTTATTTTCTTTCTTTTTCATTTTATTTCTTTGCTAGAGGACTAGAAAAGTTTAGGTGTGGGGATATTTAATCATTATATTTTATTACAGTTTAATACCCTTCTTACATATCTTATGTTGAATAAAATATCTCCTAATAAGTATTTTTATTTTAATTTGCAGGAAATAAAGGATTAATGAATAAGAGTTCAAAAGAACTCAAAACTCTTTCATCTTTCAACCCTTATTGAAGCTCAATATCAAGATAAAAGCCCATGGAAGCCCACACAAAAGAGCTAAAGAACTTTAGCCAAAAGAAGGAGAATCGAAGAAGTATCGACAGAGTATCGATACCAAGATCGGTAGCGGTATCGATACTTGTATCGATATCGTATTGATACTAGTACCATATCGATACTAGTATCGATAGGGTATCGATACCGGTGCCGATATCGGTATCAATACTAGTATCGATGTCTAGTAGCGATTATGAATCAAAGGTGAAATTGTGTAACTTGGGGGTAAGTTTAATCTAAGGGCTAATATTGATTGTAATAATCTATAAATAGGGGTAGAGAGTGAGGATTTAGGGTGTGAAAAATTTTGTAAACTCCTTTTTAGAGAGGAGAACCTTTAATTAGGTCTTCCAATCTGTAATCTTTTTAAGTTTTCAATAAATAAAAAATTTCCTTCTTTTCAATTTTATTTTCTTTTTCTTTGTTGATGAAGATGAAGATTTATTTTCAAGGTGCCAACCCTACAAGGTAAATTTTCATTTTTCTCTCTTATTTTCTTATTCTAGAAATTCATGTTTTAGGATTTTATTTTCTTTTTATGTTGGTAGGTTAGATTTATTTCATGCATTGTAGTGTAGATTTATTTTCATGCCCTTTTATTTTTTGTTTATTTTTATGCATTGTAGAATTTATTTTCTTGCATTTTTCTTTTATAGTATAGTTATACTTTTATGCTCTTTTGTTTTTGTTAGTTAGATTACCTTTATGCTTATAGTTTAGATCTTTATTTTATTGTTCTTATTCTTATTTTTGTAGTTTGTTTTTATTTTAGGTCTCCTTCTTTTATGCTCTCTAGTCTAGATTTTATTTCTTTATTTTTATTTTCCAAAATGTGCAACTAAAATCTTATAGAATTCTAGAATTGAATGAGATTTCTTTTATGATTTGTGGATTGCTCTCTTTGTACTCAAAATGATCATGTTTAGGTTAATCAACTAGAGAACTAATTGGTAGAAGAAGAATTTGATAATCTATGCTTATCATGAGTGATTTGATAGGTTATGCTTATAAAGTTTAGAATTACTATCTAGTTGCTTGTTCTTTTCATGAATAATGATTTTACTTGGATGATAATTTGATATGTTATGTTTTTCTTAGGTGGTTTGATAGTCTATACTTAGTAAATCTAAAGTAAAATATGATAAAAGAGAGTAGTTCATAAATTCTAAATGAAATTAACTCTTGGATTCAATTCTAGAATCCTATCTTCTTTACTTGATTTCCTCCATCTTTTACTTGTTTTGATTTTCCTCTTTTGATTATTTTTTTCTTCTTGATTTTGTTCATTTCTATTTTCTTCATTTCTCTTCCTTATTTAGTCTTTATTTTCTTTTATTTGTTCACTTTCTTTCTCCCCTCTTGTTCTAATTTTTTATTTGTAAATAATCACACACTCTCTATATCACTTTCACTTCTCTTTGTCCACACATATTTTTAGGATCCAATTTCACACCTTCCTTTTGGGTTCGACATTGTACTATACTATAACTTGATTGTACACTTGCAATTTTGACACTATTTTCTCAACACATCAAACATCTATCATCCTACAAACAAATCATACATCTTGAAAAGTACTCCATGCATATAACAAATAGGTATGGGGACCGAGTATCCTTTGCCTAAGACCCCCATTGGCATAAAACAAAAATCCATGCATAACACTATTGAGTAGAACTGGATATTCAGTAGTTCACACACATTCCATTACCCAATTAATATATAGTGTTGGGAAACCCATATGAACCAGCAAGCTTCTTAGAAGTCTGCAATCCACAGTGTCATACGCTTCATGCATTTGCGTCGACTCGCTTCGCTGACTTGGATGCCTCGTCGACTCGCTTTATGCGTTTCGTCGACTCACTTTATGCGTTTGCGTCGCGGTCATTTGTTGTTGCGTCGTCGACGGTTCGTCGTTATGTCGTCGGATGGCTCGCCGATCGTCAACTCCTCGTCACAAGCTATGTTCGGGAACTTATAGGTAATTTTCAACGCCTACAAGGAGAACTTAAACCAACCAAATGCACCTTACAGTTAGCAAATAGATCCATTATAATCCACATAGGAGAGATAGAGAATGTTCTGATTAAGTAGGGGAGTTTATTTTTCCTGTTGACTTTATAGTCTTAGAAACACAACTTATTTCTAATCCCAAGGGATAGATTCAGTCATTCTAGGAAGACTATTCTTAGCCATTTTAAATGCTCTGATCAATTGTAGAACCAGTCAAATGAAGTTATCCTTTAAAAATATGGTAGCTCTCAACATCTTTAATTTAGGAATTAGCCGAATGATCCATCGGATCAACCCTAGAAGTGAACTTTATTCAAGGAACATCAAGCGAAGATTTAGAAGAAGAATATGAGTGGACACAAGTTTTGAGGAGATCTTTGTTGATGAACTCAAGATCTGGGAGGAGTTAGAATCAGAACTAGTCTTTAAGAAGAAAAGTATTGAGTCGGACACAAGTTTCACGAGATATCAATTTTGAAGAACTCTTTGCAGAGGAGCTTAGGTTCCTAGAGGATATAGAACAATCAGCTTATCATACCTCAACCATGCACCTAAAGTTTGAGGAAATTTTCAAAGAAGAACTAGTTGTGTTAAAATAAATTTTCATTCATATAGAACTTGAGTTCAAATTTAAGGCTAGCTTTCTTCGATCAATACCGAAACTCAAGATACATACATGTCATCAATTGCTATAAAAATCATTGAAAACCTCAGTGTAAAGAATTTAAGCACATCTTTGAGTTTATCATTTTAGACTTCTTTAAAATTCAAGGTAGAATTTTCACATTAAGGTAGGATTTGATGTAGAGTGTGGGCTTTTTATTTTAATCTTTTATTCTACATCTTTACTCTTTGTCTCAAAGTAATAATAAAAGAATTTATTCTTCTCTTCTTAGAGAGTTTCTTGTTCTTTTAAAAAAGATAAAAAAAGAAAAATAGTAAAAATTTTGAAAGAAAAAAAAAAGAAAAAGTGAAAAAATAAAAAAAATTTGGTTACATCCTCCTCATACCAAAGGTAATTGTAAATTTTATCATTGTTCTAGATCGATTAAATAAATGTAAGTTCTTTATTTTCTATTTGTTTTACTTTATGCATCATAGAGTTTGCATTGAGGATAATGTAAAATTTAGGTGTGGGGTGGAGACTAGTTATTTTTCTCTTTATTTTCATTTCTTCTTCTTTTTATTTCATCTTTTCTTTTCTTTCCTAAAAAATTTTACTTTCCAACTTGATAGAGTTAATTAATAATTGATCTACTTGATAAATTTTAATTTTTCTAATTCTTAGTTAGTTTTATACTCAAGTTAACCTTTTATGATAACTTTAAATAAATTCTTAAGAAATAATTTTTAAAGTAGTATACTTCACTATAGTCCAATTTAAACTTTTAATTAAGGTAATGAAATTTTAGCATGCTTAGCTTAGAGTGAAAAATAGTTTTTCAGGTTCGCTTGATCTAAATATTTTTCTCTTTATTTTATAATTTTTCTTCTTTTTATTTCATATTTTATTTTCTTTTCTTTCCTAAAAAATTTTACTTGCCAACTTGATAGAGTTAATTAATAATTGATCTACTTGATAAATTTTAAAATTTTTAATTCTTAGTTAGTTTTATACTCAAGTTAACCTTTTATGATAACTCTAAATAAATTTCTTAAGAAATAATTTTCAAACTAGTATACTTCACTATAGTCCAACTTAGACTTTTAATTAAGGTAATGAAATTTTTGCATAATTAGCTTAAAGTGGAAAACAAAATTTCAAGTTCTCCTGATCTAAAATTATATATATTTTCTTTTCTTTTCTTTCCTAAAAAATTTTACTTGCCAACTTGATAGAGTTAATTAATAATTGATCTACTTGATAAATTTTAAAATTTTTAATTCTTAGTTAGTTTTATACTCAAGTTAACCTTTTATGATAACTCTAAATAAATTTCTTAAGAAATAATTTTCAAAGTAGTATACTTCACTATAGTCCAACTTAGACTTTTAATTAAGATAATGAAATTTTTGCATAATTAGCTTAAAGTGGAAAACAAAATTTCAAGTTCTCCTGATCTAAAATTATATATATATATATATATATATATATATATATATATATATATATATATATATATATATATATATATATATATATATATATATATATATATATATATATATATATATATATATATATATATATATATATATATATATATATATATATATATATATATATATATATATATATATATATATATATATATATATATATATATATATATATATATATATATATATATATATATATATATATATATATATATGAACACACACACACACACACACACTCATATATATATATTTTTAAAAATTATAAAAAGAAGAGTCTGAAAAATTGGCACCAATAAAATTCTCTTGAACTCCAAGGTGGTTCTATCTTCCTAAGCCTAAGTTCTGAGGTAATTAAGCAGAAGTATTTTCATACTTAATAATCTAAGCCCATTGGGTTGGGATCCATTGGCTAAAACTTCGTTAAATGGTCACTTAGAAGGCCTAATAAAGTAGAACAAAATCACCAAGGAATAAATAGTGTATATACATTAAAAAATAAAAAAGAGAGAAATAAATTTTTATATATATAGTTATATTTATATATATGTTTTGAAAAATAGTTTGATCAAGAGGCATGAAAAATGTTTGAAACAAAGAGTTAACATGCTCTTTTCAAAACTTTTAATTAAATTTCTAAGTTAGATTTGCTTTTGTATTACTATAATGAAAAGATTTTCTAAGATTTTTACTTTGGAGTTATACATAAAAATATTTTCTTGAGTAAAACTAGCTCTAATTAGTTTGTTTAAAGATATCAAGTGAATTAATTATACATTGACTTCTTCAAATTAGCAAGTTGACCAAAATTTGTGTGTATATTTACTGCAAACTCTCACGAGACTACATCTCATCCTCTAGGGTAATCTAAGGGTTTAAAGACTTGTTATATATGCTAACCACAACTACGATTTCTGTGAAAGTAAGTTGAAATTTTTTTTATTTCTTTCTTTTTCATTTTATTTCTTTGCTAGAGGACTAGAAAAAGTTTAGGTGTGGGGTATTTAATCATTATATTTTATTACAGTTTAATACCCTTCTTACATATCTTATGTTGAATAAAATATCTCCTAATAAGTATTTTTATTTTAATTTGCAGGAAATAAAGGATTAATGAATAAGAGTTCAAAAGAACTCAAAACTCTTTCATCTTTCAACCCTTATTGAAGCTCAATATCAAGATAAAAGAAGCCCATGGAAGCCCACACAAAAGAGCTAAAGAACTTTAGCCAAAAGAAGGAGAATCGAAGAAGTATCGACAGGAGTATCGATACCAGTATCGGTAGCGGTATCGATACTTGTATCGATATCCGTATTGATACTAGTACCATATCGATACTAGTACTGATAGGGGTATCGATACCGGTGCCGATATCGGTATCAATACTAGTATCGATGTCTAGTAAGCAGTTATGAATCAAAGGCTGAAATTGTGTAACTTGGGGGTTAAGTTTAATCTAAGGGCTAATATTGATTGTAATAATCTATAAATAGGGGTAGAGAGTGAGGATTTAGGGTGTGAAAAATTTTGTAAACTCCTTTTTAGAGAGGAGAACCTTTAATTAGGTCTTCCAATCTGTAATCTTTTAAGTTTTCAATAAATAAAAAATTTCCTTCTTTTTCAATTTTATTTCTTTTTCTTTGTTGATGAAGATGAAGATTTATTTTCAAGGTGCCAACCCCTACAAGGTAAATTTTCATTTTTCTCTCTTATTTTCTTATTCTAGAAATTCATGTTTTAGGATTTTATTTTCTTTTTATGTTGGTAGGTTAGATTTATTTCATGCATTGTAGTGTAGATTTATTTTCATGCCCTTTTATTTTTTTGTTTATTTTTATGCATTGTAGAATTTATTTTCTTGCATTTTTCTTTTATAGTATAGTTATACTTTTATGCTCTTTTGTTTTTGTTAGTTAGATTACCTTTATGCTTATAGTTTAGATCTTTATTTTATTGTTCTTATTCTTATTTTTGTAGTTTGTTTTTATTTTAGGTCTCCTTCTTTTATGCTCTCTAGTCTAGATTTTATTTTCTTTTATTTTTATTTTCCAAAATGTGCAACTAAAATCTTATAGGAATTCTAGAATTGAATGAAACTAGTTTGATTTCTTTTATGATTTGTGGATTGCTCTCTTTGTACTCAAAATGATCATGCTTAGGATAATCAACAAGAGAACTAATTGGTAGAAGAAGAATTTGATAATCTATGCTTATCATGAGTGATTTGATAGGTTATGCTTATAAAGTTTAGAATTACTATCTAGTTGCTTGTTCTTTTCATGAATAATGATTTTACTTGGATGATAATTTGATATGTTATGTTTTTCTTAAGTGGTTTGATAGTCTATACTTAGTAAATCTAAAGTAAAATATGATAAAAGAGAGTAGTTCATAAATTCTAAATGAAATTAACTCTTGGATTCAATTCTAGAATCCTATCTTCATTACTTGATTTCCTCCATCTTTTACTTGTTTTGATTTTCCTCTTTTTGATTATTTTTTTTCTTCTTGATTTTGTTCATTTCTATTTTCTTCATTTCTCTTCCTTATTTAGTCTTTATTTTCTTTTATTTGTTCACTTTCTTTCTCCCCTCTTGTTCTAATTTTTTTTATTTGTAAATAATCACACACTCTCTATATCACTTTCACTTCTCTTTGTCCACACATATTTTTAGGATCCAATTTCACACCTTCCTTTTGGGTTCGACATTGTACTATACTATAACTTGATTGTACACTTGCAATCTTGACACTATTTTCTCAACACATCAAACATCTATCATCCTACAAACAAATCATACATCTTGAAAAGTACTCCATGCATATAACAAATAGGTATGGGGACCGAGTATCCTTTGCCTAAGACCCCCATTGGCATAAAACAAAAATCCATGCATAACACTATTGAGTAGAACTGGATATTCAGTAGTTCACACACATTCCATTACCCAATTAATATATAGTGTTGGGAAACCCATATGAACCAGCAAGCTTCTTAGAAGTCTACAATCCACAGTGTCATACACTTTTCTAATATCTACTTTAAGCATTCCTCTAGGAGAAATCCCTCATCTTCCATAATTACTAATTCATGCCCTATAAGGATATTACTTACAATAGACCTTCTCTTCACAAAAGCTACTTAATTATCACTAATCGAACATGGCAAACATGTTTACAATTTACTAGTGAGAATTTAGATATAGCCTTATACAAGGTATTGCAATAAGATATGGGCCAAAAATTAGCTACCCAGTTGGATTAGATACTTTTTGCACATGCATGGGTGATAATTGTAGCATTCGTACATTTGCATAATTTCCAAGTGACAAAGAACTGCGTGATTGCTTGCTTGAAATAATCTCCCCAAGTAGCCTTGTAAAAGGCAGATAAGAATCCATCAGAGCCTAGAGCCTTATTGTTATATATAGACCACAAAACCTTTTATCTCATCCTTAGAAACAAGGAATACAAAAGATCCAAACTCTGAACATCATTCAACAGTAGTCCTCTCAACACTACTGCAAGGTCCAATTCAGACACCCAATTAACAACACTCCCCAACAAGCCCTGAAAGAAATTAATAATCTCCTGGATAATGAGTGCATGATCCATAATTTCCTTCTCACATCATCATAGAGACAACATACTTTAGGATTATGGCTTCTATACGTCATGTATGAGTGGAAGAATGTAGGACTTGTATCATCATTCGATACCCAATCTAGTCTATACTTCTATTTATCGAAGCTTTCCTCTACACTAGCGAGCTTATAATATGGCTTAATGCACTCCCTCTCCTTTTGAATAGGTCTCTGATCAGTTTGGAGAAGCCTAAAGCAGCCTGTGAGTATTTTCAAGAATATTCCTACTTATTTGAACCCTATGACTTACATGACTAAAGTATTTCTGGTTCCAGGATTTCAAACTGAGCTTAATCATTTTCTTCCTTCTAAGGAAGCTCACCATTGGAGACCTCCTAACATACTCTTGCCAACAAGAATGAATAGTTGGAATAAACTCCTTATATTCTCTCCACATAGCAAAATACTTGAATGGTTTCTTATCATTGAAATCTTTCTTGAAAATCGTAATATGTCCAGGAGAGTGACTTGAGATTTTAGTAGCATTATGCATTGAACTATATCACACAAGCACTGCCTATGAATAGCACAATTAGGAGCATATACCACAGAAAGCTCAAAACTAGTGACATCAACCACATCCCTCACCCTATGGTGCATGTCTTGATCTGCGCAATGAACAAGGTTAACTAATAACAAATTTGGATTCCAGAATAACAAAATTTTCCCATTGATAGCAAATTGGTAATTATTCATGCACCTCCAATCTTTAAACCACCTTCCTACTATAATCTCAGCATTTACTTGCTTTATTTTTATTTCTAACAGAGCAACAAACATACTCATATGTACATATTTACTAATTAATTTTTGTTTAAAAGGCTTGTTAAGTCCCTAAACATTCCAAAATACCACTTCCCTGATACACTAATCTAACATGCATGCTTCCTTATAAACACACAATCCTCCAAAAGTATTTAGATGTATCACCCTCTATTATACTCGCCTCGGCATCCTCATCCTGCACCAAAGGTATAAATGAATTGGGATCAACCATACTAGGATCAGTACCTCTAACAACAATATAAGAACTACCCTTACTCCTAATCCCTTCTTTAGCCATTGATTGCACTCTCCTAGCAATTGGAGATTGCTCAGTCACGCTTAGCCTCTTATCCTTGTTCAAATCTTTACTTCCTTTCTTGTTTGTTCGAACATTAGTAGCAGGAACATAATTTGGCACATCCACCTTATTCTTGGAAACCAACTGCATAGTATTTTTCTTCTTACTACAGTCATCAATATCATGCCCCATTTCCTTACATGGGTTGCATCATCTTCGATAAAACTCATGCACCACATGCTGCTACAAAATCCTCCCCTTTGGACCCCTAATTTCAATAGACTTTCGCAGTATCTTTAGCATTGTGATCTCCACCAATACTCAAGCATAAGGCAACCTTTCCCCAGTTGCTATAAGTTTATATGTAGTTATAGGCTGACCAACCAAACTAGCTACTCTTGACAAACATGCATTATTCCATAAATTCAAAGCTAAGCCAGGAAGTTGAATCCAAATAGGAAGTGTACGCGCATCAAATTTGTAATGTCTGTGAACTATCACTACGATATTCCGATATCTTTGAGATTTTCCCATCAGATATCCAGGACAATAGTTTACATTAGTCATAAATTTATTCCTAATAACTCAGGAATTTTCATGTTGTATTGCATTCTCATACCCCTATTTAAATAAGTTTTATACAAATAAATGATTAATATTATGCTTTTTCCTATTTTGTAGAAAAAATAAAGAAAATAAATAATAGCTCAAATGAAGATTATCTCAAGCCCAAAAGATCTCTAATTGAAGCCCCAAAAGACTAAGTCCAAAGCCCACAACAACCTTTAAAAGTAAAATCTCAGCACTTACCTCTTTTTGGATCAGCAATTATCAATAATTTGGCCTGCAATCGAGCATCAAATTAAATTTAGAAATAAACTAAGTCAAATTCGTGTTCAGGATGGTCAACCTCAAAGAAAAGGTGTTATCTCACAATCCGGAAAGCAAACGCTAACATATTATATATGAAAATCACATATCTTGATGAGACGGAACCATCTAGATTGGTAGATTCTAAAAATTTCATTAGCAATAGCAGATTTTAGTAAAAATCTAAATTTAATCAATATATATTCAATTACTTGAAGGTCAAACCAAATCCTAAGAAGCCTAAGAGCATCCAAGAGATGCTCAAGAGCCTTAAATGAATTAAATACAAGAGAAATGAAGCCCACAAAACTCATCTCTTAAAGAAAAGAATCAAGAGTGTAGATTATTTTGAGAGATCTTATGGTTGTGAAGGTTACTTGGGGGCTAAGTCAAATCTTATAGATGTGAGGGTTACTTGGGGGCCCAGTTTCACCTAAAGGCTCATATTGGTTTACGTAATCTATAAATAGGGATAGAGAATGAGGGTTAGAGAGGTAGAAAATTTTATAAAAACTCCATTTGGAGAGGAGGGTGACTCTTAATTGAGAAGACCTTCTAAAATTATTAACTTTAAAAAAATTCCACCTTTTTAATTTTTGTTCTTTTTCGTTTTTGGTGATGAAGATTTGCTTAACAAGGGGCCAACCCCTTGCAATATAAGTTTTTATTTTTTTTCTTTTATTTTTTTATTTAGAATTGCATGTTTTAAGATTTTATTTCTTTTTTTATTTCATGCTTTGTAGTGTAGATTTAGTTTCATGCTTTGTTGTGTAGATTTATTTCTACACTTTGTAGCTTAGATTTTTACTTTCTTATTCTTTTATTTCATGCTTTATAGTATAGATTTTTATTGCTTCTGTTTCTTCTTGCTTTATAGTTTAAATTTATTTTCTTTTTATGTTGTATAGTTTAGATTTTAATTTCTTGCTTTTAATTCGTAGTATGAGTAGCTAATCTCTTTAGAATTTCTAGGATTAGATGAAACTATAATTTCTGTATGAGGAGTACGTTCCCACCTCAATCGAGCTCCATTACTTGGAGTCTCTTCATGACAGGTGCTATGAAATATATGGAGGGTTGATGTGTCACTACTAGATATGCTATGATACGAAGAAGATTTGTGATGGCAGCCTCAGCTTGAGGACTTGGGCCGAGTATCTGTTTAACCAATCTTTTGATGGGATAGTTGGTGGGCGATGCGGGCCAGAACTGGACTCTATAGTCACGTCACGTATGAAGGTGAACCGCCATGGTTGGCCCTCCTCATACGGAGGTGAACACTGGAGCTATCACTGCCAAGCACTGTATGGTTGAGTGTCGACACTGCTTTAGCCGGCTTCCTATTAATTTGGCTAAAAAGATGTGTTGTACTGCATGAGGCAGTCCACCCGGAGGTGCTTTTTCTTATGGCGGTGCTAATTTGTGGTTAGAAGTTGGGCTTGCTTCCTACATTGATTTATAGCATTCACTGGGGATTGAGGATGCTGATTGCTTGCTATTGTAGTAACCCCTAGGGCACTATAAGTCCTAGAGTTGACTTTCTGTATTCGTACCTAATGGTTTGGTTTGTTGACCATTAGCTGTTATTGATCACTCCGGCTGGAAAGATGAATATTGGTGTGCCCTTGTTGTTGGCGTATGAGAGATCCAAGTAGAATTTGGAATACCTTAGTACAATTCGGGAGGAGTTGGATCATCATGGATACTTCAAGTTTTACCACATTCTTCTAAAGATGGAGTGATGCGGCCTTCCCGAGTAAGTTCGAGGATCGTGGAGACCTTTAGTCTAAGCTCCCACTGGCTGCCTTGACTTGGTTGAATAACATCCATCCATTCCATCTCGTCCTTCAAGTGAATAGCATTTATTAACTGGAGCCTTATTTACCAAGTTATTTTACCTAATAGTTTGGCTACGATCAGATGTACGTTAGTAGTCTGAATTCAAAGCTTGGACATGAGGGCAGTTTAGTTGATGGCGCCAGGGCATGGCATCATCTTGTTTCAGGCTGCATCGGAGCCTCGTTCACTCTTTTGAGACGAATATCGCATGCCTTCACCTCGTACCTATACTGTGATTAGTATAGTTGTTGCAAGGGTTTGAAGGACTATCAGTAGGCAAATCAGAGAGGTATCTGCCGATCCACGCTGAATGCACATAGGATGAATGTCGGGACCTTAATGCAGCCCCACCGGACTTTTTGGCTGAAGATGTCTGTGGACCCATTCCACAAGAGGATGGATTTTCTTTGAGCGACTTAGCTCAATCAATTTGTGTAGGCATCAAAAATTGCTGAAGAACCCCAGATGTGACTTAATCATGAGAAGATCGAAGGACGACCTCGTCAAAGTCTCAGGAAATCAATCACAGGGTCAAACCAATGATCGGGATACCTATAGTGTCTCGCTATTGGAGCAACACCTTGTTGTGTCTCGCCATTGGCGAGACACTATCTTAATGTCGCTATTGGCGCGACACTTTGTTGTGTCTCGCCATTGGCGACACTTTGTTGTGTCTCGCCATTGGCGAGACACTATCTTAATGTCGCTATTGGCGCGACACTTTGTTGTGTCTCGCCATTGGCGAGACACTATCTTAATGTCGCTATTGGCGCGACACTTTGTTGTGTCTCGCCATTGGCGAGACACTATCTTAATGTCGCTATTGGCGCGACACTTTGTTGTGTCTCGCCATTGGCGAGACACTATCTTAATGTCGCTATTGGCGCGACACTTTGTTGTGTCTCGCCATTGGCGAGACACTATCTTAATGTCGCTATTGGCGCGACACTTTGTTGTGTCTCGCCATTGGCGAGACACTATCTTAATGTCGCTATTGGCGCGACACTTTGTTGTGTCTCGCCATTGGCGAGACACTATCTTAATGTCGCTATTGGCGCGACACTTTGTTGTGTCTCGCCATTGGCGAGACACTATCTTAATGTCGCTATTGGCGCGACACTTTGTTGTGTCTCGCCATTGGCGAGACACTATCTTAATGTCGCTATTGGCGCGACACTTTGTTGTGTCTCGCCATTGGCGAGACACTATCTTAATGTCGCTATTGGCGCGACACTTTGTTGTGTCTCGCCATTGGCGAGACACTATCTTAATGTCGCTATTGGCGCGACACTTTGTTGTGTCTCGCCATTGGCGAGACACTATCTTAATGTCGCTATTGGCGCGACACTTTGTTGTGTCTCGCCATTGGCGAGACACTATCTTAATGTCGCTATTGGCGCGACACTTTGTTGTGTCTCGCCATTGGCGAGACACTATCTTAATGTCGCTATTGGCGCGACACTTTGTTGTGTCTCGCCATTGGCGAGACACTATCTTAATGTCGCTATTGGCGCGACACTTTGTTGTGTCTCGCCATTGGCGAGACACTATCTTAATGTCGCTATTGGCGCGACACTTTGTTGTGTCTCGCCATTGGCGAGACACTATCTTAATGTCGCTATTGGCGCGACACTTTGTTGTGTCTCGCCATTGGCGAGACACTATCTTAATGTCGCTATTGGCGCGACACTTTGTTGTGTCTCGCCATTGGCGAGACACTATCTTAATGTCGCTATTGGCGCGACACTTTGTTGTGTCTCGCCATTGGCGAACACTTACTTGTGTCGCGCCGAGGCGAGACACCAAGAAGGTCTAACACGTGCTCTTGAAGCGTTCAAATTAATGCTTATGGGGCCCACTTGACTTTTCAGCGTAAAGAGGCGTTCAGCCCGTTAGTGGCGATTTGCGAAAATCGCCCACTAAGCGTGAAATTAGGCATTTAATCGGGCCTAAAATGGAGGAAAACCGTTACAACAGCGGGGACATCTCCTTTAGGGCTGACGATCAATCTTGTCGGCGCCCGACATCTTGTGACAGTTCTATCTTGTGGCGATCAACAACTGTCGCCCATTACAGATTTTGGACACTTGACGATTTGTGTTCTTTTCAGATGTGACGCCTCCCAAAGGCTATAAATACCCCCCTACGTCCACTTGGGCGGGGATAAAGGATTGGAGATCAGAGTCTTGGAGATCAAGAATTTCTTAAGCTAAGAGCCTTGTGTAGAGAGAGAGGAAAGGAGATTTCAAGCTTCAAGTATTCAAGAACATCATCCACGTGGAAATTCCTCGAGTTTAAGCTTAGACTTATTCTTGGGAAGAGTAGATATCTTACCTTGCTAAGATATTTGCTTAAGTTCTTGTTTCCTTTGCGAAGCATCAACTCAACCCCGTTAATTCGACGATCGTTGCTTAGGTGGTCCACGGATTACGCATCCCCGGCACAGGCAAAGAACCCACGCAAGCAGGAGATCAACACGTGTAGTGTCTTCTGCTCGTGTTTGTGAGAAAGCGAGTTAAATTACTTTGTAATTGAGAGATATACACGTGTAATCTTTCACTTGTTTTCACTTTGGAACGTTTTGAAATGAAAACTGCAAAGAAACCAGCTTTCGACCGAAACACGATGGCGACCACAGTGGGAGCCAATAGTCTCAACGTTGAGATTGTCGTGTCGCAGCCTTGCAGCGATCAAGTCGACCTCATGGTCGATGGGTTGGATTACATCTTCGACCAAGCCAAGTTTGAAGAATATCTCTCCTCCTCATCATCGAAGTCCTCCTCGCCCCGCAAACAACGAAGGATCTCGTCTCCAAAGAGGGAGGTTCGTTCTGTCGTGGTGCGAAATGAGTCTCGCACACTTGCGACGGAGGCGGTTCCCCCTCACAACAACACCCCGGCAAATCTCAAAGCCGGGAGCTCTGCTCATGGTGGCTCTATTCAGAAGGAGTCATCTTACAAAGTCTCCACCGCTCTGACGAAGAGGGCTCGTCAGAGACAGCGTCAGAAGTTGGCCCGTCAGTTTGCTAAGGCTATGGAGTCAACGGACGGAGTTCACTATCACACGAACTCACATGATCAGAGGCGTCAACATACTACAGCGCCTCAGTCTCATCCCGTTAGCACTCATGCTAAGGAAGAATGGGTCCTTGTCAAGAGAACTCGTTTGACGAAGAAAGAACGCGCCCAAAAGCGTCGCGCGCGTGTCGCTCGTGCACGTGCCATTGTTCGCAAGGCACAAGAGTCAAAATCAATCAAGGGGTCGACTCAAAATTGCCAAGTCACGGGCGAAATGCACGCGGCGGTGCAAATTGTCTCGGCGTAGCGGCAGTCCAGTACCGCACCGGCTGCGAGCGATCTAAGCTGTGCGCCAACTGCCCGCAGGTAAGCGTCGCCAAAGGCCACAGGACCGAGACACTCCCAACTGTCTCGGCCAAGGGGGTTCTCATCCGCCTCTTCTGCCCACTTCTCCTGTTGATATACCAACAACTGATCCTTCAACCTCGGTGTTCAGTCGCCTTGGTCCACAGCCGAGAAGCAAAGTCAAGGCATCGGTGATAGAACGGTGAAGGTTGTACCGGACTCAAGCGATGTTGAAGCGTTCCGATCAATCGGGGACATCGCAAGCCTCAAGAGTTCCTATTGCCTCTCGTTTGATCTTCCCTCAGGGGGTCCGCGAGTCTGCTGAGAAGTTGAAGCATGTGACTCGCAAAGTCACGAGAGATGACCAGACCCTGGTGATTCATACAGGAGCAACTTCATATGACGAAGCCAAGCGACGGAAGTTGTCTCCCAAGTCAATGGTCGACACCCCAAAAGAAGGCGGTCCTCCACTAAGGACAACGCTACACTTGGGGGTGGAAATGCAATCTGTGGTAAACCATACCAACCACACCATCAGGCTGGGGGTACCAACACACGAAAAAGAGCAATCGACGAAATAGGTTGTTCTTGCTCGTGTGCGCAACTGATTAGGACATTGCTATCAGGATGTGCCTGCTCTGAGTCAAACGCTCAGTCACAAAGAGCTTCAGTATTCGAGAGGCTTTCCCTGCCAGCAATGGAAGATTCAAAGCCGAATTCAAGACGTTTCCGAAGAAGAAGAAGATCCACCATTCAGCAGGATGAATTCCCTGAAGTCACCATTAATATGGTGAACAAAGGAAAAGGGCCAGCAATGGATGCGGACCCTGACTTCACTCCCCGCAGAAAAGTCAAGACCGAAGTTTCCTTAAGATGTCTCGATTACAATTACGAGCAACAAGACGCATAGATTATAGAAGGATGCATGAAGGAGACTCATCTGAAGACGAGACTTCTGATGCATGCTCAGCAGTGGCGTCCGATGACACAATGTCAAGCGTGGGTCATCAGGCTAGAGAGGCTTATACCATTACTCCTGAGACTTTGGCCCAAATGCTACAAGAAGCCTTAGCTAAGCAGAGAGAAGAGCTTAAGGCTAAGATGAAAATGGAGATAGAGCTAGCCATGCAGCAGATGAGGAAGTTACAAACCCGTACGGCCGAGTCAGATCAAAAAGGGGATCCATCCCGGTAAGCCCACGATATAGAAGATAGCGATACGGAAGTAGACGAACACATCCTTGTTGACCAACCTCCGAAGAAAACTCCAATGGGCGCTCAAAGCGGAGATGGCCTAACCCATCCCACTGGAAATAATCCAAAGCAAGGGGAGGACGACGGCGAAAAAATGAAGGAGCTTGAAGGCAAGATCAATGCTCTAATGTCCATACAAAAAGTCAAGAAGATCGGTATCCCGTGTCCATACTCGAGAGAGTGGGACTCAATTCCTTACCCGCCGAAATTCAATTTGATCAACTTTACGCCATTCGACGGAAGAGGCTCGCCCACAAAACACTTGATCTATTTTAAGTCGCATTTAGGGGTGATCTCGGGGAATGAGCCTTTGATGGTTCGATCATTCGTCAACACCCTTCGCGGGGCTGCCTTCGATTGGTATCGAAGACTCAAAGATGGGAGCATTAACTGCTGGGATGACATGGAAAATTCTTTTCTCAATAACTTTTTCGATGATGATACGGAGGTTTCGATAAGAACCCTCTTAGATGAAAGCGAGAAAAACGGAGAGGCGGTGGGCGTAGCCGTCAAGCGTTTAAGTAACAAAGCCGTGAAGCTGCGGGGACCCGATCGAAGAATTCATACTGTAAACATGTCATAGTAATCTTTCTCTGGACTTGTTGGAAGCCATGGGGGTTATCGCACCGACTACATGGAAAGATTTGAAGCTCCACGGAGAACAAGCTGAACGGTTCCTCAAGAGGAAGAAGAAGCGAGAAGCGAGCCAGCGGTGCCTCTGCAAAGTCAAACTTTGTGCCTCGTGGCAAAGGGAAGAGCGCCGACCACTGCTGTTAATCACGAACCGGGCGTTCAGCGGCAACACCGGCAATCACCACAACAAAGAACAACCCCAATTGAGATTTCAACAAAAACCTCAAGAATCTCAGAAGGCTCCAGATGCTAGGTTCTTGAGAACCTACGCCTTCAAGGAAGATGAAGTTCCGGTCCTCTTCAAATATCTCTTGGATAACAACAAGATCAAGTTACCTCCAATCACAAATCAAGAGGAGGCTAACAAGACTTTGGACCCCAAATATTGTGCATATCACAGGAGGGTCCATCATCCTACCAAGAACTGCTTTGTACTCAAGGACAAGATCCAGGCTTTGATCGATGCCGGCATCATCACAGCGAAGAAAGAGAAGAAAGTGGGCTCGAATATGGTGGCTATCAACTTCGGATCCATGCCACCTATGCTATATCAGCAGAAGATTGTTCCGGAAGTTGAAATTAAGACAGTTAATGATGATCCACATGGGCAACGCCAGAAGGGGTTAATATCATATACAACCCCTAATGGCGAAATACTTTGGGTTCATCCAGACCTTCTTCAAGACAAGCAAGGACCGAACGCCCTCAAAGACGAGGATCTAGGCGCAAAGGCAAGTCGTGTGGTCACATTTCAGCAATTGCGAGAGAAAGTGATGAAAAGTCCCAACTCTTTTCGATGCGAAAAATGAAGGAGCTTGAAGGCAAGATCAATGCTCTAATGTCCATACAAAAGTCAAGAAGATCGGTATCCCGTGTCCATACTCGAGAGTGGGACTCAATTCCTTACGTAGAAATTCAATTTGATCAACTTTACGCCATTCGACGGAAGAGGCTCGCCCACAAAACACTTGATCTATTTTAAGTCGCATTTAGGGGTGATCTCGGGGAATGAGCCTTTGATGGTTCGATCATTCGTCAACACCCTTCGCGGGGCTGCCTTCGATTGGTATCGAAGACTCAAAGATGGGAGCATTACTCTTTGGGATGACATGGAAAATTCTTTTCTCAATAACTTTTCGATGATGATACGGAGGTTTCGATAAGAACCCTCTTAGATGAAAGAAACGGAGAAGGCGGTGGGCGCCGTCAAAGCGTTTAAGTAACAAAGCGTGAACTGAGGGACCCGTCCGAAGAATTCATACTGTAAACATGTCATAGTAATCTTTCTCTGGACTTGTTGGAAGCCATGGGGGTTATCGCACCGACTACATGGAAAGATTTGAAGCTCCACGGAGAACAAGCTGAACGGTTCCTCAAGAGGAAGAAGAGCGAGAGAGGCGAGCCAACGGTGCCTCCTGCAAAGTCAAACTTTGTGCCTCGTGGCAAAGGGAAGACGCCAGCCACTGCTGTTAATGCGAACCAGACGTTCCAGCAGCAACACCAGCAATCACCACAACAGCAACAACCCCAATTGAGATTTCAACAAAAACCTCAAGAATCTCAGAAGGCTCCAGATGCTAGGTTCTTGAGAACCTACGCCTTCAAGGAAGATGAAGTTCCGGTCCTCTTCAAATATCTCTTGGATAATAACAAGATCAAGTTACCTCCAATCACAAATCAAGAGGAGGCTAACAAGACTTCGGACCCCAAATATTGTGCATATCACAGGAGGGTCCATCATCCTACCAAGAACTGCTTTGTACTCAAGGACAAGATCCAGGCTTTGATCGATGCCGGCATCATCACAGCGAAGAAAGAGAAGAAAGTGGGCTCGAATATGGTGGCTATCAACTTCGGATCCATGCCACCTATGCTATATCAGCAGAAGATTGTTCCGGAAGTTGAAATTAAGACAGTTAATGATGATCCACATGGGCAACGCCAGAAGGGGTTAATATCATATACAGCCTCTAATGGCGAAATACTTTGGGTTCATCCAGACCTTCTTCAAGACAAGCAGTGGACCGGAACGTCCTCAGCACGAGGATCTAGGCGCAAAGGCAAGTCGTGTGGTCACATTTCAGCAATTGCAGAGGAAAGTGATGAAAAAGTCCCAACTCTTTCGTCGTCTGAAAATGAACATGAAGTTCTTGCGACAGACGGAAATCCGGTTTATGCCACTAGGAGCAGACACGAGTTCAGTTACAAATATCCTGAAGTCTCCAATCCAAACGCCAAAATGTTAGCGAAGCTAGGGGTGACGCTAACTCCACCTGCGAGATTTGAAAAGTCACAGCAGCAGGAGGTAGCCAAAGAAGATATGACTAAACGAAAGGACAAGCAACCCCAAGAGGTTCAAGGCCCGAGGCAGTCCCGATTCAATCGTCCGATTGTAAGGGATAAACCGGGAAATTCAAGCTCCTCATACCGCTTCGATGTCATGGCTCAATTGGCCAACATTCCTGCAAGAATAACTCTTTACGAGTTGCTACGTCTTTCTAAGGAAACCAGAGAGGCTCTACAGGAAGCTTTGGCTGACTCAGAAGCTTTCATCACACAAGTCAAGCAGGTTCCAGAAAAGCCCGAACACTGCAACTTGGCAGCCACGCAATTCCCGTGCATAACTTTCACTCGAGATGATATGCAAGTGAGAAATTCGAAGCACGACAGACCCTTATATTTTACTGGATATATTGGCTCGGTCGCTATCAACCGAATTCAAGTTGATCCTGGGTCTGCAGTCAGCATCATGCCACTCTGACTGATGTATCATCTCGGAATTCCGGCGAGCAAATTGGCTTCTACAGGCACTGTTATTTACGGGTTCAATACCAGCGGGTCCAGACCTTTGGGTAAAATCCGAATAAAGTGCCAGCTCGGAGATCTCAAGTCCAAAGTCACGTGTTATGTCATCGACGCAGAGACTTCATACAATCTACTATTGGGTCGACCTTGGATCCATGGCAGCCTTATAGTCCCATCCACGTTACATCAGTGTTTGAAGTATGTCGACACTGATAATGTGGTCAAGACGGTGGTCGCGGATAAGCAGCCATTTAAGGGGTTAGAAAATTATTTTACTGAACCATCGGCCCAGGGTACGGACAGCGGAGACGAAGCTGATACCGAGGCTGGGCTCGATTACGATGGAAACTTTGTACTTAATGACATTGAACCCCTTGTAATCGATCTTGACGGATCTGAATCGTCAGGAGGAAGTTGTAACTGGCAACTTGCCGATGAACATATAATAAATGGCGATTTAGAGTATGTACCTAGTATTGATACTATAATGCAGGTATTGTATAAGGATCATGGTGCCCACGTACCACTCCTATCATCAAACCAGGTGAAGAAATGCCTTCAGAGTTCGATTGGATCAACTTTCATTCTCCCTTCAAAAGGCGCAAAACAAACAATCTTTGGGAAAGGGAGAGTATCTCCACCACGAGACCCTTGTTGGGAATCTAATGATAGCAATGAAGGTCTTTGCAAATATTTTTCCAACTATAGTCCGCAAGTGCACTATTATATGGAGAAATGGGGGTACGATCTTGCGCATGGACCAGGCCTTTGTTTCGGACGCGGGGTCCGGGTCCCACCTAGACCTTCTTATGTCCCGAAAGGGAAACCCGATCGCTATTACGAGCACAAGAGAGGTCTGGGTTACGCCTCTTCATCTTCCGACGAGTTCTGTTGGCAAATCAATGATCGTGACGATTCATCAGATTCTTCAGCATGGGATTCGGACGTTAGTCTCGGTGAATTGTTCAAAGGACTAATGTCTAATATGGCCACAGTAAGCCTGGTAGAACCCGAAGAGGACAATCACTCACCAACTTGGGAAGACCCTTGGACTTATCATTTGAACATCCAATACGGTGACAAGTTTGAACAGAGAGAACCGCCGACTGAAGATGTAGTGGTTCAAGTCAATATGGGCGACGAAGCCAATCCGAAGCCCGTATTCATGAGTGGCAGTCTTCCTCCGGAGGAGAAAGAAGAATTGGTTGTTCTGGTCTGGGAGTATATCGATGTTTTCGTTTGGAATTACGAAGATATACCAGGGCTCGACCCAGATGTGGAAGTACATCGTCTTAATATTAAATCAGAAGCCAAACCCATAAAACAACAATAGCGACGGTTTCGTCCACAAATTATGGAAGCAATTGTAACTGAAGTAAAGAAACTCATACAATCGGGCTTCATCAGGGAAGAACAACATCCAGATTGGGTGGCAAATATTGTCCCTGTTCTAAAAAAGAATGGGATAATTAGAATCTGCATTGACTTCAGAGATCTGAACCTTGCATGCCCAAAGGATGATTTTCCACTACCCATCACAGATGTCATTATAGACAATACTTGTGGGTTTGAAAGAATGTCGTTTATGGACGGATTTTCTGGATACAATCAAATTAAGATGCATCCCGACGATGAAAAGCACACCTCATTTCGGACACCTCTAAGCATCTTTTACTACACTGTCATGCCCTTCGGCTTGAAGAACGCAGGCGCTACGTATCAACGAGCAATGACGAAGATCTTTCAAGAGCATCTCCGAAAGACCGTGGAGTGTTACGTTGATGACTTAGTGGTAAAAAGCTGTAATAAAAGTAGTCATATCAAAGACCTCAGAACGGTATTTGACCTCATGCGGAGTCATCAACTGAAGATGAATCCAACTAAATCCTTCCTAGGAATGGCTAGTGGCAAATTCCTTGGTTTCGTCGTTACATCGAAGGGAATCCATATTGATCCTGACAAAGTAAAGGCAATCAATGAATTACAGCCTCCGAATAATCTCAAAGAACTCAGGGGGTTGCAAGGAAGATTGGCTTATATTAGAAGGTTCATTTCAAACCTTGCAGGCAAATGTCAACCGTTCTCCAAGCTTGCAAAAAAGGGCGTCTCGTTCGTATGGGACGATGCTTGCCAAAAGGCTTTTGATGATATTAAAGCATATTTATCAAATCCTCCCGTTCTCGTTGCACCAAAATCAAGAAAACCGTTCTTGATTTACGTCAGAGCGACCAATCATTCACTAAGTGCATTGTTGGCACAGGATGATGATAACGGTCACGAACAGGCAATCTATTATCTGAGTCGGACGATGGTGGGTGCCGAGTCCCGATATCCAGATATTGAAAAGGAGTGCCTTGCCTTGGTGTTCGCGGTCCAGAAAATGCGCCATTACCTAGTTGGGCAGACGATACATGTCATCTCGGATGTTAATCCAATTCGAGTATTTATGACGCAACCGGCCTCTTTGAACTGGCGATTGGCAAGATGGGCTTTACTCCTTTCACAATACGACATTCACTTTAAGCAGCAGAAGTCAGTGAAAGGACAGGCAATATGTGATCTTCTAGCAGTCCGACCCAGTAAGGACAAAACTATACTGCATGAAGATTTACCTGATGAAACCTACGAGGTCAATCACACTTACCACGAACGCGTGTGGCAATTGTATTTTGACGGCGCCTCGCGCGCAACCAATGTGGCAAGTGCTCCTGGATGTTCTAAGATTTCTGCCGGAGCCGGAGTAGTCTTAGTTTCCCCAGAAAAGCATGTGATGCCTCGGGCCTATTCGTTGACCGAACCGTGCTCCAATAATGTGGCTGAGTACAACGCACTACTTATTGGGCTCAGTTTTGCCAAAGAGCTGGGGGGTCAAATATCTCGAAGCCTTCGGAGACTCTCAACTCATAGTTAGGCAGATCCGCGGAGACTACGAAGTCAGAAATCCGGATTTGGTCCCATATCATGAAGCGGCAATAGAGATGGCGGAATCATTTGAAAGTTTCTTCATCGAATATATACCACGTCTCGAAGCGCCCTGCAGCGATCTTGTGGCGGTATTAGCTGTTTCATTGGCGCAACCCCCCAAAACGGAGCAGTTCATTACTGTGAGGACGCATCAGCTCTTTATACCGGAATGCGCTGTGGACATCAAATAAATACATGCCACTTTAACCAGACTCGATCCCCGAGATTGGCGATTTCCCATCATAGATTACGTTTTACACGGTATTCTACCGGAAGATGTGAAAGAAAGAGAATCAGTCCGAAGAAGGGCACCGAGATTTTACTATAATGCCACGTCCCAAACACTCTATCGTCGTACGTACGATGGGTTACTACTCCACTGTCTTTCAACTGAGGAAGCAGAGGAGGCCCTCAGGGAAGCGCATGATGGTACTTGCGGTGCACATCAGCCAGGTCCTAAGCTAGGAAATAGACTGAGAAGAATGGGTTATTATTGGCCGACTATGATCAAAGATGCAGTTGAATACGCGAGACGTTGTCACGCATGCCAAATACATGCTAACTACAGGCATCAGCCGCCAGAAGATCTACATCCGTCAGCTACTTCTTGGCCGTTTGAAACCTGGGGAATGGATGTGGTAGGACCCATCTTTCCCCCGTCAGCAAAAGGTGACCGTTTTATTTTAGCGATCACCGATTACTTCTCTAAATGTGCTGAAGCAATTCCGCTCAAAGAAGTCAAGGCAAGTAATGTTATCAAATTCATTAAACACCATATCATCTATCGATACGGTGTCCCGAGACGAATTGTGCATGACAACGGCCCTCAATTAGATGCAGCTGTCGGATGCGGCAAGTTCAGAATCCAAGATGTTTCATCTACAGCTTATAATCCCACTACAAATGGTTTAGCTGAAGCCTTTAACAAGACTATCATCAAGATCTTGGGAAAGCTAGTAAGGATCAATAAACGGGACTGGGACGACAAGCTTGGGGACGCTCTTTGGGCTTATCGCACCACAATCCGAACACCTACCGGGGCCACCCCGTATTCCTTGGTATACGGATGTGAAGCCGTCCTTCCATTGAAAATACAAATTCCGTCCCTTCGTGTCGCACTTGCGACGAGAATGACGGATGACGAGCAATATCAGAAACGTCTTGAAGAGCTTGAGATGTTAGACGAAAAACGCTTGGAAGCTCAACAGCAAATTGAGTTATACCAGGCAAGAATTTCTAAAGCCTTTAATAAGAAAGTCCGACATCGGGTTTTCAAGGAGGGAGACTTGGTGCTCGCCGTTCGGCGACCAATGATCCTTAATTCTAAGAAGAAAGGCAAATTTCAGCCTAAATGGGAAGGACCGTTCGTAATCGATACAGTCTACTCAAATGGAGCGTATCGCTTGATCACTCAAGACGGCGATAAGTTAATGATGCCAATCAACGGGAAGTTCCTGAAGAAATATTACCCCTAGTATACTCAGGATAACCCGTTCCTATAGTTTTAGATTATCAAACTTCTAAATAGTCACATTTACTAAACTCCCATTTGACCAAACCTTTGAACAGTCAGGGTCATTTCAAATCTCCACTCCCACTTGGCCAAAATTCACAACAGTTGAGGCCACCAATAAAATCAAAATCTGTTCTCGATTTCTTTTATGAAGGAGAGTTCCACTCCAATACTGGGTTCATCTTTGCCCCAAGAAGGGATAAATTTGAGTAATCAAACCCCATAGGTTTCTCTAACTTTTACCTTTCACTCACCTGAGTTAAAAGGTCCCCCCTGTTTTATCTCTGAGTCAAAGCCACGTGGCCTGACTCCAATGTGATTCTCGAAGTGGAGATCCCACTTTGAGTTTCTTTATAGATTCTCTGGTGCACGTGCATCAGGAATTCTTCCAACTCTCAATTCACGTGAACGAAGAGTCATCAGTTGAAGCGGGAGATAAGAAAATACTTTCTTCTTCTTCAACACAACGGGTTCGTCTTTGCCCCAAGAGAAGACACAACGGGTTCGTCTTTGCCCCAAGAGAAGACACAATGGGTTCGTCTTTGCCCCAAGAGAAGACACAATGTGTTCGTCTTTGCCCTAAGAGAAGACACAAAAATAACAAATAAAGTCTATGTATTCAATATATAGCCAGTCTCATTACTGACTTAATGATCTGTTAAATCTACGCCTATTTATGCGTAGTAGGTGTTATTCCTATTCTTAAATCAGGAATAAGTCAGCGTCTAACACACGCCGCCAGGTAATCAGTTCCCGTGATAATTGATCAAACTTACGTATTCAATATCGTAGCACAAAGTCTAAAAGAATTCACTCTTTTAGCGCAACGTTATATGTAGAACGGACTTAAACAATCTACATGCTAGCCCAATTCAAATGGTAGTTGGTAAAGGCATATCAAATCCGTTGATAGCTGAGGGTTTGCCAAAAATCCTATTGAGATTATATCCATTCATGCAAAGCAGAATAAAGAACGTGATAAAAGTCAACAAAAGTAAATTTTATTTCATAAATGATGGAATATAAAATACATTGTCGACTAAACAAAAAAAAATCAAGAGTGTCCTATGAGGAAAATTGACGGCGGCGGATCCGTTCTTCCAGCTCTGAGAGCTCAGCCTGATATTCTTGTTCTAATTCCTTCTCGAGGAGAACTCTGAAAGCATCGTTAAGAGTTAGAAGCTGAATAATCTTCTGATCCAGTTCAGCAGACCTTTCATCAGATGCTTTCAATTGCTCTGCCAGTTTAGAGCGAGTCTTCTCTGAACTAGCAAGATCAATTTTCAGGAGAGCTCGTGCTTCTTCAGCGTCTTCGAGAGCTTTCTTGGTGAGACGATCTCGAGTCGCGAAGTCTCGATGGAAGCGGACCAAGTCGGCGTTAGCCTCATCTCGTATTTAAACTTGTCCTTAGGCAGCGGATTGATCTTGCACTTGCTGTAGTTCTTCTTCAACAGCTCTTGGCAGCTTCTAGCTCGTGTGATAGACTCAACTCGAGAAGAGATATAAGAAGAAGTACCCCCGGACTGAAGTCTCTGAAGTTCACCCAGTTCCTGTTCTAGCTGAACCAGATTTCTGCAATGGAGTCAGCCAAGTCAGGAAAACCTTCTTCTCTTATGATATTTACATGTCGATCGAGGAGCCGTTTCGCTGAACTGAAGGAAGAACCTTTATTCACGATCTTTTCAATCAATTTATTAAGAAGAAACGTGAAACCCTCAAGCTCTGCACTGATGACCATCTTCTCTAGGTCTTCATCCGCCATCAAAGCTCTAATTGTGTTGTACAACACGGAAGGAGCCGCTGTGAAAGAGGAAGTGTAAGTTTCTGAAGACTTTAAATTCTAAAACTCTCAGAAGAAATTAGGAGGCATACCAGTGTGGCTAGAAGATCCCCCAGCTGAAGTTGTCTCCCCCGTGCTCGTCGATATAGCCTCGGGAATCACTGGAGCTGATTCAGGCTCAGTTTGAGTAGCCGGTGGTCCAGGTTGAACGAGAGAACTATCAGCTAGAGTCGAGACAATGATGGAATCAGTTGGGAGAACGAGAGGTTGAATCTCTGAGTGCGGAACCGCCGGAGCTTGCTCTACAATAGTAGTAACGGGTTCTGCAGGTGAAAATACCATCAAGTATTAACTATCGGCTAAAAGATTGAGAAGATCTAAATAATAAGACACGTACCGACAGAAGAGCTAGCTTCTACAATAGATCCCCTTTGAGTATGTTCCAATAACATCTCAGAAATTAGATGCTGGTCGAACTCAGAGAAAGAGATCATCTGAGCGAAGCTTTGTTCAGACGACTCCTCGAAACCCTCTTCATGTGCAGGCTCTGTTTGCATCTGGCTTTCCTCTGCGACATCGATAATATGCTCTGGGTGTTAGTTTATATATACCTACATATGTGAGAATCCTAATAACATATATGTGCATACCGAGAGCCGGTTCCATGGGTTCAGTAGACTTATCGAGCGTCCCGCCTGAAGCTGCCTCTCCCTCGGCTTGCTCCTCCATCACTGCAGCTACAATGTGTTAGCTCTTCAATACAATGAAGGGAGAACAAAAGTAAAGTTCAGACTTCATCACAGAGACTTCGGCTCAGCAGCTAACACTTAGCCCATTTCTTAAAATTTTTCTAAAAGAATATGAAGCGCATTAGCGATTAGCGGGGGAACAAAGTCGGACTCTTTCAATACTTGGAGTCGCCATCTAGAAGAGGTATTCGTACCTGCGATGACAGTCTCGGGAACATGAGGCATGCCAACATCCGCGTCAGTAGCAGTATCTAGGGCACCCTCATCCATAGTTTCAGGTACTTGCGTCGCGAAGCCCGAATCTTCATAAACAAACGATGGCGGAGGAGAAGGTTCAGCCCGAATCTCACCTTCCTCAGAGGGAGCTGAGAAGAGAGAGTGAAGTAATAAACATCGGTCGCAAACAGAATAATGAAGTTTAAGTTAACAAAATTTTACATTCTCCCCCAAGTGGAAAATCAGTACCCGCCGCCTCAGGAGTTGGAGAAATTAGACGCCGAGGCCTCTGTGCGAGCTTCTTTGTCCGCAACAACGCTCTGACAATGGACATTGGGGAAGGAACAGTTGTCGACATGCGGACTCTTTTCCTCAGAATGAGATCTGAAGCCTCCTCTTCCTCTTCTTCCTCTTCTTCCTCTTCCCCTGTCTCAACAGTCATCTTGTTGGGATAAGAAAGAACGACCTTCTTTCGAGGCCGTTTCAAAGGACATTTGGGAGGAGATGGGACACGAGGGGAAGCTCTGACTGGTGCATCCCGTCGAGTTGGAGAACGGCGAGGAGGAGGTATTACTACTTCACTCCGTATCCGGACCCCTGTAGGACGAACAGTCTCTTCTCTTTCCTCTTCGGAAGTTCGAATTGTGTCGTCAAAATCTTCTTCCTCAATCTCCTCTCGAACAGCCTTCTTCTTGCCTTTAGATTTCCTCGCTGGTTGAGCTCGCGGAGGAGAAGCACGAGTTGGCGTAGCTTCTCTTCTGTGCCCCACTTCAGTGGGAGCGTTAGCTGCGATGAGCCATTTACAATACATAAATGTTATTTGAAGCTTAGGCTCCGGCGAGGCTGAATTTAGCATTAGTGCGGCGTGATACTCGATACGGTAGCCGTCAATAAGGCCTCCATGAGTCTTCATACCCGATTCAGTTCGACATAGATCGATCGTATCCAAATTGACGAGAAAACCGGCATGGAAGATAAGGCTCAATGTCGCACGAGTTCTTAACTCGGAAGACGAGGTAGCCAGGCCGAATATTTATCAACCACCGGAAGCAGCCAAGGTCCAGGATAGTACGGCTTCCGTTAGGCTCAGCAGCATCAATGAGGACGTCATCGTAATGACCCGAGAAGTTTGGGAAACACTTAAAGAATTCCCAACTCTTGGCGATCTTGAATTGGCGAGACGCCTCAGAAAATTGTCTTGCTCCCCACTTACAGTTCTCCAAATTTTGCAATAATGGAACTTCAGTGTTGACTGCCTCGGGCGCCGTCATCAAGTCCGGACGATGGAGTACGAGCCAAGCCATCAAATAGGTATATGGTAGCTCCACCTTTACGGCCGGAATCTCGTCAAAGGACCCTTTGCTTTTCTGGACGAAGCCAGTGACTAAGCGTCGAAGCCCACAATGGATATCTGCTACCATCGCCGAGAGGAGAGAAAGTCGACGACCGACGACTAGCTCGATGGCTGGGAAAAGTACTTCCATAGGCATGGCGTCTGAAGATTGACGCGGAACCACGCATTTCTTCAGCCAAATTGCTAGGTAGCCTGCCAAAAGAGTTTGTGGCTTGATCTGCTTCTGCACTTGCCACAAGAAAGTCTCAAACTTGGTGCCCTTGGGAATCTTGCCCTCAGCAAATGGAGTAGTAAAAGATTGGGCATTTGTCTTCGCAATCAAATTATTGATGGCAGAAGGAGTTATAGGCTCCAATTCTTCCACCTCATTGCTACTCTCCAAGTTCTTGAACAGATAGTCGGCAAATTGCTTTAAACTAACTTGTGGACTTTTCCTAGCTTTCACGTCAGCCGACGCTATTGATGTCTGGTAGTGGCAGGTCAATTCTCAAAGGACCTCATAAACACCTGACCCCTTTTCCTTCATCTCCTTCAGTCGACGATTAGTGGGGAAGTACTCCTGGTACGGCGCATCACCCATTGGAAGACCAGATACTTTCATCATCTCATGGAGCGGTAGGCCCAACTCCCCATTCTTTGTCAGAAAAGTATTGGTATCCGGGTTATAAATCTCCAAAAGTGTGAGGAAGTGATGCACACTAATGGGAATCCCATACATGCTTGCGCGGATAGGAACATACAAGCCAATTTCTTGTAGCTCACGATTCCACCGACTGAGAACGTACTTGGTCATCCGCGTCCACCATCGGTCGTCAGTAGAATGGACCCAACCAAAGCATCGGTGAGACTTCTTAGGAGGTAATGCCCTTCCTATTACGGCGGGCGATTCTTCCGCGATGTCGACCTTGACCAACAACTTCGTTGTGGCGGTGTCTTGACCTATGATCCGGGAATAGTGCATTACATAATCCTTATCACTTGAGCACGGGGTGGCATACAGCCAACATACCCACAGTGGATGCGTTCCTGGTCCTCAGTCAATCTCCAAGGCATGCTCCTCTTGACCGACAGATTGCGCAGGTGCACCAATGAATGATGGCGAGCAAAAGAGGGCAAGTGAAGGCGAGTCGTCACCTTCATCTGACCAAACCGATGCGGGAAGATAGAATCTCCGGATCGACAACGGAGTCCCCGAACAAGTAGCTGGATTTCCTTATGACCTCAGTAGAGCCAGCACTTTTCATCAGCAGGGCGTCAGTTATCATCCTCCGCAAATCACGGCGATCCCCATGCTCCAATAACTCCAGTAACTCCGGAGGGGCACTTGGGCCAAGCAGAGGAATGTCAGTCACCAGTGGCGCCTCACGAGACGAGGAGAACACAGTACTATGTAGCCCACTCGACTCGTGAGTAGCGAATGCTGAAGAAGGGAATTCAACTGCAAGACACAGGAAGATACGTCAGAATAAACCCAGAGAGCAACACTAGGTGTGAAAAAAAAACACTTAGCTAAAATCAAAATATGAAAGCTCTCGTGGCCGAGACGGCCTAAGCTGTCGCCGGTGTGTGAGGCGATGTAAAACTGTCTCGCCGCCAGCGAGACAGTTCAATCTATCGCCAGGCGAGGCGAGTCAAAGCAATCGCCCAGCAGTAGCGGCAGTTGAGTATCGCTAGCGGCGAGACGGCCAGCTTGCAGCGCAAGCACAGGCGATCGAATCTCATACTTTTGATTTGACGAGTGTTTTGACAATGCAAAACACTCGTTTAAGCCCAGATCCTCGCAAAGGAGAACCTCGACTCTTCCCGAATGCCTCGCAAAGGAGAACAAACGAGGATTTTGTACAAAAGTATCACTTTTTCAACCCAAAACAAATACACACACCCTAAGTCTTACCCCCATAAGCCGAAGCGGCGGATTCTTCACCCTCAGTGCTTCGGGGACAGATTTGCCCTTGGGAACCCGAGATCTCTTAGGAGACATGGTTAAAAATGTGATTTTTGAGAAAAAACTAGGGTTTTGATGAAAATCCGAAGCAAAAGGCTCTAAAAAACCTAGGGTTTGTCAAGGGGGCCGGATCTGATAGAGGAGCAAGAAGAGGCCCGATTTTGTGAAGAAAAATCGGCCAAAACCGAGAAAAATTCAAGAAAACCGAGAAAACCCTAGATCCAAAGAGAGGTTTTTTCGAACAAATTTGGAGGCTTGAGAGATTAAAAGGGTTTGCTAAGGATGGGGGAAGAAAAGAGAAGGTTTTGGGAGAGTTTTGAAGTCCAAAAGGCGGGATTTTAGATGTCGACAAAACCCTAAGTATCGGGTTTATATAGGGCCAAACTGTCTCGGTAACTCCAAAGCTCGATGATTACCCTCCACGCGAGATTCGAAGCATTATATTCAAGACCAATTGGTCCCATATTACATTTGGAAGCTTTCCCGAAAATCTGACAACGAACAACTTATGTTCCAGATGTTCAGTAAGCCGGACGACACTTCTTCTCCAGATTCTTACTACTGAAGAAGAATCATACACTATCCCCCACTATGATGAAACAACATGGTTCTCAAGATACTCAATTACGGCCCAAGTGGTGACTTTCAAGATGAAGATGATCAGTTCAAATTCGACTTCGTTATTTCAACCAATCCAAATGCAACAGTTATTGATCCCAAAATATGGTCAGCGACGTCGCGTAGCCAGGGTTCGAAAGCTGAAACAAGATATAGACCCCTTCTATAAAGTTCAACGTTGAGCGGAGTAAAGTATCTTATCCAAAGTATTCGGACCCTCGACAAAATCTGAGAGGAATCGAAAACTTTGGAGGGTATCTGTAGGCATCAAAATTGCCAAGAACCCGGATGTGACTTAATCATGAGAAGATCGAAGGACGACCTCGTCAAAGTCTCAGGAAATCAATCGAGGTCAAACCAATGATCGGGATACCTATAGTGTCTCGCTATTGGCGCGACACCTTGTTGTGTCAGCTATTGGCGCGACACCTTGTTGTGTCAGCTATTGGCGCGACACCTTGTTGTGTCAGCTATTGGCGCGACACCTTGTTGTGTCAGCTATTGGCGCGACACCTTGTTGTGTCGCTATTGGCGCGACACCTTGTTGTGTCAGCTATTGGCGCGACACTTTGTTGTGTCTCGCCATTGGCGAGACACTTACTTGTGTCGCGCCAGAGGCGAGACACCAAGAAGGTCTAACACGTGCTCTTGAAACGTTCAAATTAATGCTTATGGGGCCCACTTGACTTTTTCAACGTAAAGAGACGTTCAGCCACGTTAGTGGGCGGTTACACGCTGAAAATACGCCCACTAAGCGTGAAATTAGGGCATTTAATCGGGCCTAAAATGGAGGAAAGTCGTTACAACAGCGGGGGACATCTCCTTTTAGGGCGCGGCGATCAATCTTGTCGGCGCCCGGCATCTCGGCAGTTCTATCTTGCGGCGATCAACCTTGTCGTGCCCATTACAGATTTTGGACACTTGACGATTTGTGTTCTTTTCAGATGTGACGCCTCCCAAAGGCTATAAATACCCCCCCTACGTCCACTTGGGCGGGGGATAAAGGATTGGAGATCAGAGTCTTGGAGATCAAGAATTTCTTAAGCTAAGAGCCTTGTGTAGAGAGAGAGAAAAGGAGATTTCAAGCTTCAAGTATTCAAGAACATCATCCACGTGGACCGTCTCCATTCTATTGCTAGTATCACCATTGATGAGGATCATGCTTGAGTGTCTTCTTCTGAGAAGAGTGTGCTACAGGAAAAGCATTGGGCATAGCCAATCTGACCTTCAACAGAAGAGGCAAAAAGCACTGGTCGAAAGTCCTGGGAGGGATTCATCCATTCTAAGGACTCATGGGGGTTCGAGTGAAATCCGCCTTCAGAGTAGGACCGTTGTGACTTTGAGAGAGGCCTTGGAAGTAAAAAATGGTATGGAAAAATAGCAAAGCAGGGAAGAAAGCTAAGTTAGAGGTATTCGGATTCTTCTTCACTCGTATGAATTCTTCTTATCTTGATTTCCCACTGACTACTTTGACTTTGTCCTTAGGGTGGTTATCCGGTGGCGAGCGTTTGAAAGATGAGGCAAGGAACGAGACTTTGGACCGTGCCGTGGTAGGCGGAGAACGTCCTCATTAAGCATGGGCTCCCGACCTTCAAGCGCTCATGTTTTGCCCTAGAATTCTTCCTTATTCACCACTAGCTCTATCGTTGCTTCAGGGTACTGGGTCTGTTACTTCTACTCCTTCTGTTAATTATTTTGTGACTTGGTTACTCAGGGGGCTCTTCAGGTAGTGAGTCGATCTTTGGGGAAGAATGAGCACTAGTAGCTCCAGCTGCCCCAGGTGAAGAAATATTGGGTATAAGAGGCCCGATGGTTGTTTTGCAGCATCATAGTAAGTTTATCCATGTAGAGGGCTAGTATGTGCACATTTTGAAGTCCCAAAGTAGCTTAATATTTATTGCTAATAGTGTATATGCAATATGTTATTGTGAATGAGGGTGTATATGTAATTATGTAACCTATAATTGACATATATATATAGATGACGGCTTCCATTGAGGGTTAGCCAATCCTGTTGCCAAAAACTCTCTTCTTCTCACTAAATATTTCTTATGGTATCAGAGCACGTCTAAAACCCTAGAAATTTATTCTTGAAGAACCATGTCGGACTCCTTAGCGATCTCAACCCTTCGAACTTCTCGTCTCCTATGACCTCGACTCCAACACCCCCCTTGACAACTTCTGTGATTTTGACTTTGACAACTCCTATGACCTCGACTTTGACTTTGTCTGTGATTTCACATATGACTCTGATGATCTCAAATCCCTAGGTGATGTCAACTCCTTTCACCCAATCTGCTTGGCACCTGCAACACCCTCAAGTGGAGAATCCAATTTCCTTAATTTCAATCATCAATAAATATTTTCTTTATGCAACAACAACAAGTTTTTCCAACGTCAATGTCACCAATATGGACTCCATCTCAACCAGTGGTAACTCGCACCTTGTTCCTACACACCACACATCCAATTGGCAGATAGCTTCGAGCTTACATGGATTGAATTTATTAGGTGTATTTAACACCAATGCCCTGAACAATCATGGATTTATTTCTTTGCTACCTCAAACCTCCTATTTCCCTTCTCCTTTGATCGCACAAAATGTTATGAACTGGTCACAGTGAAATTAACAACTGTTGAAGATTATTTAACCTTGAAAACACAATTCACTGCATTATTAATATCTCATAATTTACTTGGATTTGCTGATGGTTTGTGCCCTCCTCCACCGATGTATACTGAAAATGCTGCGAGTAATCAACTCAACCCCCATTATATTTGTTATTAGTAACCAATGCAAGAAAATTAAGTGTCCTAAAGTAGCTGGTGGAGGAACTTCACTAGGCATTTAAAAAATTCATATGAATGAGGAAGAAAAATAGGTGCAACTTGAAACATTTGGGGGGAAATTATAGATTTGGAGATATAAATTTGGTAGAATGGAATGCTCTGGCTAAGTATATCGTAGGTGAACATACATTTTTTGAATTAAAAGTAAAATTCCTGAAGAATTTAGCCAAGAAGTAACGCAACGCGGAAGTGACAAACATTGGAATCAACCACGGGTTGTTCTTTCAATTCACAAAGGACGATCTTTGAATCCGCAAAAAAAAATTAATATAAGAGGAATTTTGTTGATGAAAGGTCATGCCTCTGGGGCTTATAATCTTTTACTTAAATAGAAAAATAAAGTAGACTCCTATTAGGACCCGAAATTTATCAAAAATAGAAATAAGAAAACTATCATTAAAAGACTCCATATGATTGAGAAAATCAAGCGGTCAAATTTAGAATAAAACTGGATTTGTTTCCTAATCAAAACTGACTCCTAAAACAATACCCAAAATAGTAAAAAAATTGTTAAAAGTCTGTTATCTCTCAATCTAGAGGAAATTTTGCAAAACATATAGTTCGTTGACTCCGTCTCGAAAAAATATGCAACATATTATATTCGTCTAATTCCGACATACGGTTTAGGAGATACAACCCTTCTTCATTGCAATCAATCTCTTCTGCTGGACTCCCGTTTGAACTTTTGTCGATTCAATTTCTCTATGAATGCAACTGGGGCACGTTCTACATCAAGAAAGTTGTCGACCTGAATGTCCTCGGGTTCTTAAAAACACTATAAAGGGAGAAATTTTCTGCATATATTAATCGCTATGTATGTTACCACGATCTATTCCTTGTAAAGTTGCATGAACTTGAGATGTGTGGATTAATACTAACAGTTTTCATATATGTGCGCAATTACTCATTGAACAGATGTAGGCTGGATGATGCCAAATAATAATAATAATTGTTTTGAAGTACATATTTCCTTTATACTCATATTTTGAATTCTGTGAATGAGTATGGCATATCAAAAAAGGAGAAGTATTTTAGAAAAGACCGTTTCAAAAGTTTATTAGCAAAATCGATCACTTTTTCGCCACGACATCATGGATGGCCAAAAGGTGGTCGATTTTGCAAAATAGAGACTTTAAACAACATGGGACTACTAGTCTCATGTAATTAGTGGCCACCAATTAAGGGATATTCTAATTCTCAAAAAAGACATGGGATTATTAATTAGATTAACTCTTAATTCGTGACCACCAACTACATGGGACTAGCAGTCCCGTGTATTTTAAAGTCTCTATTTTTCAAAATTGACCATTTTTTGGCCAGCCGTGATGACGGGGCCAAAAAGTAGTCAATTTTGCTAGTTAAAGGAAAAAAAAGTTCGATAAACCAAAGGTCTTTTTCAAAAATTTCTCCTCTCAAAAAAGACTTACTGTTTCATTAGATAATTCCCTTTAATTTTCAAAATTGGCCAAACTTCAAGAGGGTTTTTGTACATTTTAAAACACAAGGAGTACAGGTATTATCCAGAAAAGGGTCAAATTTGAGGGGGGGTTTCTGTGAAATTTGTCCAAAAATTTTTAGGGAAGTTTGGATAGCAGGCGGACAGCTAACTATAGAGTTTTAAAACGATTAAACTTGCTCATTCACGGGGTGAGCTATATATTGTTACTAAATTACCCCTCATCTGTCAACCGAAGTTAAGCCGATATCTGAATCATTCTTCCAGGGGCAAAAAAGTCCAATTAGTCCGAATCCGACAACGAGAAGGAAAACCGCGCCTTTATATACCCCCCTTCTTCTGCCTCCCCCTCTCTCATAAACAAAATCATTTTCTTTTATTCTGATCTCTCTTTCTCTTCCAAAAAAATTAGGGTTAGGGTTTCGTTGTTGTCTTAGGGAGTTTTGCGATGGCTTTCAAGGGGACGCTTCAATTTCTGGTTGCGATGGGGGATCGATTCGAACGTGAGAGGGAAAAATACAATGAGTTCTTCCAAATTTTCATGGATTTTAAGGATGTAGACAAAAGGTGAGTTAATCTTTAGTTACCTTCTTTTTTTCTATCTTTTTTATGCCTTTTTAAAGAAATTTCTTTTCTGTTCGTCAGACTGATTATATTCGATTGATTTCAGAGTTGATGGAGATGAGATTATTCGAAGAACAGGGGAATTATTCAATGGAGAGGAGATTATGGTGATGGGTTTTTACAATTTGATGCTCGATACCAAGAGAAAAAGTAAGAAGCCCGATGATTTCGGAGAGGTTTTCAATCTTGTCCAAGAAATGGTAAAATTCAACTCTGTTCTTCGGTCTTATTGCTCATATATTTCCATTGCCTAATCACTGTCATACGACCCGTACGCAGATCATAGAATCTGCAGTTTATTTGTGCAAGTCTGATGGTAGATTCTTTTATTATGCAATAAGCCCTAAACGTCCAAAGGTTCTTATCTCTTCCAGAAATTATAGTCTAGGCACTTCGATTTAAGATTAGAACTTCTCCCATTTGTAAAACAATCAAGATTTCACTATTTATGGCATCATTTATTTGTTATGGCTTCTGCTTCAATGTACTTGATTTTGCGTGCACGTCAGGAGATACCAACAATCTGAAGTTTGAAAACTAGTGAAAGTTGGTATGTTATCCTGATTTTTGCTAAGTTTGGCACTAGTAATATGAGTCTCTATGGTATAAGGTTCTACTAAAATCCTGTTTAAGCTGTGACGAACAACACTATCGTATTAAGATATGCGCGGTAGATGTGTTACAAGATGAAACCGTCGTCAATTAAGATTTATTTGGGATAGTAATTCCTTTAGGAAGGTGCTTTTAATATTTATTAATCAGGCTATATCGCTATCTTCAGTCTGTAGTCTATCCTTTATCAAATTCTGATTCCTCTGTAAGTTTGGTAGTGGTAATATGAGTTTCTATGGTAATGTTCTTACATTGTGCTGTTTCGGATCTCGTTTTGTTTCTATGATAATCTTTTAACACACTATTACCATTAAAATATGTTCAGAGGGTGCGTGTTACTAGATGGAATATCAGGGGTTGAAGTGTACATGTGATACTAATTCTTTTATGAAATTTGGTATTGTTAACGAGTTATTTTTGCAACATTATAGCTATTGATTGCAGCCTAACTAATAATATTCTTTTGTCCGTAGATGCACCAAAATCAGGATTGCAACCCTGAACGAAACATAATGCAAGAAAATCAGGACTCTCAGGCTGAAATTAATGAATCCAGCATGACTGGCATATATAAAAGTAAGGTACGCTCGGGGAAGAAAAGAAAGCGAAATAACAGTAAGGACTCAGCCTCCACTCCAATGGATGGCACTTCTCGAAACTGCGGTTCCTCATCGAACAAAGAAACCCCGAGTTACAAGCTTCTCCGTGAGGTGATTTTCCGAATTTCTTGTTTAATTGTATTTGCTACTGTCTAGCCTGGGCTAACTATTTGTTCTTTATAATGGCAGCCCACATCACTTCGTTCTAGCAACTCACCAGAACTGAACGAACTGAATGATTCTTGTTATTTAGCCGTTACATGCAACAAAAATACTATTCGGAAGAAAAACAAATATGAGCAAACATTATTAGACTGCGAAGATGACATGTATGTATGCAACTCCTTCAACTATTGAAATATTTCCCGACCTCTGTGTTGTGCATGTGTGTGCTAATCCACTTATGGAACTTCATTCAGGTTTGAGCTTGATATGTTGGTGGAAAGAGTAAAAGCAACTACCAGAAAACTGGGGGAGGAAATAGAAAAGAATCCTGATGGACAAAACTTTACCAAACTGATAAAGCTGGAATCGACGACAAACTTTAACTGTAAGTATGACTGGAATTGAATTACTAATACCAAATGAGTATACCTTTTGATCTTCGATTTACATGTGAATCTCAACTGTGTATTTCTTTTTCTTATTGAACAGCTTTCAACTTGCGTTGTTTGTTGAACTTTTACAATTGTGGTGTCGCCGAAATCATGGATTCGATAAGGGAGAACCCTGCCACAGAATTACAGAGAATATATGAAGATATGAAGCACTGGGCAGAGGTATTGTTGGAGCAGCGTGGAGAAGTGCACAAAGTTTCCAAGGATGTTTTTGCCAAGAACTATCCTAAAATGTATAACAGTGGCCAGGTTAGCTTGAAGAACCAAAGTTCAGATAACTTGAGCAGGAAGTCCAGACTGTGTATTTGAATGGTTATAGTTGTTGTAGACCATAAATTCTGTGCTTGGTGGCTCCTATTCTGAATTTTGAATTATCGGTTTTCTTTTCCCATTATTGCGTTTGTATGTCATATTTGTGGTGTTCTCTTTACCAAATGAATAATTTAGTTGATTTAGCCAGAAACTCTGAGCTTGTTGCCTCTAGTTCTGAATTTTTAGCTCTCTCTCTCTTTCCAAATCTTTGCCCTTGTGTATTACATAATTGAGTTGATCATCTACATAGAAATATAACTTTAGCAGTGTACATATCGCTAGATGAGATGCTTGATATTCATCATACTAATAAATTCAGTTGGTTGTAGAGCAAAGAATTTTATAAATCATTGTGTTTGTATTTTATCTGAGTTGTTCGCTTTAGCAATTTCACATCTGTAAAGTAGATAGGGCTGATGAGAAAGAAACATATTTGGAAGGTTCTGTTTTTAGAAAAATACTAATTTAATTGTTATAATATCTTAAAGAAAGATATCCAAATGTTTCTGTACTTTACTTTTTTTTTAATGTCTCTAGCTCTTTGGTTATGAACAGCATTAGTTTTGTGGGTTATTGAAAGAATGCTGATTGTTTATGATGCAGAATCTTGAGATTCATCAGGTTTGTTTCTTTGTTGCCTGATCAACTATAGTTACTTTGTTGAATTATTTGCTTTAAAATTCACATACTCTAGCAGCTTACTATGAATATTGATACATACTTTGTTAAACAAACAAATCCTGCATTGGATTTAGTTTATGCAAATACATTCCCAAAATTTTGGAATTGTTATACCTTGAAACCGCGAAGAATGGAGAAAACTCTTTGAAGTTCTCAAATACATACATTTCCTCAAGGGACTGTTTGGTTCGGGGAAAAAAATATCCATAAAACTGGTTTTTGGGACCCGGCACACTTGGAAACCAAATTAAAGTAGCCAAGATGTTTTTGTTTCTTCAGTTTTGCTCACAAGAAAATTAATAGAAAACACATGAAGAAAACGTGTGACTGTTCGCGGGGAAAGTTGGTTTGTTATTCATTGCTCGTTTGAATTCGTTTACAGCTTCGTTGGCCTACAACAAAATTTCAAACAAAGAAAAATGCCTTTATTTTAGGCGTACAATGAAAACGAAAATTACAACTCTCTTCCTTTTGTGAACAAACACGAGGATCTCTATTATCCGGGATCCTCGCTTGCGTGGGTTCTTTGCCTGTGCCGGGGACTTTTTATTCGTCCGTTGACCACCGCGCAATCCCGATCCTGGTGTAAACCCGGGTTCCGGAACTACAGACGTAGAGGGGCTCGTTTCACGAAGGAAACGAAGCGCCTGAGGGGATCACACTCACGAAGGAGAGGATCGCCTGCGGGGATCGCACTCACGAAGGAGAGGATCGCGGGCGGGTGAGATCTACAAGGAGAAATCCAGGCGCTATCCATGAGGTTAAGACGAAGCTTAACCTAGAGGGTATCTGTAGTTCGACCCGAGTTTGCTTACCTTCCGCCTATAGATCTGACGTCGACTGGACTTGAGCTCGCCGGTGCTCGGAACCGTGCGTCGTAGATCTCGCGAGGGCTCTTCAGAAGTCCGCCAAAATCACCAAGTCCCCAGTCCAAGATCCCGAAATCCACCCTCTCCATGAGCAAGACCCCCTATTTATACAAAAAACCAAAGGGTGCAGCTGACAGCAGTGGCTCGGCCACTTGGCGAGCCACCTCGACCCTGGCGAGGCACCTCGACCAAGTTGGCGAGGTGGCTCGACAAAGTGGCCTCCTCGACCACTGGCGAGGCACCTCGACCAAGTTGGCGAGGTGGCTCGACAAAGTGTAGAAACCCTGTAATTTGGTAGGTTTGGCAGCGGCTCGTCGTTTGTCGTTTCCGTCGACTTCTCCGTCGATTCTTCGTCGATTCTTCGGTCTTCGGGCTTAGTTTTGCTCGGTGATGTCGCCATTACATAATTGAGTTGATCATCTACATAGAAATATAACTTTAGCAGTGTACATATCGCTAGATGAGATGCTTGATATTCATCATACTAATAAATTCAGTTGGTTGTAGAGCAAAGAATTTTATAAATCATTGTGTTTGTATTTTATCTGAGTTGTTCGCTTTAGCAATTTCACATCTGTAAAGTAGATAGGGCTGATGAGAAAGAAACATATTTGGAAGGTTCTGTTTTTAGAAAAATACTAATTTAATTGTTATAATATCTTAAAGAAAGATATCCAAATGTTTCTGTACTTTACTTTTTTTTAATGTCTCTAGCTCTTTGGTTATGAACAGCATTAGTTTTGTGGGTTATTGAAAGAATGCTGATTGTTTATGATGCAGAATCTTGAGATTCATCAGGTTTGTTTCTTTGTTGCCTGATCAACTATAGTTACTTTGTTGAATTATTTGCTTTAAAATTCACATACTCTAGCAGCTTACTATGAATATTGATACATACTTTGTTAAACAAACAAATCCTGCATTGGATTTAGTTTATGCAAATACATTCCCAAAATTTTGGAATTGTTATACCTTGAAACCGCGAAGAATGGAGAAAACTCTTTGAAGTTCTCAAATACATACATTTCCTCAAGGGACTGTTTGGTTCGGGGAAAAAAATATCCATAAAACTGGTTTTTGGGACCCGGCACACTTGGAAACCAAATTAAAGTAGCCAAGATGTTTTTGTTTCTTCAGTTTTGCTCACAAGAAAATTAATAGAAAACACATGAAGAAAACGTGTGACTGTTCGCGGGGAAAGTTGGTTTGTTATTCATTGCTCGTTTGAATTCGTTTACGGCCGTTGGCCTACAACAAAATTTCAAACAAAGAAAAATGCCTTTATTTTAGGCGTACAATGAAAGCGAAAATTACAACTCTCTTCCTTTTGTGAACAAACACGAGGATCTCTATTATCCGGATCCCGCTTGCGTGGGTTCTTTGCTGTCTTGGGGACTTTTATTCGTCCGTTGACCACAGCGCAATCCGATCTGGTGTAAACCGGGTTCGGAACTTCTGAGGCGTAGAGGGGCTCGTTTCACGAAGGAAGCGAAGCGCTGAGGATCACACTCACGAAGGAGAGGATCGCTGCGGGGATCGCCTCACGAAGGAGAGGATCGCGGGCGGGTGAGATCTACAAGGAGAAATCACAGCTATCCCCGAGGTTAAGGCGAAGCTTAACCTAGAGGGTATCTGTAGTTCGACCGAGTTTGCTTACCTTCCGCCTATAGATCGGCGTCGGTGGACTTGAGCTCGCCGGTGCTCCGGAACCGTGCGTCGTAGATCTCGCGAGGGCTCTTCAGAAGTCCGCCAAAATCACCAAGTCCCCAGTCCAAGATCCCGAAATCCAACCTCTCCATGAGCAAGACCCCCCCCCCTATTTATACAAAAAACCAAAGGGGGTCTTGTAGTAGCGGTAGCAGTGGCTCGGCCACTTGGCGAGCCACCTCGACCACTTGGCGAGGCACCTCGACCAAGTTGGCGAGGTGGCTCGACAAAGTGGCCGAGCCTCCTCGGCCACTTGGCCGAGGCACCTCGGCCAAGTTGGCCGAGGTGGCTCGGCCAAAGTGGCCGAGCCACCTTGGCCAATTTGGCCGAGGTTTGGCCGCGGCGCTCCGTCGTTTCGCGTCGTTTTTTCCGTCGACTTCTCCGTCGATTCTTCGTCGATTCTTCGGTCTTCCGGGCTTAGTTTTGCTCCGGTGATGTCGCCGTTGTGTTCGAGTCCGTGTCCGATCAACTTTCAGAGCTCAAACGGTTCGTTTGCATCGACGGACTAAGTACGGTTGATTCCGTCTTGTCAGCGTTTTGAGTTTAGCCAACTTCGCCTCGTTGAGCTTCGTCGGGTTTTCTCCACGGCGTGTCGTTTATTGGCACAAATGCGCCTCGCCGACTCACTTCATGGGTTCGTCGACTTCGCTTTATCGTTTTCGCGGCGTAATCCGTCGGCGGCGTTACGGGTGGCGCCGTCGGATGGATCGTCGGTTGTCAACCCACCGTTTACGAGTCTTGTTAGAATGCGATAAGCAATTTTAACGCCACAGATACCCCTCCAAAGCGTCTCGGTCGATTCTTGATGAGTGCGGGATGCTTTGGACATGATGAACCCTTCACTCCTTAATTGGCGTGATAGGACTTGTGAATGACCACGGCGTTTGATCTCTCCATTCCCTTGGTCTTTCGGTGCTTTGTAGGATTCTTTGAAGGTATTACGATCTTGCATTTTTGTCGACCGTTGTCGAAATCTCGACCGAAGTCGATAGATGAATTTCTTTTGAGGTTGGCTCGATATTTGATTCCTCCAATCCTCTCAGGTTCTCCAGTGCTTTGTAGGATCCCCAGGGGTGTCGCGGTCTTTGCATTTATTGCTTGACCGTTGTTGGAATTTCGAACTGTAGCTAATCAAGTTTCCTTACTGTTGTTGACTCGCGTCGGTGGATTGTCGTCCAATTGACCCTCGAGATTCCTCCGTTGATCGGGGAATTCTTTTGTAGATCCGAACCGTTGATCGGTGAATCCTTCGTTGACGACGCGTTGGTTGGCGTCGCTACTGCATTACTTCTCGTTGCAGTGTGTTCATCCACGGTGGGAGGTATTCTTCCCAATTGTTGATTGGTAGGCCCTCGGGCGGCGATGTATGAATCGGCACTGATATAGTGTGAGGAGTCCTTTCGAGGTAGAGCGCGTTGTCCGGCGTCGATATAAGCCTCGTCAGAATTTTATCCCCCCTTGAGGTCCCACAGCGGGAGGAAATTGAGGGTTGTCGAGTTATCCTTAAGAATATGGTAATATTCTCCAGGAACTTTTCGTTAGGAACTAGTTTATCCTCGTAATCCTATTTGGAGTAGGGCTAAGCAGCCTGGAAGAACATCTGGAAGATTGAGTCTGTCCAGGTCCCATTGCTGATGATTTTGACCATTTAGAGGTTAAGCTCCAAAGTCTACAAGATTTTGAAGTAGCCGGGCTCGCCTCATATATCAGAGGCTCGCCCGGCAGCTTGGCCGGATGCTTGCGTTATTACTGGACTCGAAGTTCAAATGCAGCGAGGCCAGGTGCATCATTTGGATACTGCTGTTGCTGAAGCTTCATCTTCCGTGGGACATTTTTGGTCTTGTGTCACTGCTGGAGAAGCGAGGATAGTAGAGCTCGAACAGGAGCTTCAAGCGGCGAGGGAGAGCCTGATCGTCTTGAAGCTGACGAAGGCCAATAAAGAAAAGACTCTCGCGGTCGTGCCCGAGGAATTTGAACTCTCGAAGCAGAAGCTGGTTGACACCAAGAAGGAGACTGCGGAGGCCCTTAATGGCAGCGAGGAGACTTTCAGGGCCGAGCTTCAGGAGGAACTTCAACAAGCTTTCCTCAATAAAGTATTTGAGTTAAAGCAAAACATATTTCTGTCCTCTTTTGTGCTCTATTATGATTCTTTTATTTAAATCGAAATAATTAACCATAATACTTATAGGATTTTGGCAAACCCTCACCGCCAACGGATTTGGTTAGCCTTTACCAACTACCGCTTGAGTTGGGCTAGCGTCGCGGATTATCGGATCCGTTCATGCGTGGCGTTGTCTTTGGAAGAATGAAACTCTTCTAGACTTGTTGCTATGATATTGAATACATAGGCTCGCTACTCTTTTACGGGCCAGAGATCGCCCGGCAGCGCGTGTGAGGCGTTGGCTTAATCCCTTCTTAGGCTTCGGATGAAATACCCGAATCGAACTCGTGTCTTCAATCGGAGAAAGACTAAACCGCAACGCTGCAGGTCGACTTTAGGGTTATTGGCCGACCCCGACCCTCAGCGGATTTGATTAGCCTTTACCAACTACCGTTTGAGTTGGGCTAGCATGTAGATTATCTGAATCCGTTCTACACACAACGTTGTGCTAAAAGAATGAAACTCTCTTAGACTTAATGCTACGATGTTGAATACGTAGGCTTCGTCTTTTATCACGGGAATAGACTACCCGACAGCGTGTGGCGTTGGCTTAATCCTTCTTAGGCCGGGATAAAATACCCGAATCGAACTCGGTGTCTTCTTCAATGGAGAAAGACTAAACCGGCGGCGTGTGGCGTCGACTTCATCCTTCTTAGGTTTGGGATGAAATACCCGAATCGAACTCGGTGTCTTCTTCAATCGGAGAAAGACTAAACCGGCGGCGTGTGGCGTCGACTTCATCCCTTCTTAGGTTTCGGGATGAAATACCCCAGAATCGAACTCTGGTGTCTTCTTCAATCGGAGAAAGACTAAACCGGCGACGCGTGTTAGGCGTCGACTTCATCCCTTCTTAGGCTTCGGGATGAAATACCCCAGAATCGAACTCTGGTGTCTTCTTCAATCGGAGAAAGACTAAACCCGGCGTGTGGCGTCGACTTCATCCTTCTTAGGTTTGGGATGAAATACCCCAGTCGAACTCGGTGTCTTCTTCAATCGGAGAAAGACTAAACCGGCGGCGTGTGGCGTCGACTTCATCCCTTCTTAGGTTTCGGATGAAATACCCGTCGAACTCACGGTGTCTTCTTCAATGGAGAAAGACTAAACCGGCGGCGCATGTTGGCGTCGACTTCATCCTTCTTAGGCCGGGATGAAATACCCCAGTCGAACTCACGGTGTCTTCTTCAATCGGAGAAAGACTAAACGGCGGCAGCGTGTGGCGTCGACTTCATCCTTCTTAGGCTTGGGATGAAATACCCCAAGATGAATCTTGGCGCCTTCTTTTGACCGGAGAAGGATTGAACCGGCATAAGGTTGATTGAGGTGGGAAAGGAAGAATGTATTCTATTTCCCGAAGGTGGAGAGGAAGGAGGATCTTGTCTCCTATCTCCGGATATTGGAAAGGAAGGATTTTTGTCCTGTTTCCAGTGGGAGAGACTAAAAATGGGATCTCCATTTTGAGAATCTTGAAAGATGAGACTAAGAGTGGGATCTCCACTCCGAGAATCTAAGACAAGAGAGGAAGAATGTATTCTATCTCTTGCTTCTGGAGAGGAAGAATGTATTCTATCTCCAGGTAAAATGTGGGAAAGAAAGAATGTACTCTATTTCCCAATGAGAAACTAAGAGTGGGATCTCCACTCCGAGAATCTTGGAAGGGTACGGATAGCTTTCGCTTTTGTAGGATTGCTAACCAGAATTTGAAAGTGGACCTCTCGTTCGTGGAAGGAATCGAGAGGGGATTTTGCTGGTGGTTGGACCAAGAAGATTTTTAGTGGGCCCACCGTCAATGAATTTGATTAGCCTTTACCAACTACCGTTTGAGTTGGGCTAGCATGTAGATTATCCAATCCGTTCTACACACAACGTTGTGCTAAAAGAATGAAACTCTCTTAGACTTAATGCTACGATGTTGAATACGAGGCTTCGCCTTTTATCACGGAATAGACTACCCTAAGAACGTGAGGCGTTGGCTTAATCCTTCTTAGGCTTGGGATGAAATACCCGAATCGAACTCGTGTCTTCTTCAATCGGAGAAAGACTAAACCGGCGGCGTGTTAGGCGTCGACTTCATCCCTTCTTAGGTTTCGGATGAAATACCCTTAATCGAACTCGTGTCTTCTTCAATCGGAGAAAGACTAAACCGGCGGCAGCGTGTGGCGTCGACTTCATCCCTTCTTAGGTTTCGGGATGAAATACCCAGTCGAACTCGGTGTCTTCTTCAATGGAGAAAGACTAAACCGGCGGCAGCGTGTTAGGCGTCGACTTCATCCCTCTTAGGCCGGGATGAAATACCCGAATCGAACTCGGTGTCTTCTTCAATCGGAGAAAGACTAAACCGGCGGCAGCGTGTTAAGCGTCGACTTCATCCTTCTTAGGCTTGGGATGAAATACCCCAAGATGAATCTTGGCGCCTTCTTTGACCGGAGAAGGATTGAACCGCATAAGGTTGATTGAGGTGGGAAAGGAAGAATGTATTCTATTTCACGAAGGTGGAGAGGAAGGAGGATCTTGTCTCCTATCTCCTGATATTGGAAAGGAAGGATTTTGTCTGTTTCCGGTGGGAGAGACTAAAATGGGATCTCCATTTTGAGAATCTTGAAAGATGAGACTAAGAGTGGGATCTCCACTCCGAGAATCTAAGACAAGAGAGGAAGAATGTATTCTATCTCTTGCTTCTGGAGAGGAAGAATGTATTCTATCTCCAGGTAAAATGTGGGAAAGAAAGAATGTACTCTATTTCCCAATGAGAAACTAAGAGTGGGATCTCCACCGAGAATCTTGGAAGGGTACCTGATAGCTTTGTAGGATTGCTAACCAGAATTTGAAAGTGGACCTCTCGTTCGTGGAAGGAATCGAGAGGGGATTTTGCTGGTGGTTGGACCAAGAAGATTTTTAGTGGGCCCACCGTCAATGAATTTGATCGGTGAGAGAATTTTGGAGGAAAACACAATAACTTAGGGTTATCCTCATGAAAATGAGTGAGATATTCTCTGAGGAATTTCCCATCAAAATGGGTTATCCTGAATATACTAAGGATAGTATTTTTTCAGAAACTTCCCATTTATCGGCATTAATTGCCGGTCGCCATTCTGTGTGATAAGGCGATATGCACCGTTTGAATAGACCGTGTCTATTATAAACGGTCCTTCCCATTTGGGTTCGAATTTACCTTTCTTCTTGGAGGTGAGGATTATCGGTCCGAGCAAATGAGGACGAGATCTCCCTCCTTAAAGGTTCTCTGTCGAACTTTCTTGTTGAAAGCCCCGACATTCTAGCTTGATAGAACTCAATGCATTGTTGAGCCTCCAGCGCTTCTCATCTAACATCTCAAGTTCTTGAGGCGTCTTTGATGTTGTTCTTGGTCGTTATCTCATTTGCAAGGGCGGCGAAGTGGCGGAATCTGGATTTCCAACGGAGAATCGCTTCACACCCGTAGACCGAGAGTACGGTAGCTCCACCGGGCGCATGCATCAGCAGCGATATGCCGAGTGCTTCTCGAGTTTATCATCGGTCTCGCTTGTTATTCTTCACAAGCTTCGACAAAATCTTGATGATCGTCTTGTTGAACGCCTCAGCTAACCCATTCGCTGCTGGATTATAGGCTGTCGACGAGACATCTTGTATCTTGAATTTTTCGCAAAACCTGATGAAGGAATTGCTGATAAATTGGGGACCGTTGTCATGCACGATCCGTCTTGGGACACCGTGTCGATAGATGACATGGTGTTTGATGAATCTGACGACGGTACTCGCCTTGACCTCTTTTAGTGGGATTGCTTCAGCCCACTTGGAGAAGTAGTCGGTGATCGCTAGAATGAACCGATCTCCTTTAATTGACGGAGGAAAAATGGGACCTACAACGTCTATCCCCCATGTCTCGAATGGCCAGGATGTGGCCGAAGGATGCAGTTGCTCTGGCGGCTGATGCATATAATTCGCGTGAATTTGACACGCGTGGCATTCCGGCGTGCTCATTGCGTCATTAATCATCGTGGGCCAAAGTAGCCCATTCTCACGATTCGCTCGTAGAGCTTGGGACCAGTGGTGCGCACCACATTCACCTTCGTGTGGAGAGCGATCGTCTTGAAGGCGGCGAAGGCCAATAAAGAAAAGACTCAGCGGTCGTGCGAGGAATTTGAACTCTCGGCGAAGGCTGGTTGACACCAAGAAGGAGCTGCGGAGGCCCTTAATGGCGGCGAGGATACTTCGGGCCAGAAGGGAGAACAACAAGCTTTCCTCAATAAAGTATTTGAGTTAAAGCAAAACATATTTCGTCCTCTTTTGTGCTCTATTATGATTCTTTTATTTGTCGAAATAATTAACCATAATACTTATAGGATTTTGGCAAACCCTCGGCCGTCAGCGGTTTGGTTAGCCTTTACCAACTACCGTTTGAGTTGGGCTAGCGTCGGATTATCCGGATCCGTTCGCGTGGCGTTGTCTTTGGAAGAATGAAACTCTTCTAGACTTGTTGCTATGATATTGAATACATAGGCTCGCTACTCTTTTACGGGCGAGATGCGACAGCAGCGTGTGAGGCGTTGGCTTAATCCTTCTTAGGCCGGGATGAAATACCCAGTCGAACTCGGTGTCTTCTTCAATCGGAGAAAGACTAAGCCGCAGCGTGTGTGGCGTCGACTTTAGGGTTATTGGCGACCCACCCTCAGCGGTTTGATTAGCCTTTACCAACTACCGTTTGAGTTGGGCTAGCATGTAGATTATCGAATCCGTTCTACACACAGCGTTGTGCTAAAGAATGAAACTCTCTTAGACTTAATGCTACGATGTTGAATACGTGAGCCGTCTTTTATCACGGGAATAGACTACCGACAGCGTGTGAGGCGTTGGCTTAATCCTTCTTAGGCCGGGATGAAATACCCCAGAATCGAACTCGGTGTCTTCTTCAATGGAGAAAGACTAAACCGGCGGCGTGTGGCGTCGACTTCATCCTTCTTAGGTTTGGGATGAAATACCCAGTCGAACTCGGTGTCTTCTTCAATCGGAGAAAGACTAAACCGGCGGCGTGTGGCGTCGACTTCATCCTTCTTAGGTTTGGGATGAAATACCCGAATCGAACTCGGTGTCTTCTTCAATCGGAGAAAGACTAAACCGGCGGCGCATGTTAGGCGTCGACTTCATCCCTTCTTCCGGGATGAAATACCCGAATCGAACTCTGGTGTCTTCTTCAATCGGAGAAAGACTAAACCGGCGACGCGTGTTAGGCGTCGACTTCATCCCTTCTTAGGCTTCGGGATGAAATACCCCAAGATGAATCTTGGCGCCTTCTTTTGACCGGAGAAGGATTGAACCGGCATAAGGTTGATTGAGGTGGGAAAGGAAGAATGTATTCTATTTCCCGAAGGTGGAGAGGAAGGAGGATCTTGTCTCCTATCTCGGATATTGGAAAGGAAGGATTTTGTCTGTTTCCGGTGGGAGAGACTAAAAATGGGATCTCCATTTTGAGAATCTTGAAAGATGAGACTAAGAGTGGGATCTCCACTCCGAGAATCTAAGACAAGAGAGGAAGAATGTATTCTATCTCTTGCTTCTGGAGAGGAAGAATGTATTCTATCTCCAGGTAAAATGTGGGAAAGAAAGAATGTACTCTATTTCCCAATGAGAAACTAAGAGTGGGATCTCCACTCAGAATCTTGGAAGATATAGCTTGCTTTTGTAGGATTGCTAACAGGAGAATTTGAAAGTGGACCTCTCGTTAGGTGGAAGGAATCGAGAGGATTTTCTTGGTGGTTGGACCAAGAAGATTTTTAGTGGGCCCACGTCAATGAATTTGATCGGTGAGAGAATTTTGGAGGAAAACACAATAACTTAGGGTTATCCTCATGAAAATGAGTGAGATATTCTCGAGGAATTTCCCATCAAAATGGGTTATCTGAATATACTAAGGATAGTATTTTTGAAACTTCCCATTTATCGGCATTAATTGCGGTCGCCATTCTGTTGATAAAGGCGATATGCACCGTTGAATAGGCCGTGTCTATTATAAGCAGTCCTTCCCATTGGGTTGAATTTACCTTTCTTCTTGGAGGTGAGGATTATCGGTCGTCGGCGGCGAGGGCGAGATCTCCCTCCTTAAAGGTTCTCTGTCGAACTTTCTTGTTGAAAGCCCTCGACATTCTAGCTTGATAGAACTCAATGCATTGTTGAGCCTCGAGCTTCTCATCTAACATCTCAAGTTCTTGAGGCGTCTTTGATGTTGTTCTTGGTCGTTATCTCATTTGCAAGGCGGCGAAGTGGCGAATCTGGATTTCCAGCGGGAGAATAAAGCGCACCGTGAGCCAGTGCGGGTAGCTCGATCGGCGTGCGTGCCGTTGTGCGATATGCCCGAGTGCTTCTCGAGTTTATCATCGGTCTCGCTTGTTATTCTTCACAAGCCGACAAAATCTTGATGATCGTCTTGTTGAGCGCCTCGGCTAACCCATTGACTGGCGGATTATAAGAATTTGTCGACGAGACATCTTGTATCTTGAATTTTTAGCAAACGATGAAGGAATTGGCGATAAATTGGGGACCGTTGTCATGCGATCCGTCTTGGGACACCGTGTCGATAGATGACATGGTGTTTGATGAATCGGCGGCGGTTTTCGCCTTGACCTCTTTTAGTGGGATTGCTTGACCCACTTGGAGAAGTAGTCGGTGATCGCTAGAATGAACCGATCTCCTTTAATTTGAGGAGGAAAAATGGGACCTACAACGTCTATCCCCATGTCTCGAATGGCGGGATGTGGCGAAGGATCTGATTGCTCTGGCGGTGATGCATATAATTAGCGTGAATTTGACAGCGTGGCATTTCGGCGTGCTCATTGCGTCATTAATCATCGTGGGCCAAAAGTAGCCCATTCTCGATTCGCTCGTAGAGCTTGGGACCAGTAGTGCGCACCACATTCACCTTCGTGTGCTTCGAAGAACCTCTTACGCCTCCTTGTTTGAAAGGCATCGGAGTAAAGACCATCGTACCCGGCGATATAGCATCACGGGTTTCGTGTCGTAAAAGAATCACGGGAGCTCTTAGCGGATTGACTCTCTCTCCTTCCGTCTTCGTGAGAATACGTGTAAGCGTGTCGATGATAGGAAAGCCAATCTCGGGGCTCCAACTTGGTTTGGGTTGCATGTACCTCTTTGGTAACTACCCTTTGTCTTCTTGTACCCCATCATATATTGGTACGAAGAGTCGGTGAGTCCCGACCGTAACTAATTGCTCGGTCGGAAGGTTGTGCTAACGACAATGCGCCGCCGGTGCATCTGCGTGGCGTTACGGGCGTGGGATATATTCGATGAAGAATTCTTGAATGAGTCCGCCATTTCAGCGGCTACGATGATAGGGGACGGATCGGGGTTCCTCACCGTAGTCACCACGGACACGCTTAACTATCGGTTGTGAATCCCCATACGCTTGAGATATTGACCCCGGCTCTTTGGCGAAGCTAAGTCCGATAAGTAGCGTTGTATTGACTACGTTATTGGAGCGAGGTTCGGTGGCGAATAAGCACGGGGCATGACATGATTCCGGAAATCAAGACAACTCCGACTCCGGAGATTTTAGAACGTCGGGGTACTTGCTACATTCGCGGCCGAAGCTCCGTCAAAGTACAATCGCCATATTTGTTGGTGCGGCGTAGTGTTGACTTCTGGACTTCATCAGGAAGATCATCATATAGCTCAAGCGCATCCGTTGTCGGTACGGCGACCAAGAGATCACAAATCGCTGTCCTTTGGTGACTTACATTGTTTGAAGTGCAAGTCATATTGGGACAAGAGTAAGGCCCATTTCGCCAGACGCCAACTCATTGAGGCCGGTGGGTCATAAATATTCGGACGGTTACATTAGAGATAACATAAATCGTCTGTCCGACTAAATAGTGCCGCATTTTACGAATCGCGAACACTAATGCAAGGCACCGCCGACCATTGGATATCGAGACTTCGGCTAATGTTGGCGGGTAATACATGACCGTGACCGCATGTCACGTTGTCGCTAGAATACGAAACGAATGATCCGTTGCCTTGACATAGATCGGGAGCGGTTTTCCGACTAGCGGTGCAACAAAACGGGAGGTTTAGCGAGATCGATTTGATCTCTTCAAGCGCTTTCGACATCGTCGTCCCAAATAAGCGACCGCCCTTCTTGTTCAATTTAGAGAATGGTTGGCACTTCGGATAGGTTCGATATGAACCGTCGGATGTCGCCAATCGCCCTTGTAACCCCGAGTTCTCTCGATTTCTTGGAGGTTGCAACTCTTGAATAGCCTTCACTTTATCGGGATCGGCGTGGATTCCTTTGTCGGTGGCAGCGAAGCCAAGGAACTTGCCCTGGACATCCCAAGGAAGGATTTGGCGGGATTCATCTTGGTGATGAGTTCGCATGAGTTGAATACCGTTCTAAGATCTTTGATGTGATCTCCTTTGTCACGGCTTTTCACGACCAAATCGTCGGCGTAGCATTCGACCGTTTTCGAAGATGATCTGGAAAATCTGTCATTGCTTCTGGTATGTTGCGCCGGCGTTCTTTAAGCCGAACGGCATGACCGTGTAGCAAAATATACCGATGGGCGTTCGAGCGGCGTGTGTTTGGCGTCATCGGGGTGCATCTTGATTTGATTGTAACAGAAACCATCCATAAAGGACATCCTCGAATCCACCGCGTATTGTCAACTATGGCGTCGGTGATTGGCGGAGGAAATCATCCTTTGGGCAGCGGCGTTTAGGTCTCTGTAGTCGACCGCATCCTAATCGAACCATTCTTCTTCATGACCGGGACTATATTCGCCACCCAATCCGGGTGTTGAATTTCCTCGATGAATCCCGATTCTATGAGTTTCTTTACTTCGTCTACAATCGCCTGTAAGATTTGTGGACGAAACCGTCTTTGCGATTGCTTGACAGGTTTGACATCCACGTTGATGTTGAGGCGATGTGTTGCCACGTTAGGGTCGAGTCCTGGCATGTCCTCATAACTCCAAGCAAACACGTCGATGTATTCCCTGATTAGGGCAATCAGCTCTTCCTTCTCTTAGAGGGAAGACTATTGCGGCGTTTATGAGCTTAGGATGTTCCTCGTCACCCATGTTAACTTGGACTACCTCGTCCTTAGTGGGGGGTTCTCTTTGTTCGAATCTATCCCCAAACTGCTCTCTGAGTTGATGGATCCATGGGTCTTTGGCATATCCTCATCACTCTCAATAGTAGCGAGGATCGGCCGTGGTCATATTTGACATCAAAGCCTTGAAAGCTTCTCGAGGCTGGTGTCGGGATCCCAAGCGATGAATCGGGCGAATGTCCGTCTCCCTCATTGGGTGGATTATTATCAATCGACCATGAGCATTCATCTTCGAGGAGGATTAGTATCCCAACCCTCTGTTGGTCATATCGCCTTTGAGACTCGATCTTGTTGCCAAGCCTATCAAAGAGCGGCGCCTTCTTGGCTGGCAGTGCGGTTACATTCGACAACACATACGATTAGTTTGAGAACACGGACAATGCGTGTTCAATTGAGAGAACTTCTCTTCGAGATTTACTCGTACCCCGACCGCGATAGTACAACTCATCGGCATGAATGCGGAGCAACCCTTCGTGTCTTTGGTATGACTTCTCGGTATAACGTCATCGTTGTCGGATGAAGCGTCTCCTTCGAGGATGAGTCACATTATCGAGGTTCCAAGAGTCACTAATCTCAACGTTCGTCTTTGCGGCGAAGTTTCGGCGGGCTCGAACTTCGATCAATTCGGTGAAGCATTCTGAGGAATCTTCTTATCACGGTTGAGGTGGAGTGCGACCCCTGTACGGGAGTGACCGGGACTTCCTTGCGCCCAATCGTTCTTTGATCGAATTTTACCTCGATCATCATGCAATGAGCGAGGTGCTCCAAAGCCATTTTCTTGCTCGGGATCATGGATTGACCAAGGCGAGCACAGGCTGGATGGACATTTGGATGAAATCCGGAGGTGTGATCTTCTTTTGAATCAAGTCACCCGTGGTGGCGAGCCTTAGCGAATCGGTTTGAGGTGGTGATTCTTGACTAACGTTTTGGCCTTCGTCCGAATCGTTGTTCGGATTCGGACTCCAAACTTGGCGCATTTTCGGCTTCTTGTCCACTTCTCCTTCTTCTACATCGGGCCTCTGAACTAGAGCCCGTGTGTGTCGCAGTAATGCAGCCTCTGAATCGTTCTTCAAGTGTTGATCGGTTCCGTTTGACGCGGAACCAATATTTGTTGGCGGCTTGGAGGAGTTGCCGTGCACCTATTGATGAGGTTCTTGACCTCTCCTGGACTTCAGATCCACTTTGTAGCGGACACCGTCGACTGATTCCAGGGCCTTGGCGAACTCACGCGTCAGAGAGTCGGCACGCCATCAACGGCGATCTCCTGCGTAGATCCGGCGATCTTGGATGCCGGAAGGATGCCATTTGGTGCAATTTTGGCAACGGCGGAGTTAAGATCCTCGCCTTAAAGTTCCGGAGCCGAGGACAAATGGATCTTTCTTGCGTGGAGATCATACGGATTTGTGGGGAGGACGATGCGGACAAGGATGATAGTATGATACTCACAATGAACCCGGATCAACTTGGATTCGGTTGACTTGGCTGGGCGTAATCACCTACACCGAAGAGTTTTGGCGGTCCTTAGCCGGTTAGCGAAGTCAGGGGCAGTCGGCGGCGCCACAGGTAATTTTCCTATCTGTCCTTGAGGCCTTTGACTTCTTCCCGGTAGGGATCTGAATCGGTATTACGACCACGGCTTCTTAATTGAAGCCGTTGGCTCCTATTAATCGCCCGGCTTGTTCGCGGGAAAGTTGGTTATATATTCATTGCTCGTTTGAATTCGTTTTAAACCGTTGATCGGTTCCGTTTGGCGGAACCAATATTTGTTGGCGGCTTGGAGGAGTTGCCGTGCACCTATTGATGAGGTTCTTGACCTCTCCTGGACTTCAGATCCACTTTGTAGCGGACACCGTCGACTGATTCCAGGGCCTTGGCGAACTCACGCGTCAGAGAGTCGGCACGCCATCAACGGCGATCTCCTGCGTAGATCCGGCGATCTTGGATGCCGGAAGGATGCCATTTGGTGCAATTTTGGCAACGGCGGAGTTAAGATCCTCGCCTTAAAGTTCCGGAGCCGAGGACAAATGGATCTTTCTTGCAGCGGAGATCCTTCTGGATTTGTGGGGGGAGGACGATCTGGACAAGGATGATAGTATGATACTCACAGCGGAACCCGGATCAACTTGGATTCGGTTGACTTATTTGGGCGTAATTATTACACCCTACGCAGAGTTTTCTGGTCCCGCTTAGCCTAGCTAGCGGGGTCATGGGCAGCTGCCCTTATGTCCGGGTACTCGAAAATTTTTTTCCTATCTGTCCTTGAGGCCTTTGACTTCTTCTTCGACCGGGATCTGAATCCGTGGCTACGACACGACGGCTTCTTAATTGAAGCCGTTGGCTCCCACTGTGGTCGCCAGCTTGTTCGCGGGGAAAGTTGGTTATATATTCATTGCTCGTTTGAATTCGTTTACAGCTTCGTTGGCCTACAACAAAATTTCAAACAAAGAAAAATGCCTTTATTTTAGGCGTACAATGAAAACGAAAATTACAACTCTCTTCCTTTTGTGAACAAACACGAGGATCTCTATTATCCGGGATCCTCGCTTGCGTGGGTTCTTTGCCTGTGCCGGGGACTTTTTATTCGTCCGTTGACCACCGCGCAATCCCGATCCTGGTGTAAACCCGGGTTCCGGAACTACAGACGTAGAGGGGCTCGTTTCACGAAGGAAACGAAGCGCCTGAGGGGATCACACTCACGAAGGAGAGGATCGCTGGGGATCGCCTCACGAAGGAGGATCGCGGGCGGGTGAGATCTACAAGGAGAAATCACGGCGCTATCCACGAGGTTAAGGCGAAGCTTAACCTAGAGGGTATCTGTAGTTCGACCGAGTTTGCTTACCTTCCGCCTATAGATCGGCGTCGGTGGACTTGAGCTCGCCGGTGCTGGAACCGTCGTCGTAGATCTCGCGAGGGCTCTTGAAGTCCGCCAAAATCACCAAGTCCCGGTCAAGATCGAAATCCACCCTCTCCATGAGCAAGACCCCCTATTTATACAAAAACCAAAGGGGGCTCAGCTGTGCCAACAGGTTGTCACCACTTGGCAGCCACACCTGCCTGTTGTCGAGGTGGCTCTACCAAAGTGGTCGAGCCTCTGCCTTGGCCGAGGCACCTCGACCAAGTTGGCGAGGTGGCTCGGCCAAAGTGGCCGAGCCTCCTCGGCCAACTTGGTCAGGTGTCACTTGCGAGGCACCTCGGCCAAGTTGGCGAGGTGGCTCGGCCAAAGTGGCCGAGCCACCTTGGCCAATTTGGCCGAGTTTTACGCTGGCGCCCGTCGTTGGCCGCTTTTTCCGTCGACTTCTCCGTCGATTCTTCGTCGATTCTTCGGTCTTCGGGCTTAGTTTTGCTCGGTGATGTCGCCGTTGTGTTCGAGTCCGTGTCCGATCAACTTCGAGCTCAAGCGGTTCGTTTGCATCGGCGGACTAAGTACGGTTGATTCCGTCTTGTCAGCGTTTTGAGTTTAGCCAACTTCGCCTCGTTGAGCCGTCGTCGGGTTTTCTCCACGGCGTGTCGTTTCGGCGCTCGTGCGCCTGCGACTCACTTCATGGGTTCGTCGACTCGCTTTATCGTTTTCGCGGCGTAATCCGTCGGCAGTTACGGGTGTAGTCGGATGGATCGTCGGTTGTCAACCCACCGTTCACGAGTCTTGTTAGAATGCTTGATAAGCAATTTTAAGCCTCTGATGACACAAAAGTCTTTTCTAAACTTTGGGCTCGGAAATGGTTTGGAAATCTATTATTAAGCATGAAAATAATAGGGGCATTAGAGGACATCGTGACAAGTGTTTTTGAATGTTTAGGTTTCCACTTTGTCAGTTATCAACCAAACAATGGTTTGACATGAAACTTATTTTCCACCCTTGATTTAAGGGCAAAAAAAACATAAAAATTACTTTTCAAGAAACTGCTGGAAATGCAAGAAAGATTTTTTTTTAAGGAAATAGATCTCCCATAATTTTGGAAAACAACCACTAATGATAAAAGTTTATTCATCATATCATCATGTAATATAACATAAAAGGCCTGTTGTTTTATTACCAAAATCATATCCTTTGAGACATCAAGAATTAGGAAAAGACTCGGAGAGTTTGATGAAAGAGATTTGCGAATGAATTTCTAGCTCTTTTTTTTTTTTTCTTCTTCTTCAAGGAACAAATGATAAAGATCTACTTGTATTGCATTCATTCTATCACATAAAATAAGACTATGTTTGACATAATGCTCACTCATTTACAAAATACACATTTTTTTTATAGACTTACCGTGACTAGGATCTTTATCGAGCCTTTGAACCTCGTGTAAAATTAATACAGATACTTCCAACGTTTTGTAGCATGTACATGCATGTGACTCAGCGAACAACTTGTGGAAAAAATACGGATACGGACACTCGACTCGGCTGGCAGTATAGATATAGTAAACCTCCAATAACTTTTAAAATTGAATTGAACTCCCAATAACTTTTGCAAAAAATCCCCAATATCTCTTGGATAAATTACACTAAACCCCAATAACTTTTTTTAAATAACTAACCCCCAATAACTTTCAAAATGACTTATTATGTTGTCTTTAGGTTCGAATTGTTGGGGTTATTTGCAAAACGCAGAAACTTATTGAGGGTTTTCTACAATTCCAAATGTTTCTAAGGGTCTATTGCGATTTTGAAAGTTGTTGCAAAATGTTGAAAGTTCTCGGGGTTTAGTATAATTTACCCTTTTCTAGTCTCTTGTAAATCAATTATTCATCATTGGAGAGTATGTGGTTCTAAAGTCATAGCGGGGTGATTAAAATGGAGATTTCAAGTTTATTGTATTGTTATGTAGTCAGCGTTGGACAATTTCTATAAAGGACCAACGGTGATTTATGAATCAATTGGGCAATTAAGGCAGAAGGTTTTCAAATATGAAATCTATGAAATAAAAATGTTAAGATGTATAATGGAATGGCTAAGCTAATGAGAAGTGAGAATTACTTCTATTGGTAATAAAGACATTGACTTGATAAGATAATGGGTGTCAATGAACGATACAATTACTCTCGAGAAAAAAAATACATGTAACTTTTCCTGCATATTGTTAATTCTTGAACTCATTAACCATTAATAGTTTGATTCCCACGCACCAAATAAGGCGTTAATTTTTAGCAGGTGTTGATGAACACTCTCCTTGACTTGATCGAAAAGGTAATTACCAAATTATAATAGGGTTATTTGCATATGTACCCCTAAAATCGTGGGTATTTACAAAATTATCCTCCAAATCTTAGTATTTGCAAAACTACACCTCAAATCATCGATTTTGGAAAAAGCTACTCTCAAAACAATTAATTATCATCTTTAATAAGCTAATTTATAATTGCAAGGTAAAATTATCAACAAAATAGTCAAATAATCTATAAACAAGTTGATGATTTGTTGATTTTAGGGTTTTGTTCCCCAAAGTTGATGATTTGAATGGTAGTTTTGCAAATACTATATCTTGGGGGCCATTTTTTGCGAATATGATTTAAGGGGTATATCTATGCAAATAACCCATTGTAATAACTGTTTAGGGCTATTAGCAAATAAATGGATGGGGTTAAACAAATAAAACTCTTAGCAGAGCTGAACGCAGAAAAAATCACATAAGTCCGAAAAGTTTTGAAACTATGTCGCTCTTAAGTAAAAATATAATCAAATAATGTAAACGTATGCAAATCTTTCTAGCCCTTTCCTTTTTGCCTTTTTGTGCAAAGTACAATATATTTTGGCTAAATTACACTAAACCCCAATAACTTTTTAAATAACTAACCCCAATAACTTTCAAAATGACTTATTATGTTGTCTTTAGGTTCGAATTGTTGGGGTTATTTGCAAAACGCAGAAACTTATTGAGGGTTTTCTACAATTCCAAATGTTTCTAAGGGTCTATTGCGATTTTGAAAGTTGTTGCAAAATGTTGAAAGTTCTCGGGGTTTAGTATAATTTACCCTTTTCTAGTCTCTTGTAAATCAATTATTCATCATTGGAGAGTATGTGGTTCTAAAGTCATAGCGGGGTGATTAAAATGGAGATTTCAAGTTTATTGTATTGTTATGTAGTCAGCGTTGGACAATTTCTATAAAGGACCAACGGTGATTTATGAATCCAATTGGGCAATTAAGGCAGAAGGTTTTCAAATATGAAATCTATGAAATAAAAATGTTAAGATGTATAATGGAATGGCTAAGCTAATGAGAAGTGAGAATTACTTCTATTGGTAATAAAGACATTGACTTGATAAGATAATGGGTGTCAATGAACGATACAATTACTCTCGAGAAAAAAAATACATGTAACTTTTCCTGCATATTGTTAATTCTTGAACTCATTAACCATTAATAGTTTGATTCCCACGCACCAAATAAGGCGTTAATTTTTTAGCAGGTCAGCCATGAACACTCTCCTTGACTTGATCGAAAAGGTAATTACCAAATTATAATAGGGTTATTTGCATATGTACCCCTAAAATCGTGGGTATTTACAAAATTATCCTCCAAATCTTAGTATTTGCAAAACTACACCTCAAATCATCGATTTTGGAAAAAGCTACTCTCAAAACAATTAATTATCATCTTTAATAAGCTAATTTATAATTGCAAGGTAAAAATTATCAACAAAATAGTCAAATAATCTATAAACAAGTTGATGATTTGTTGATTTTAGGGGTTTTGTTCCCCAAAGTTGATGATTTGAATGGTAGTTTTGCAAATACTATATCTTGGGGGGCCATTTTTTGCGAATATGATTTAAGGGGTATATCTATGCAAATAACCCATTGTAATAACTGTTTAGGGCTATTAGCAAATAAATGGATGGGGTTAAACAAATAAAACTCTTAGCAGAGCTGAACGCAGAAAAAAATCACATAAGTCCGAAAAGTTTTGAAACTATGTCGCTCTTAAGTAAAAATATAATCAAATAATGTAAACGTATGCAAATCTTTCTAGCCCTTTCCTTTTTTGCCTTTTTTGTGCAAAGTACAATATATTTTGGCTTTCTTTAACTCTTTGGTCTTATTTCCCTACAATATTAACTAATCCTGGGGAAATTTTAAGCCTATCTAGTCCAAGGGACTTATCCTATTAGGTATTTATTTTCTTCTCAATTATAATAAACAAAAAACCCATGCTACAGTCCATAAATCCCAAAAGAGTTCCTGCAACTTGAGCTTAACCTATAACCAACAAACACATGCAAAACAAGAACCAACAATGCCATGGACGAAGTAAAACTCTTCCACGATGTATATCCGAACATTTTTCTTCAGCACAATGATTGCTACAGAAATTTTCCATTCGCCTCATATGCGCTCTGTCCTAAAACGATAATTTTACATCTCTCCCCTTTATACACATCAACACCAAGTCGTCCAAACTTTATTTCAAGAACGATGACCTCAAATTAGTGAATCCAAGTAAGAACAGTTCCTCTTTCGATTATACTGCAAGAGACTCCCATAAGTCCGGTCCCACACACCAACGAATAAAGACTCGGTATCCGGACTGAAGGATATCCCTGAAATTTCTCCGAAGAAATCCAATTCTTGCTGCTGCTGATACCCACTACTGACATCAAATATGTGCACAAAATCAGCAGGCTCCGCCATTGCCATAAACCGACCATCTGATGAGTATCGGATTGATCGAATAGCTCCAAGGTTTCCTCTCAAGACTGCAAGAGATTTCGAGAGGTTACGGGTGTCCCAGACTCTGCATGTCTTGTCTTGGTTACCCGTTGCAAATGTACACCCATCAGGGCTCCATGCTGATGCAAAGGAGTAGTCCATATGGCCATGCAAGTCTTGGATGTTCTGTAGTAAGAGTAAGTGTAAGTGTTGTCATCCTTTTTTTTTTTTTTTTTTCCCCGGAGAGGTAAGTTTGTATACAGATATTACCTTTCCAGTATGAGCATCAACCAGGATTCCCTCAGGATTGTCACCCACAATGACGAGATTCTTGCCATCAGGGCTCAGGGATGAGTGCTGTAATGAACATAAAGTGGAGTCAACAGATCAGATATGAGAAAAGATACAAATTTCATCCAAGTGTTCCCTACTGAATGTTCAGAATACATACTCGATTTTGGTGAAGTTTTACAACAAAATCTGGTACATGTATACTCATATATGTCATGACAAGGATTGCAAATGATTAGGAGAGGGTCAGGAACCAAATAAAGTCCAATAAAAACACTGCAACATTCTGGTCAATGCCCATCCAAAATTCACACATTCACATCACACAGAATCCAACCCAATCCTCTTCCCAGCATAGTAAAGACTAATGGTGATTGGTGAATCAGGTTAAGCCGGATGAAGAGAGCAGGAGCAATGATATTTACGTCATGAACTGATTCATACTCCAATACAACATATTTATGAATATTTGATAGGAAAAGAGAACACTGAAATAAGAACTACACATATACATAGCATCCATGCACCGCAGCTGCTTATATTATGATGCCGTATCCGTTTCACACATGACCACTTATTTGGACATTAGAGATGTGTCACACACTCAAATGTGTCTTAAACTATATAATAGATGTTTTAATTTAGAACCCTCATACACTTCTTGGACATTTACCACACTTTAATCAACGTTGTTGCTCACATTACGTGTTTGAGATTTTTAGTTGCTATCAGTGTTTCATTTATATGCGAGAGCCTAGTGGAAAATACTATCAAGAAGATGAGTCGAATAAAACTATTATAAGCTTAGACGTGTTCAGCTATTCTATATAAACTTGAAGAGCCAAGGTCTTATTTTGCAAAGTCATATAAAATGTAAGGTAGATGTAAACTTTAATATACAAACATGATCATTATATGTTTTGTATTACTACGAACAATTGTTTAAGACTCTTGGGTGCATGAACATGTGTATCTATTCATGTAGTGGTAGCACTACTACTACTTCAGTAGTAGTTGGTGTGTGCGTGTGTGCGGTGATGGTAGTGTGTAGGGGTTTTTGGGGCGGGGGTTGTGGGGGTGGGGGTGGGGCAAATGGTTTGTTATTTGTTTGTCTAACTATTCGGTCATATTCGATTCGATAGTTCATTTAACAGTAAACAAATAGTATACTCAGTTCATAATCAAATAGAAATTAACCAAATGCATATTCAATTCGTTTGATTATAAATATTCGTTTAAAGTTTTATCCCTTACAAATTGTATTATTATATATATGGTTTTATGTTTTGACCCATTTACATTATATAATTTAAGCTTGACATTGAATTTGACAAACTTAAAGAGCCTATATTAGTTTTAAACCAAATTTCTTTACTAAATAAAATTATCTTTATAATAATATAGTTTCATACTCACAAACTCTAAATTATTAATCAAATAAATATATGGTAAAATTCATGAATATTCAAAAATTATTTGCATTCAAATATGAATTCGATGAAAATCAGAGAACGATATTCGAATTCTTCAAGAATTTTAAACGAATACAAATATGAAAACAAAGGTATTCAATTCGATTTGTTTCCACCCACCTATGTTACACAGTGCGTCTAATCTGAAGCGTGCTTCATTACAACGCGTCTGCATACCCAAACTCCTTGGGCGCTCCTTGCATATATGCACACTTTTATTTGGGCATGTACTCAATTATACAATACATGTTTTAATTTAAACCACTTGTCATACATTTCTTGGACATATATCCTACACATGTTTTAATTTAAACCACTTGTCATACATTTCTTGGACATTTACCACACTTTAATCAACGTTGTTGCTCACATTACGTGTTTGAGATTTTTAGTTGCTATCAGTGTTTCATTTATATCACGAGAGCCTAGTGGAAAATACTATCAAGAAGATGAGTCGAATAAAACTATTATAAGCTTAGGCGTGTTCAGCTATTCTATATAAACTTGAAGAGCCAAGGTCTTATTTTGCAAAGTCATATAAAATGTAAGGTAGATGTAAACTTTAATATACAAACATGATCATTATATGTTTTGTATTACTACGAACAATTGTTTAAGACTCTTGGGTGCATGAACATGTGTATCTATTCATGTAGTGGTAGCACTACTACTACTTCAGTAGTAGTTGGTGTGTGCGTGTGTGCGGTGATGGTAGTGTGTAGGGGTTTTTGGGGCGAGGCGGGGGTTGTGGGGGTGGGGGTGGGGCAAATGGTTTGTTATTTGTTTGTCTAACTATTCGGTCATATTCGATTCGATAGTTCATTTAACAGTAAACAAATAGTATACTCAGTTCATAATCAAATAGAAATTAACCAAATGCATATTCAATTCGTTTGATTATAAATATTCGTTTAAAGTTTTATCCCTTACAAATTGTATTATTATATATATGGTTTTATGTTTTGACCCATTTACATTATATAATTTAAGCTTGACATTGAATTTGACAAACTTAAAGAGCCTATATTAGTTTTAAACCAAATTTCTTTACTAAATAAAATTATCTTTATAATAATATAGTTTCATACTCACAAACTCTAAATTATTAATCAAATAAATATATGGTAAAATTCATGAATATTCAAAATTATTTGCATTCAAATATGAATTGATGAAAATCAGAGAACGATATTCGAATTCTTCAAGAATTTTAAACGAATACAAATATGAAAACAAAGGTATTCAATTCGATTTGTTTCCACCCACCTATGTTACCTGGGTACGTCTAATCTGAAGCGTACTCGTACTCGACACGTACGCGTACCCAAACTCCTTGGACGCTCCTTGCATATATGCACACTTTTATTTGGGCATGTACTCAATTATACAATACATGTTTTAATTTAAACCACTTGTCATACATTTCTTGGACATATATCCTACACATGTTTTAATTTAAAACACTTGTCATGCATTTTTTGGACATATATCCTACATATCATATCCACTTTTTCAAACTTGTTGGACATAGGTCAGGTTCTGAATTATCGTTTTGAAGGGTCAATTGGGTGTCTAGTTCAAAAACTAGTGATTTTCCAATTTATAATCAACATAATAAAATAAACATAAAAGTATTACAGGAATTTTAATTTTCATCCTTGTTCTCATATAAATTATTAATTCCAATATAATATATATATGTATATAAATATTCACATAGTCGTGCCCATATACGTACCCGTACTGGTATCCCTACCCATACCAGCACCCATGCAACATGGCCACCCACACTAGTAGCGTTGATGAGACATTATAGTGTTCTTGTGTTCCTCTGTCATGCTTTTAGAGGAATTACCGTCCCACATGTCCCCGTAGACCCGTGTTTTGTTCCATGTTCATGCAAACATGATGGCATGTACTTAATAATATTTCATATGATGTGGACATATATCAAGTATAATATTTAACTTAGAAGTTGCCTAGTAGAGCTGAACAGAGAAAAGTGATCAAATAAAAAGCTTATTCATTATCGTTTTTTTTTTCCTTATATTGTGTCATGAATGTGTTATATAAGGTAGATGGATTGTTTCTGCTACTATTGCTGTTGTTGGTGATGATGTAGATGCTATATAAAAGCACACTAATGTAGGTTGGCGTGGGATTGGATTAGTTAGGAGCAGAAAATACGGAGATACTCGTTAGTCACATATTTCAACCCGCTGAACAGGGTGGTTTAAGGTTGGAGTTGCCTTGAACCCAAGTTGCAGCTTGTTATGAATTTAATTTTATACAGAGGCATGTGTAACTACAATTTTATTCATTATTCCATGGACAGCCCTTAGCCAACCTCCAAGTATTTTAGACTTTTAGTCATGAAAGAACTATATTAACTGTTCTTGACAAGCATTTTACTGAAGGCTATCCTGTCTACTGAGAAGCTCATCCCATCCAACAGGTTTGAGTTGTATACGCTTGGCTGCCCTCCAACCAAACTTCCAGTCCAGTTTGGAATATAACTGAAGGAATAGCAGCAGGCCTACCATTGCAATTCTCTACATTCTCTTTCAATACTTTCAGAATTCGTAATTTATTTTCCAGCAGCTTTTAATAATTAACATTATTATTCCTTTGTAACTACAAATTGCACGTCCTGGATACATATCATATAATCTCTGCCTTATGAAAACTATACGGAACAAGGAATAGAGATTGATGCCTTACATTCACTGGCCACGGGTACCGAAAATGCTTAGATATCTGAAACTTTTCCACATCAAAGTCTCTGACACCACAATCATTATTCGATGCCATGAAATGAAGAGCCCCACTGGATTGATAACAATCTGAATTAGCACATGCAATATTTTAAAACAGTAATAATCTTAATAGGATAAACATCATGTACCTGGAACTGTTGTAAATATCTACAGCATTAGTGATTGCATTGTCATCATAAGTTGTCCGGCAACAGAAGCTAATTCCAGGTCGATCCAAATACTGCAATTTCCAATCACAACTAGAAATCATCAGTCACATAATCTGTCAGAAAAATTTAACTCATTAATGTTCCTTGTCAGATTTATTATTTTAGAGATAACAGCACTGATACATACTATCTGCCTATTTGGAATTCAGAGTACAACGTGACAAATTTAGGTATTGCAGGAAAACAGAATGGTTATATTTTTTTTCTCGAGGATTAAACAGCAGATGCATCTCAATAAAAGCATAAAGCCTGTTTCACATATATCCTTTAACAATTTTCAAATGCAAACAAACCATGTCAGATTGTATGTTTGTCACTCCATGCTTGGCCACATAGCCACTATGCATAAGAAGTCTAAGGATCTATAGCTTTCAAGAATGCAACAGAAGGCCAATATCGTCTTTAATGGGCTCATTATGACAGGAAACTTGCTTTTTCCAAGAGGGATAATAAACTTTTCTTCATAGTAAAGCAAATAAACCACAGTTGTTTACTTTTCAATATGGGACTAAACAATTTTTTTTTCTAGCTTTCGTAATATACTACCTATTTCTAGTACTCTCCCTCAAGGTGGAGCATGAATTTTTCAATCAAGCCCAACTTGTCACATAAAAGCCAAAAAAAAAAAAACAAAAACAAAAACAAAACAAAAATACAAAAAAACAAAAAACAAAAAACAAGAACAAAAACAAAACGAAAAAAAAACACTAGATATGCTTTAGTGAAATTATCACAAATTCCATCATCTGAACTAGCAAAAGAAGTGACAATCTTATTGGTCCTGCAGCAAGTGTTGCTCCTGATCCTTAGCAATTTTATCAGCAACAACATCAGTCGAAGGTTTATCATAAGAAATTGATTGACAGAAGTAATCAATAAAAATCTGGAGGCCGCCAAGGTCACGAATAGTTTTGATCTCATATATGAAGATAGGATATCTAAAGACATGTATGTTTCAGACATAGAGACAAAATATTAGGGTTTCAAATATGGAGACAGGTAGCAGGAAGGAAGAAGTTAGAAATAAAAATCTTGAAGGTTACAAAGCCATTGAAGGAAAGAGCAGAGGTGGTGCTAGAGTTGAGAGCTTCTCTCAATGACCTCAAGTTTTAGGCTTAAGAAAACGGGTTTTCTAGGGCTAAGGTTTTTGTCTCTAATAGTACGTTATATTGGAAAAGTGGCTTATCTCCAAGACTCCAAAGAGGGATAGCCAAGATCTAGTTGTCTATAATTACACAATTTCCAACGGACTAAACAATTTTCTCCAACTTCCAAGCATACAAACTACTCTTTTAAAAGAAAAGTTTTAAATGTGCCATTAAGTTCATTATCTGTAAGAGTCTGCACAAATATGTGATGGAATCTGATTAAAGGAACTGACCTTGCATATAAGTTCTCCTTGGAATCCACCAGCTACAAGCAACTTATCCTTAACTGCCAGCGTACTAACTTGAGCGTGTGAAAACCCTTCTAATAGACTTCCTGGATGTTTCTGCATCAAGTTAAATGAGACATAAGATTAATCATATATTCCAGTGGGTTAGTTGGGGATAGACCCCAGTATCACCCAATTGTGGATAAGACCCTCTATAGATCCATGGGATCCATGGGTGCAGATAGCCCCCCTGTATTATTTAACCAAAGTGCGGATGGACCCCATTGGTGAACTTTTTTAACTCTTTTAAGCGTCAAAAAGATTAGCAACTTGCAGTCTACCGGCACCAATAGAAATACAGGGGGTCTATCCGCACCAATAGAAGTACAGGTGGTCTATCCACCTCCATTGATGAACTTTTTTAACTCTTTTAAGCGTCAAAAAGATTAGCAACTTGCGGTCCATCAGCACCAATAGAAATACAGGGGGTCTATCTGCACCAATAGAAGTACAGGGGGTCTATCCACCTCTACAGAACTTTTCCTAAATCTTTTAAAAGTTAAAAAAATCGCTCAGGGGGTCTATCCGCACAATTAGAACTATACAAGGTCTATTCGGAATTAGACGATGCAATAGGGGGTCTATCTGCAATTAACCCATTCCCTTATGAAGACTGACAGCAGAAAAAAAATTATGTCTTTGGCAAGGAAACAAATTTGAATTCCAGAAGATGTATTACTCAACAACAAGACAGAATGTTCACCTCGCATGGTGCCACATGTCCTGAAACATCCAGAACTTTGGACTTCTCGCAAGTCAATGCAGACCAATGTATAGCAGAATAGTGTGACATAAGGTATACATCATGTTTTGATGTAGCCCAGACTAAATTCCTGAGCTGCAAAAAAAAAAAATAATAATAAACAAAAAGATCATGAAAAATCAGTTGACAGAAAACCAGATGCTACTTTAGATAAAATACAATGGAAAGTTGCAAATTTTAAAAAATTCTATGGTCCATGAGCATACTAACCAAAAAAAATATTTCAAGACCTTAAGTTGGCTTAATATCATTAGCAGCAATATAGTCAGTCCTATGGTTGAGCTGAAAAAACACCAATAGCAGCAATATGGCATGTACTACAGTCTCATTTCAGCAAATATTACATAAAATATAACAGAAGCAAATTCAAGAAGCAGAGCATTCCAGCACCAATAAAGTGCTCAGTGCCTCACACGTGTCAATAGGATAGAAATAATCAGTATTCTTCCATCCAACTGTTCTTTTCAAGGTTCTAAAACGCGGTTTCATTATGCATATGGTTATATCAGGTAGCAATGATCAAATTATGTGGTGATTAATCGGATTATGTGGGTTATGCGTTTTTGAAATTTTTCATATGTTTATTACTTATCATACTTATCATATATAAAAATATAATGATTCATGAAAAATATAAACCATTCCAAGCAAAAGACTAACAATAATACCCAAGCTATTTGAATCAAAGTCGTTATACACTTAAAAAGTAAACTACTAAAAGTTCATAAACTAAAAGCACTCGAATAAGTCATAACACTTTACTAAAATACTAATAAAACTCCTCACTAGTGTTCCTTATCATCCTCGTAGCGCTCAGTGGCAGAAACCGTGGCGAGGGGCAGTGACAGTTGGCATTTACACTTCACGGCGTTTGGAGGTTGTGGTCAGCGGCCACTAGTGGCAGTGGAGAGGAGTTTGTGTGGGGCTGACTAGGTTTAGGGTTTTGAAGCAACGTATTTTTAAGGGGATCTTTTGAGGCAACGGTTGGGAGACTTTAGGGTAATTAACTACGGTTCGGGTCAAGTATATTATACGCCCGCATAGTTTCATTATGCGGGCGCCTATTCTTTAACCGCTCGATTATGCGGTTTAATCGCATAATCGAGCGGGTTTCAGCTATCCAACACGTTTTGGTATGGGGTAGGAGTTCTCGACCAGGTAGAGTACGTTTTTGAACACTGGTTCTTTGCCCAAAAGATTGAGGATGCTAGACTTGTTTAAATCCAATACCAGCTAACTCGGTTGCAGATATAGCAAACATTGGTTTAATACGGCTACCAGCCAGAAATTAGAGCAAATTTAGAACTGGTAGCTCACACATAGGAAAGTATGGAAGGTTTTAATGTGCTACTGCAAACCCATATTCCTATGATCTGCTAGTTTTAAGTCCTTCACAGTGCCTATCAACTATTTCAACGAATGCTCCTCCAAAAATGCAGAATAATATCAGGCACTCTTAGGGAAATTTCACGAATGGGCTTCCTTAACAGCATACTATGCATCGCAGTCACTTTGCAGGTACCACAAGACGCTGTTGCTTCTTCACGTAATCATACAACCCCCTCACCTAACCGGAAAATTGGCAATCAAATGGGCATCTACTTGGCATCTGAACGCAATGGTGCTCAAGCTCCATTGTCTTATTCAAAAAATGAAATCACCAACTGACTTTCTGTGAAAATACTCGAACACTTTGATAACTTGAATGCATTGTGAATAAAGATTATGATGCCTACTCACTTGCGATCCCAACATTGTAGTCACTTATGGGCCTCTTGAGAGAGAGAAAATTTCGTGTACTGCTGCACTTATTATATTTCAATATGATTTTGACTTGTTTGACATGGGTTAGGATTTAAAAAGTTTTCCTTTATGTTCACTGTTCAGACTCAGTAGCGAAGAATTAGTGGCAGGAGAAGAGAAGAAAGAGGGGTAAAGAAATATATGAGGCCTCGCTCTCCAGAAAACACAACTTCAAACTCTCATCAATCATTCACTAAACTTATATCAGCTATTACATTAAAAAAACACTGTTTGAAAAAGCTTTTGGAGGCATGCTTCGAAGCATTTTGAAGGGAAATAGTACTGAAGTGCAAAAAAAAGTAACTGTCCCCAGAGGCATAAGTTCTTTTACTTGAAGCATAATTAAATGTGAGCTTTGCACCCAGTGAAGCGCATTTCATATGAAGAGCATGCCAGAGGCAGGAGTTTTAAAAAGCAGGAGGCAACAAGACACCACATAGGTGGCTTTAGGTTCTAGAAACACCCCTAGTGCCTAGATCCGCACAGCGTCTGAATAATGAATTGTAAAAAGGTTGTGCCCCTGGTCAAGATAGAACAGACATAATAGTAATACACAATCCAAAAATAATATATGTGCTGCATTCGAAAACATGACCAAAAATTTTGGACTCTATCAAAATGTAATTAGAACCAAACACTTTTTGCTACCTGAAAATGGAGGATAGTTGATTTAACAGATCTTGTGTTCCGCCAAAACTCATAATAGTTTCCTCCCTTCCTGGTTGGCTTGCATACCTATACACAAGACAATGCAGGTAGCACATTTCTAGACAACAAAATCAAAATAAATCTAAACTTGTTTAACTAGAATACCTTAGCAGAAACTTCCCCGGAGTTAGGAACATTCTCATAATTCTTGTATTGTTCTAGTCTAGTTTGTCTGTACTTATCCCTTGTGATACTTAATCTATCCCAGGGTATGCCTTGTATGTCCTTTCCTTTTCTGGCTTCTGAAGCTGAAGTGTCTGGTACTCTATCATACTGCATAAGATGTGGAAACTTTTTTCAGTACCTCATATGATTATAATTATATCAAAAACAGAAGTGAATTCAACTTCATTAAACATACAAATAGGAGGGGTGTATGCGTTAGCAGTTAACAGTACATCACCTCAATAGAATTTAACCAAGGGAAAGAATGCGGGAAAGGGAAGAAGTGAAATCGGAAATAGAATTACACAAAATGAGAAGACTATTTAAGGAGGCAGAATACCAATTGGGAATTTTCTTCCTCGTCAGAATCTGAATACTCCATCAGTCTCCCATGAAAGTCTTCATCCATGTCATCCTCCATCTCATTCATGTCATAATAATCTGCCATTTCATCGATGTCTTCCCCCTGGTTATGAGACATATCTCAATGTAGAGACCTGCAATTTAACTTCAGCAACCATGTTTTGGCAGTTAAGGAGCTTAAAAGTCTTATAAGAACTGTCTGCCATGAATTGATTAGCAACTAACTATACCGGAGCATTGCTATTAAAGATCAACCATAAATAAGAAGTTCAAAGAATAATAAAACTGTACATTGCAGGAAAAGAACAATCTTAAATCTCTAGGGGAGAGCCTTAGTGTTGGTGAGCAATCTACCACCTTCTATGTTGCATGGAAAGAGGTACGGTATAACACGCATGCACACACGCACACACATATTATAGAGATGAATAATTTACATGAGATCAATAATTTTCCATTAACATGCAATGAGCATTCAAATTCTTATAAATTTTATGTGTTTCTTTTATATGTAGATTATAAGTTGGAATAACACTCATTTTTTACTCGATATGCAAACGTCCCTTTAAAACCATAGTCCTGAATGTAATATAGGCCAAAAGTAACTCGATCCTTTTCCAAAATGTTTAAGAAAGTAGATGTGAAGTGTAGGATATACATCCAAGAAGGTTGCGACGAGCGTTCTAAACTAAACAATGTATTGAGAAGTTGAGTACACGTCTGATGAAATGTATGCACATATTCAAGGGGTGTCCAAGGGATGTCATGTACGGATACAGGTACAGCTACAGGGAGTGTCAGGTACAGCTATGGCCTCATGATAAAAAAAACACATGCAACGTACATCACCGTGAAGGCATGAACCATGAAAAGCCAGACACCAGGCAACGGAAAAGCCTTGATAAGAATTGGTTGAGAAGGATCTTAAAACCAACAATAAGGAATTGGAAAAAAATAAAAAACGCTTAACAGCTCTCGTTATGCTATAAATATGAACTTAAGATTAGATGAATCAATTATAGTGGTTCATGACAGCACACTAATAAGCAACCATACAGAAGCAGGAGCAACAAAAAGAAATGGTAAAATTTAATATCCCATCAATGGGGTCCTAAAAGTAAATTACAAGCAACAACAGTAACTGGTAAGCGAAGCTCATACAGTACACGGTATGTTCCACTGCACGTGTGTTCTCTCATGCTTTGTATTCACTCAACATGGAGCTTTAGTATACACGACTACACCTATATTTGTAATTCGTAAGTTTACAATATCATGCAATCATGATAAGGATAAATAAATAATCAGAGACTGGCTACATTAAGAAATGATTCCAGTCCAAAAGGTTTGTTGACTAGGACCCAACTTTTCTCATCGAGTGTGAGCTTTTACTATCAATAACTATCATAAAAATAGATTCTCTCACAGTTTCCACCTCCATATATACCTGAAGAATCAGTAAAACAGCCTCCCAAATGAACGAACAAATAACACAATTTTCAGAAAAAGTTAAAAAGATCCAACTTACTACGAATTGATCCCAATAATTATAAAGACAAGCACGTATCTCGTCTTAATTCCGATCGAAATACTTTTGCAAATTTGTCTAAAATTCATACATCAGATCGCACTCCAAAACCCTAGAATCTCAAACTCAATTCCACAAGCACAACAAAAACTTAGAGGACCTTAGATCTAGACAACAAACCAATGATAAACCAAAGCCCCAGATTCAAACCTAAAAATTTAGTCACGATCTCAAAAAAATTTACCTTTTTGAAGATCGAAAAGCTTCAGATCTCGATCGTAGTCAGAATCAGCATGAAGCTCAAGGGCGAGGAATCCACAAATCGGACTCTCTACTAATCGAATTCAAAAAAAAATTAAAAAGAAAAGGTCAGCAGTTATCAATTTGAGGTTTAGGGTATTTTTTTTTTTTTAATGTTTTTTCCCTCTTTTTTTTTACACACCGAAGCCGCTCGCCAGACCACGAAATGCAAGAAGAAAAGGACAGGTATAATGGAAAAAATCGGTGGGCGATTTACGATAGTGACCCTGGTTTTGGTGAAATCACAAGAATACCACAATCGAGTCGTCGGCAACTAGAGAGGAGGTCACGTGGGAAGTGCGCGTATTCATGTGATTTTTGCGCTTAATTGCACTTATACACTCTATAGTTTCTCCTACTTTGCACTTATGTACCCTCACTTATTATCGGTTGCATTTAAATGTCATAAAGCTTTTTGTTATGGTGTTTCTATTACTAAATATTAATCTCCAATCAGTAGCAGATAAGTGTCCCACATTAAACACCTAAGCAAATCAACTCAACACCTCGGGATGGCCAAAATCTTCAGCATGGCCGACTCGACGGGTCGACATCTCGCAGAGTCGACTCGAAAGGCGGTACATGTCGGCCCTCTTGATAGGCCGACTCAACGAGCAGCCCACTCGATCATTTTCGTGGGCGACATCTCGCGCGGTCGACTCGAAAGACGGTACTTCTCGACACTCAGCCAGGCGAGTAGGAAGACGACGATATACCTCGAGCCCCCGGCTGACAGCTCGTCACCTTCACATTAAATGCATGGTCAGGAGCATTATCTCTCCATCCCCGAAGATCTTTATGACACATCGGACCACGTCGGCACCCCATACCTCTAGTCACTTCACATTAAATGTCGAAGTGACTCTCTCCACTCAGCAGCCGCCACCTATAAAGCAATGTTGACTCAGCCGCCAGCCTATATTCGGCCGAAGTTACCGAATCACCCCTCTATTGCCACTATCAATAGGGGGACTGTTCCCTACATCAGGGTAAGCAATTTCTAAGCAATATCAACTTCACTAAGGACTTCTTCAGTTCTTGACTTTTTTTCCCACTCAAGCAAATTACTGACTTGATCGTCGGAGGAACAACCGGAGAACACAACTCCGCCCTCTTACGAACTCTAGCGTGTGCAGGGAAGAACAGCTGGCCCATCTCAGAGTCAGATATTCGGGGAAGTTAGCGGTCTCTCATCACCTCAACTCATAACTAAGTGATTGTGTGATTCCCAACATCAACACTTTTAAAATGTAATACCGTCTGTTATGCAAAAGTGAGAACTTTCTCTTAGAAATTTGCATGAGATACTCACATGCTAATTTTAGAATATTTTTAACTCTTAATATTTATTAAATTTGTTGTTTAATCTATCGAAATCCTATTTTAAAATAGAATTATGGTCGGTTTATAATAGAATTATGGTAATTTTACAATAAATGTAATAAAGATTAATGGTTAAAAATCTCTAAAATTAACATGTGTGTCACATGAGAATTTTCAGAGAAAGAATTTCACGTTGCATAACTGAGCATATTAAATTGCATATTTAAAACACTTTAGGGTATATAAGTGCAATAAAAAATAAGTGAGGGTATATGAGTAGGGGGAACTATAGCGTATGTAAGTGCAATTAAGTCTCTTTGCTCCCCGTCCACTTTTTTGGGGGTATGACTAGTGGAAAGTAAGTGCATTGCACATTATCAAATATCTTAGGGGTAACCAGAGCATTTTTAGTGTTTCCATTCTTTTTCAAACTTGAAAAGAAATGCGTCTAGGCACTAGGTAGTTTTTATTTAGACTCGAGCATTTCAATCCAAAACACTTTTTAGATATTTTTCAACTTCGTTGTTTTATTTTATTCCCCCACCTTCTGCTGTACTCCCCAGTCCCCAAGAGAGAATCCTACATTCCCCATCTCAGCCTCCACCTTATGATTATCACCACCTTATAGTATTGCCACTATGAGTCCTCATAGCAAATGCAATGCGATGCTCAAATCTAGGCATGGTTGTGGGCCAAGCCGATTAAGGCATGTGAACCGAACCCCCGGGTTCAAGAATGGGCAAAGTCTGACCCGGACCCATGCGGGTAATAGCGGACTAGGCCTTCTTCTTTGATCACGGGTTGGGCCGGACCGGCCGACCCAAGACCCACTTTAGCGGGCTGCCTGCCTGAGACTGGCCTATACCATGGGTCGAGGATCGACCCATGAGTTTTTATCTTCAAATTTTTTAAATTTTCATTTTAAAAATTAATAAACTTGTATTTTTATTTATAAAAGTATATTTAATTATTTTTTTCAATTTCAAACTCTTTATTTAAAATGAAAATATATATATGTGAGTATATATATGTATGTGTGTGTGTGTAAATATGTATGTATGTTTGTATGTGTGTATATATATACATGTGTGTATATATATACATGTGTGTATATATATATATATATGTGTGTGTGTGTGTGTGTGTGTGTAAGTGGAATATATATATATATATATATATATATATATATATATATATATACATATACTTACACACACACATGTGTGTGTGTAAGTGGAATATATATATATATATATATATATATATATATATATATATATATATATATATATATATATATATATATATATATATATATATATATATATATATATATATATATATAGAGTAATGCTATTGTGAGATGGTGAGCTCAAATCTTATCGTGAGCTAGACTAATCGGTTCATCAAATTCATGATCGGCACCGTACATCTTGTTCAACACGTCATTAAGTATATGTGATAAAATTTTCACATAATTTGGAGCCTTTTAGAGTATGAATCAAACTACTTTGATCTGTTAATTTTTGAGCAGTTTAACAGTAGTCCGTTTTATCATTAGCTAAAATAATGGTTAAAAATGTCAAAACAATATAATTTTTCTATATATAGATCATGATGAGTGCATATCACGGTGGTGGTGTCGATCATCATTTCGAGTAGTCGATTGGGCTAGCTCACGATAAAATTTGAGCTCACCATCTCATTTTAGCATTTTCCTATATATATATATATATATATATATATATATATATATATATATATATATATATATATATATATATATATATATATATATATATATATATGTGTGTGTGTGTGTGTGTGTGTGTGTGTGTGTGTGTGTGTAAATATGTATGTATGTTTGTATGTGTGTATATATATACATGTGTGTATATATATGTGTGTGTAAGTGGAATATATATATATATATATATATATATATGTGTGTGTGTGTGTGTGTGTGTGTGTGTGTGTGTGTGTGTGTGTGTGTGTGTGTGTGTGTGTGTGTAAGTGGAATATATATATATATATATATATATATATATATATATATATATATATATATATATATATACTAGTTCTTGTGCGTGCAATGCGTGGTTAAATATCAAAATTATTTAGTTTTTATTTATTTTCTTACTATAAAATAAGTCAGGTTCATTTACATGGATTATTACATTTGCCATAAATTTTATTTAAACATTTAAAAAATTATGAAATAGATTTGTGCATTAAACTGGGATCAATATACTTTTATATACTTGCATATGCAATATTTTTTTAAAATTTATATATATCAAACTTCATGTAACACACTTGTTTATCGGATCAAATAATCGATCTCCAATTTCTTTATCTTAGTCATTAATGTAGTATTAAGTTTGAAAAAATACAATAATACATTGTTGATGTGTTAATAAAAATTTAACCATATACTTAATATTAAGATGGTTTGTATAAGTTTAGCACATAGCACATACTTTTCACAAGACTACAAGACATCTTAATTATTAATAGACTTAAAATAAAAAATAAAAACTAAAGATTAATGATAACTCTAGCATAATTTTATATGACAAAACATTCACATAAGCATATTAAAAATTTTGCATGAAAATCCTTCTAAAGATTCCTAATTTTACTCAAAAATTAAGCTTTACTATAAAATATTCAAAAATATATATTATCCTTTATTCCTTGTTTTTCATATTTAATTGAACTGAGATCAATCCTTCTCCACCTTTATCTTTTTCCAAGACAATTATATAGTAATGTCTTCATTGTCTACATTAATTATAATATTAGGTTGAAGCTAGACTTTTTATGCTATTATATTTCCTATGACTTGTTTATCTTTTACTTTTTTCTATTTTAATGAGAACAAAGGTTAACATCATATGTAGGAATATTTTTTGATATTCAAATTTATTACTTAAATAGAGTTAGAAAGTACCTCTTTTTCTCTATAATGAATTCTTTAATTGTGCATCCAATAAGAGTTTCTACTACATTAAATGATGTTGCCTTTGCATTTTTCGTGTCATTTTTCATGAGAATCTTAACTACAAACATGAAGTTTTCATTGTTGATTTCAGATTATATGTTAATATTAAATTTTGATATTGTTATATAAAAAAATATTACTTAACCTTGGTACTAAGTCATCAGCGATGCTATGATATTTATCATTTAGACACTCGTTATTAACATCTTTATCCACCTTCTTATTGTAGCATTTGCAAATGTAGACCAGGGCTCAAGTCTATTTAAAAATGGTAGTTATCTTTGACTTAAATGTGAAATTTTGTGGTTGTATATTGGTAAATTTTAGTTAGATTTAATCATGTGGATGAGAGTAGGTTTAATAATATTGTACCTGTATCGAATTCTATGATGTCAGCATATTATCACTAATTTGAACTTTTTTACATTTGTAAAGACCGCTGATGGAGATCCTTTTGCTTTGGTAGCTTCTTCTAAATGACCCCTCATATTAGATTAAAATATAATATTATTTGTTTATTTTGTTATATAGAGGTATGCTCGTTCTACCTGTCGTACCATTATTTCTTTAGTAAGTTGTATCTTTGGGTTGATACATATTATTGATATTCTTTGCGATGATATGCTTATTTTCCCTGCCAATTTGAGATAGTCATAAGATAAATCTTATGTTTAGTGGCCTTCAATAAAAAGTTTAATAATGAAATATTTTACCTTTGCACTTAGAGATCTTGAAGTCAGATAGTGCTATTACGGGCTTCTCTTTGAGTGTGTCCCCAAATAAAGTTACGTGTGGAGTCATTCCACTGTATATGAGAATGAGAGAATAAAGATAGAGTATCAATATTAATTTTTCTTACGCTATCGAAAAAGTATCATGTATATACTTTTGTCCATTATTGTAATTTTCCTCATATTATTTGGCTTGTTACATTTTGTAACATAGTGATCACGGCTTCATGTTAGTTGCTATTGCAAGAACATCTGCATGTAATTATTTAATAAGTTTATGATTCTATAAATTTATGTTTCCTTTTATTGAAGATTAAAGTATGAAAATAATAAGTACTTACTAAACTTTCTTGTATCTTCCATAGAAATGCTTCTTCAATTTGGAGTAAAATTATATTCAGTTACTTTAATTTATATAGTAACATTTTCTTTAATCTATTAATATATTTTTTCAAACTTTATACCTTACGGGATATTTTTAATCTAATATTATTTCTATTTTTTCACCAACATCAACTTAGATTATTTTAAGATACTAAAAGGGCCATAAAATCTTAAGTTGAAAGTTAAATTTACATATTTTAATGAAAGAATATCAAATAATTTCTTTTTATTTGTAAAGTTTTCAAATTTTAGGGGTTTGGTGTGATTCTGAACTTTAGAAGTGTTGCTTTTAAAAACTTTGAGCGTTTTTTTACAAATTTTAAATTGTCACTAAGTGCTACTAATTTTTGTATTTCATCGTTGTGTGAAATTTTATAACTTTAGGATACTTCTAGGTTTGAACTAGAGGTTGTTTTTATAAGTTTAGAAACTTTGTGTAAAATTGTACCTTCAAGAGCTTGTTGATAATTCTAGATTTTTTAGTATTGGACATAAATTTTGAAATTTTAGATTTTTTTGCAATTTTGAAATGTTGAGGTTTTTTTCACAAATTTGAAATTTTGTGTGCTTTTTTTCAATTTTCAAATTATCATCGGCATGACAGTAATTCGCATGTTTTATCAATGGTGTTGGCAACTTTTTAGAATTTCAGAATTTCATGATATTTTTTGTTATTATGATATTTTGAGGGGTTTTCTATAAATTTTCAAACTTTGAGGGTGTAAATTGCAAATTTTAAACTTTTAAGGGCTATAGATTTTGTTTAGTTGTTTTAATTTTTGAAAGGTCATTTGTTTAGTTGTTTTAATTTTTGAAAGGTCATTTGTTTAGTTGTTTTAATTTTTGAAAAGCCGGTGTGCTTTGTGTAGTTGTGAAATTTTTTTATTTTGAGTAACTAATAAAACTTTTGCCTTTTGTAATACCTTACGTGTTGTAGCATGTTAGTTAATTATTATTTTTGTCACCTTTTATTATCACTTAAAACTCATTTTATCTTCAAGTGTTGTCATATTTCTTTCTTATTTGTACACTTATCTATACATGTTTCATGATAATATTATAGAGATCCTTTTATATGTCAACGTGTGCAAACAAATCAAACTCGAATCTTAGTTTGAAGCCGTTTTGAGTAAGTTCGTTTATGCTAAAAGCTGTTATGTAGTGATTATGCAATCCAAAACCGAGAATAAATTTCTACAAAGGAAAACCAAGCGATTACTCTACAAATATATATGGACATTGAACTGTAATGATCATAATTGAAGCATACAAATTGTCGATGAGTTATTAACGACATACGTAATTTGGAATATATCTCGAGCAAAAAAAAGGAATTGAGCTAGTCATTATCATGTAAGTAAACAACGAAATGTTATCATAAAAGCTTCTCTAAATGTATTTACCCTAATGAGCTTTACTACGTCAAATCTTGTTATTGACCAGTAAACTAAACATTGTGCATATTATGCTCTAAATTATAGAAACATAATTATTTATAATAAGAACTTTAATGGTATTTTTTGAAACCTTTAGGGTGCTTTATGCAAATTACAAAGTATTTATGGGTTTTCTTTACTTTGATTCTATTTATGCAAATTATAAACTATTTTTACAATTTTTGAATTTTATAAGGGGACCAAATTGCAATTTCTAAATTGGATTGTAAAACTAGGCTAAAATACAATTTCTATAGTTTTTAGATTGTAAACTGCAAATTCTTGACTGTTTGTAGTTTCTAGGCTTATATGCAATTTTTATAATTTTTCAGGGAGTAAACTACAAGTTCTGGACTGTTTTGCAGTTTTTAGGGACTGTTTTGTAATTTTTGGGCTTAAATATGCTTTTAGAGTTACTGTAAATTCTGGACTCTTTTACAGTTTCTATGATGAAATACAATTTAAAGCTTAAAGTCTAAACTGAAAATAAAAGATCACTCCCAACAAATATATTCAAAGTTTAAATCACACTTGTATCTTCAAAATTACCAAGTTGAACTAAAAGACAGAGTACTAAATACTAAAATATCAAAATATTAATGCAATTCATCCAATCCCTCAATAAAACCTTTCTAGTTTGGCCTTACAAGCCAAACCCATGAATCATGTCCATGATAGTCAGAGTCACGATTAATTTACATAAACTGATAGGATTTCACGTTGCTCAAAATGATCTAAAAAAATACTACAAAGTGATTGAATGATCATAAGCATTTCCTGACCAAGATTCATCACTCTAAATCAAAAGTCAAATTCATTAACTTTAATAAAAAATAACTTGTCTTTTAAGGAAAAAAGAAAATTCTTGAACTCTATTCTTATTCAAGCTTGAAACATGATTCCAAGAAAAAAAAATATACGCTTTTTTACAATCATGTAGATACTCATGCAAAGTTCAAAGTAAACCCTAAAGCACTAAACTGATAAAATTTTGCAAGAATAAAGCATGATTTCTTTAGCAGAGAGATCGTATGAAATTATATAGCAATAATCAAGATGCTAACCACACTTGTGTAGACTAATTTTAGCAAACTTGGGGTTGTTCCGAATTCCATAGTGAGTTTGTAATTTTTAAAAGTTGAGAGACTATTTTGTAATTTAAAGAATTTATGTATGAAGTTGTTTGCAATGCATGAGATTTGTAGATGGATTTGCTTATGAGATAGTGATTTTAATGAATAGAAATAATATATGGTAAAAGATTGGGGCTTGCTAATTTAGTAATTTTGATGAAATTTAAAGGGTATTTTTGGAAGAGGAAGTTTTCCTCAACTCCCTCTTTAACGAGGTAATAGATATCGTTACACATATACACATATACATGTATATATGTATATACACACACACATATATATACACACACATATATATATTTCCATGTATACACACACATATATGTATATGTGTGTGTCTATATATATATATATATATATATATATATATATATATATATATATATATATATATATATATATATGTATATACACACACACACACACACACACATATATATACACACACACATACACACACATGTATATATGTATATGTGTGTGTCTATATATATATATGTATATACACACACACACACACATATATGTATATGTGTGTGTCTATATATATATATGTATATACACACACACATATATATATATATATATATATATATATATATATATATTAGATCTTGTTTATTTGGTATAGGATAGCGAATTCATTGTAAGACTTTATTTCCTTAACTAGTGGTTGCAATTTACAGTATATATATATATATATATATATATATATATATATATATATATATATATATATATATATATATATATATATATATATATATATATATATATATATATATATATATATATATATATATATATATATATATATATATTAGATCTTGTTTATTTGGTATAGGATAGCGAATTCATTGTAAGACTTTATTTCCTTAACTAGTGGTTGCAATTTACACGGTTTTCGCCCGTGAGCTAAGTGTGCGTCTAGGGCTTCTCAATCCGTGTTTATCCCTTGCTGTTGACAGGTTGGGTTGTAGTGTCTTTTTAAGATGCCTAAGTTGCTAAGCTATCTTTGTTCAGATAAAAAGAATCCCTATGTTAAAACAATAAACTCCCACATTATAAAATTACAACTTTCCAATAATAAAGAATTTCTCAAAAGAACAGTTAGTAGAGATTAAATGCAATCCTAAATCAACTAGTATAAATGTTATTAATGATATTGATAATGAACCCTCTTTTGACATTGATAAAGAATTTCTAAGTAAATATTTTAATTCTCCTAAAAATCGAGACAAAAAGGAGTGGTTTTTCCAAACTTACGAAGAAGATTTTAGATCATCTATTAGAGCCTTTGTATTATGGTATGCATACCATTAAATAAAATATATCTTTTTCTTATGGTATGAAGTTATATATCTAGAAGATCTAAAAATTCCTTAAATATTTACTGTTTAAAATAATGTGTACGTGTTGAAAATAATTTCTAATACATTGAAAGCAGAGATAATGATAAAGAAATAAAATCTTTACATCCACCCCTTGAACCAATAAAAGTTGGAAAAGAAAATGTTAATGCTGCTCCCATCACAACTCTCGAATCTTCTAGTAGCATAGCCAGACAAGATAGTATTGATTTTGTGACTGAACAGAATAATTTTGCCAACATTCACCTTCAGACAATAGGCAAACAAACTGATAGGATTGAAAATATGCTTCTAGACATGAAAAAACCTATCACTCACCAAATATCTATACCATCTTTTACTTCTCAGACTTTCACTGAAAACATCAAATTAGAAAATAATAAACCTTTTAAACTTTGTTACTGAAGAACTAAATAAAAAGTTGAAAGATATGTCTAGGAATAAATCTCTTGCTATTAATGTTCTATCAGACCTTGAGTCTCAATTCAATGACATATCCGACTATAAGTTAGATCATGATTTTGGAAAACCTCTAACAATTCAGAGTATTAAAAAAACATCCTTACTCTTCTAATAACACAAGAAATTATTATAGGAGACACACTCCTGCTGATATGCAATTTGGAAAAATTGATAGTCATAAAGCAAGTTTCGATGGGAATTCTCTTATTAAATTCTCTTATTGAGTGGAATCTTGACGGTTATACTGAATATCAAACAATACATCTTTTATAAGAAATGCTTATCTATGCCAACGCCTGTAGACAACAAGGTAATCCCGAAAAAGATATTGCCAGTGGTTTGTGTTCATCCTTTTTTGGCCAATTGCAAGGTTGCTATCATTATCTCACGGAAGTAGACAAGTATAACATTTTAAATAGTCATAAACAATATCAACTAGGAGAACCAATTCTTGATAAAGGAGGACACCATCTTAGTGATGCAGTTTATACCTTGCTCCTTTCTATTTATCATCATTTTGTTGGTTTAGCTCATAGCTTCCAAGAGAAAGTTCAAGAACAACTTATAAATTTTAGGTGGAAAACCCTTACGCCTCATTTGGTACGCGGGAATGAGCGGGAATGGAATGCAATTTTAACTTCTCATTTATGCTAACCAAACATGATGTGTTTTTTTATGCTAAAAATGTCATTCCCACTTCTCCTTAATTCCCACTTAATGTGGAAATTTCTATTCCCAATGAGTTATCAAAGAATTGATATTCCCACTTAAGTGAGAATAAAAATAATGAAATAAATTCCAGATATACCATTCTTAAAGATATTCCCACTTAATTCTCTAATCGCACCCAAATATGAGAATGAGAATGTGCATTTCATTCCCACATTAATTCCATTCCATTCCTATCTTCATTCTATTCTCACTTGACTCCATTCCCACGTACCAAACGAGGCATTACAGACTTTAAATAGTATATAGATATTTTTTTTTCTTTCTAAAATCTACCAATTATATGATTGCAATAATTCCATTTGGAAAGAAAAATTATTTCTGGCCTTCCATCTTTATTTGTCGAAAAGATGAGAGGATCTCTTAAAGAATAATGTAATGGTCAAATACCTTATGATCAAATCCCTTTGGAGAATTAATATAAAGAGTCAATACAATTGGTTTAAAACTTTGTAATGATGTTAAAATTAAAACCAATTAAAAATCAATGACTTTTGGGTAAACAAGAACTAGGAGATTTTTGTTATCAGTTCGGTCTTCAAATAGAAAACCCAAGAATTGAAAGTCGCAGAAAAACACAACGAAATAGAAATAACAATTATGCAGAGAAAAATTCTTTTAAAAGAAACTTTTATAAAAAAGACCAAAAAAAAAAAAAAACTCCTACATGTATCGTCACAATATAGATTCTCTTCCGTTGTTAGATAATCCTTTCTCTCATGAAGAGATTAAGCAAGCTGTCTTCTCTTTACATCCGGACAAGTCCCCTGGCCCTGATGGTTTTCCAATTCTTTTCTATCAATTCTTTTGGGACACTATTAAAGAGGTCATTTTTTCCTTTTTTAACCGTTTATATCTGGATGCCTCTTCCCTTCATTCTCTCAACTTTTCTTTCATAACCCTTATTCCTAAAGTCGATGGAGCTAATCGTGTTAAAGATTTTAGACCTATTAGTATTCTTAATGGTCTTTTTAAAATTTTTACTAAGGTCTTAGCTAACAGGTTAGCTCCTCTTCTTTCCTCTCTTGTTGACCATACCCAATTTGCTTTTTAAGCAGGTAAATCCACCATTGATTTTATTATCTTAGCTAGTAAAATGATTTATAATTGTTGCTCAAAGAGAAAAGAGATTTGCATTTTCAAAATAGACTTCATGAAAGCTTTCGACCGTGTGAGTTGGTCCTTCCTCTTATCTCTTTTAAAAGCTAGGGGTTTTAGTCCAAAATGGTGTTCCTGGATTGAAATCATTCTCTGTTCATTCAAATCTTCTATTTTGGTCAATGGCTCTCCAACCAATTTTTTTCCTTGCTGCCGTGGCTTAAAACAGGGTGACCCCTTATAACCTATGTTGTTCATCTTGGTTGTTGATGTCCTTAATAAAATGATCATAAATTGTGTGAATGCTGGTGATCTTTCTGAGCTTCATCTTAAGGGTCCTCTTAACTCAATCTGGTCCCTTCAATTTGCAGATGATACTCTACTTTTCTGTAGAGCAACTCCCACAGACATCTCTACCCTCAAAATGTTCTTCTATCTGTTTGAGGACATCTCTGGTCTTGGTATTAATTATGCTAAGACCTCTCTTTTCTATTGTGGTAAGATTCAAGGCAGAGGTGCCTCCTTTGCTAATTCTATGAGATGCTCTCTTGACTCATTTCCTTTCAAATATCTTGGTCTTCCTCTTAAGTTTGGCTCTCTTACTAAAAGAGAATGGCAACCCCTCCTTGATTCTTTCTCTCGTAAGCTCTCTCTTTGAAAAAGTAAATTTCTATCTTTTGGAGGTAGACTTACCCTGCTTACCCTGGTTAATTCAATTTTATCTTCTTTACCCCTTTATTACATGTCTTTCTTTAAATGGCCTAGCTAAATAATCAAATCTATAAAATTTCCTAGCTAGATAATCAAATCTATCGATAATTTGAGATGTAATTTCCTTTGGGGTGGGTCTTCCTCTGTTAGTAAATGTAAAGCTTTGATGAAATGGACCTCCGTTTGTAAGTCTAAAAAAGAAGGGGCCTAGGTGTTCTTAATCTGGTTAACTTCAATACTGCTCTTTTATCTAAGTGGGTTTGGAAAGTTATGAGCCTTGACTCTTTCGTTGGAAAAACCATTTCTTCTCTATATAGTCTTCATGATTCTCCTCTCTTATGTACACCAACCTCTAGATCAGTCTCTAAATTCTGGCATGATGCGGTCTCTGTTAGCCTGGCCTTGAGGAGTATGGTTAGATGGACATTAGGTGAGGGATCAAGAATCAGGTTTTGGGAAGACAAATGATTAGGAAATTCCACTCTAGCAAGTCTCTATCCCGCGACATATAATCTTGCTTTCTCTTGTAATGTCCCTGTGGCCTCCCAAGGCATGTTGAGGGGCAACATATGGACTTGGAAACCTGTCATTAGGAGAGCTATCTCCAATATTGAAAAACAGCAAGTTGATGTTTTGCTTGAGCGTTTATCATCTGCTCCTTCTCCATCTGATGCTACGGATTTACCTTCATGAACTCTTACTAAGAGCAACATATATTCAGTGAAATCTCTGTATTGTCTCCTTAATTTTGGTGGTGTTAATTATGATTTATACTAGTTTATATGGGGTACATGCATTCCTCTCAAAGTTAAAGATATTCCTCTGGTTGTTATCTAAGAACAAACTACATACCAAAGATAATTTGATCAAGAGAGGTTGGACAGGGGATCTATTATGCCCTGTATGTCATGAAGTTGAAGAATCAGCAGATCACCTTTTCATCAAGTGTAATTATGCTCGTGCTATTTGGCATTTCTTTCTACCTATGTTGGGCCTTAATTCTTTTCAACATGATCTGTTTCATATGTTGAACTCAAAAGGACAGTTTATCATTGATAAGAACTGCCGTATGCTTTGGTCTATCCTCTTGCCTACCTTGTGCTGGTGTTTATGGAGAGAAAGGAATAATAAAGTATTTAATGACGAGATTAGAGACTCTTCCAAGTTGGCAGCTAATGTTGCCTATTTTCTATTGTTCTGGACTAGTAGCTCTCATCACAAGAAGGCCACAAAGTTGAAATCTATTCTACAGGAAAAAAAGATTGATGAACTTCTGAGTGGTAGCGAAGACAATGGCTGATTTTTACAGGTTCTCTAGCTGTTTTGGTTTCTTTGAACAGATACTTTGTTTTTTTGATTAACAGGAAGTAGAATTTTTGTTTTCTAAGCTGATGGTGTATCAGCAGTATGTAATTATGTCTGTAGGCAATAAAAATTGCCTTAATCCCTGCACAGCAACTCGGGGTGAGCAAAAGAGCTTAAGGGTCCACCTGAGTGAAGTCAGGCCCGCCTAAAGGTTAAGTTCACCTGAATGCTTGACTTTACAAAATAGACAAAAGTACTGATGTCTCTCGAACCAGAAGTAATTGGGCAAAACGACCGCAACAATTGGCTCCGTCTCGTCAAGATGGTCGATTTTCATATATAATTCGTCCAATTCCGACATACGGTTTGAGAGTTACGACCCGCTCTTCGTAGCATGTTCTGAGGCTCGCCCGTAGAGCAGGTTCGCCTGCGTGCTTGAAGCTCGTCTGCATAGGCCAAAATCGCCCACAACCTCAAAGTTTGACAAAGCTCGCCTACAACGTCATGGCAGCGAGGCTCGACATTCAACCGAGGTTCGTCATTGCAGCGAGGCTCGACATTCAACCGAGGTTCGCCAAGCAGCGAAACCCTTTATTCAGACGAGGTTCGCCAAGCAGCGAAGTTCTTCACTCAACCGAGGTTCGCCTACAGCGGTGAACCTCGACATTCAACCGAGGTTAGCCTACGGCGGTGAATCTCGACATTCAACCGAGGTTAGCCTACGGCGGTGAACCTCGACATTCAACCGAGGTTAGCCTACGGCGGTGAATCTCGACATTCAACGAGGTTAGCCTACGGCGGTGAACCTCGACATTCAACGAGGTTAGCCTACGGCGGTGAACCTCGACATTCAACCGAGGTTCGTCATTGCGGCGAGGCTCGACATTCAACCGAGGTTCGTCATTGCGGCGAGGCTCGACATTCAACGAGGTTAGCCTACGGCGGTGAACCTCGACATTCAACGAGGTTAGCCTACGGCGGTGAATCTCGACATTCAACCGAGGTTAGCCTACGGCGGTGAATCTCGACATTCAACCGAGGTTAGCCTACGGCGGTGAACCTCGACATTCAACCGAGGTTCGTCATTGCGGCGAGGCTCGACATTCAACGAGGTTAGCCTACGGCGGTGAACCTCGACATTCAACGAGGTTAGCCTACGGCGGTGAATCTCGACATTCAACCGAGGTTCGTCATTGCGGCGAGGCTCGACATTCAACCGAGGTTAGCCTACGGTGAACCTCGACATTCAACCGAGGTTCGCCTACGGTGAACCTCGACATTCAACCGAGGTTCGTCATTGCGGCGAGGCTCGACATTCAACCGAGGTTCGTCATTGCGGCGAGGCTCGACATTCAACGAGGTTAGCCTACGGCGGTGAACCTCGACATTCAACCGAGGTTCGCCTACGGTGAACCTCGACATTCAACCGAGGTTCGCCTACGGTGAACCTCGACATTCAACCGAGGTTCGCCTACGGTGAACCTCGACATTCAACCGAGGTTCGTCATTGCGGCGAGGCTCGACATTCAACCGAGGTTCGCCTACGGTGAACCTCGACATTCAACGAGGTTAGCCTACGGCGGTGAATCTCGACATTCAACCGAGGTTCGTCATTGCGGCGAGGCTCGACATTCAACCGAGGTTCGCCTACGGTGAACCTCGACATTCAACCGAGGTTCGCCTACGGTGAACCTCGACATTCAACCGAGGTTAGCCTACGGCGGTGAACCTCGACATTCAACCGAGGTTCGTCATTGCGGCGAGGCTCGACATTCAACGAGGTTAGCCTACGGCGGTGAATCTCGACATTCAACGAGGTTAGCCTACGGCGGTGAACCTCGACATTCAACCGAGGTTCGCCTACGGTGAACCTCGACATTCAACCGAGGTTCGCCTACGGTGAACCTCGACATGGGGTGTCATCAAGGCAAGTGGCGAACCTGCGTCATAACAAGCGTCAAAATGATGAACCTCGACATTCAACCGAGGTTCGCCTACGGTGAACCTCGACATGGGGTGTCATCAAGGCAAGTGGCGAACCTGCGTCATAACAAGCGTCAAAATGATGAACCTCGTTATCATGAACCTCGACATTCAACCGAGGTTAGCCTACGGCGGTGAATCTCGACATTCAACCGAGGTTCGCCTACGGTGAACCTCGACATTCAACCGAGGTTCGTCATTGCGGCGAGGCTCGACATTCAACCGAGGTTCGTCATTGCGGCGAGGCTCGACATTCAACCGAGGTTCGCCTACGGTGAACCTCGACATTCAACCGAGGTTCGCCTACGGTGAACCTCGACATGGGGTGTCATCAAGGCAAGTGGCGAACCTGCGTCATAACAAGCGTCAAAATGATGAACCTCGTTATCATGAACCTCGACATTCAACCGAGGTTCGTCATTGCGGCGAGGCTCGACATTCAACCGAGGTTCGCCTACGGTGAACCTCGACATTCAACCGAGGTTCGCCTACGGTGAACCTCGACATTCAACGAGGTTAGCCTACGGCGGTGAATCTCGACATTCAACCGAGGTTCGCCTACGGTGAACCTCGACATTCAACGAGGTTAGCCTACGGCGGTGAACCTCGACATTCAACCGAGGTTCGCCTACGGTGAACCTCGACATTCAACCGAGGTTCGTCATTGCGGCGAGGCTCGACATTCAACCGAGGTTCGTCATTGCGGCGAGGCTCGACATTCAACCGAGGTTAGCCTACGGCGGTGAATCTCGACATTCAACCGAGGTTCGCCTACGGTGAACCTCGACATTCAACCGAGGTTCGTCATTGCGGCGAGGCTCGACATTCAACCGAGGTTCGCCTACGGTGAACCTCGACATTCAACCGAGGTTCGCCTACGGTGAACCTCGACATTCAACGAGGTTAGCCTACGGCGGTGAACCTCGACATTCAACCGAGGTTCGCCTACGGTGAACCTCGACATTCAACCGAGGTTCGCCTACGGTGAACCTCGACATTCAACGAGGTTAGCCTACGGCGGTGAATCTCGACATTCAACCGAGGTTCGTCATTGCGGCGAGGCTCGACATTCAACGAGGTTAGCCTACGGCGGTGAACCTCGACATTCAACCGAGGTTCGTCATTGCGGCGAGGCTCGACATTCAACCGAGGTTCGTCATTGCGGCGAGGCTCGACATTCAACCGAGGTTCGTCATTGCGGCGAGGCTCGACATTCAACCGAGGTTCGTCATTGCGGCGAGGCTCGACATTCAACCGAGGTTCGCCTACGGTGAACCTCGACATTCAACCGAGGTTCGTCATTGCGGCGAGGCTCGACATTCAACCGAGGTTCGCCTACGGTGAACCTCGACATTCAACCGAGGTTCGCCTACAGCGTCATGGCGGCGAGGCTCGACATTCAACCGAGGTTCGTCATTGCGGCAGGCTCGACATTCAACCGAGGTTCGCCAAGCAAATAAACCCTTTATTCGACGAGGTTCGCCAAGCGCGAAGTTCTTCACTCAACCGAGGTTCGCCAAGCAAATAAACCCTTTATTCGACGAGGTTCGCCAAGCAAATAAACCCTTTATTCGACGAGGTTCGCCAAGCGCGAAGTTCGACACTCAACCGAGGTTCGCCACGCAGCGAATCTCGACATTCAACCGAGGTTCGCCACGCCAGCGGAACCTCGACATTCAACCGAGGTTCGCCACGCCAGCGGAACCTCGACATTCAACCTCGATTCAACCGAGGTTCGCCACGCCAGCGGAACCTCGACATTCAACCGAGGTTCGCCACGCAGTGAACCCCGACGCCAACCGAGGTTCGCCACGCCAGCGGAACCTCGACATTCGAACGAAGCTCGCCAGCAGCACTAGAGTCTGACGAGGTTCGCCACCCGCTATCGCAGCAGCCAGCCGCTTTCATCAGAAGCGCTCCACTAACTGTAGCGCCGCTGCATCAGAAGCACCGCGTTATCGAAGCGCCGCCACGATTACGCGGCGCTCCATTAAATAGCTAAAAGTCCAACCGGCCGGGGCCGCGTAAAAGGAAGAGGTTTGAGAACTTTTGGAGCTCAACACTCGTGCGCATAGGAGAGATCAGGAACCTCTCCAACAACCTCTTGATCACCCACAGCCTTGGTCTGATCGTCAACGGGAAGCAACCTCGACTCGAGCATCGAGTGAAGCATCCTCTCGCCACCAAGAACCCATACAAAGAGGAGTCAATCAACCTCCTCTTCCTCTCAGAATCGAGAATTTGATTGTAATACATTCATTCAATCAATAAACATTTTTTCAATTCTACGTAAGATGGCTACCACAAAGAGCAACCATTCATTCCGATGAATCGGTGGTGGCTAATCGACAAGATTGCGCCGAACCGAGGTTCAAACCTTGGTTATCGAATTGATCGGGGTAAGTATGAGGAGTTCCTCTCCTGGGGCATCTAGCCCGAAGACACGCTAGTGTCGCCGAAGTCTCGTGATGAGACGCCAGCCCCGTGGCTTCTGGCTGAATCCTCTCGAGTAAACCTCGACGAGCGACCTCTGTCTCTCAAGGACAAGGCTCCAAAGCTAGCCGCCAGTTAGGAAGTGGGTTGTTAAGCAACCCAAGTCAACTTCGATGTTGTTAGCCAAGTTTTGGCTTCGGCGAGCCTCGCTCGCCTATGGGAAGAACGAACCTTCGACGGTCCACTCGACGCGCTGCATAACGCCGCCGACAGAACCAAGCTCGCCGACGTAGCCGAAGCTCGTCTCGCTGGACGGATTCCACTATCGACCGAGAAAATCAACGAACCTCGTTATCATCAAAGGGTTCGCTCAGACAAGACGAATGTCGCCACCGCTAACCTCGCCTACCGCGAACCTCGTGATGCAAGACGAACGCCGCCTGTGTGCGAATTCGCCTACATGACGAACGCCGCCTGTGCGAATTCGCCTACATGACGAACGCCGCCTACCGCGAACCTCGTGATGCAAGACTAACGCCGCCTCGCCGCGAGCCTCGCCCAAGTGGCGAACCTCGCCAACAATGTGAGGTCCCCTTGAAAAGAGCTCCGTCGCCTTAACGCCGCCTACCGCGAACCTCGTGATGCAAGACTAACGCCGCCTCGCCGCGAGCCTCGCCCAAGTGGCGAACCTCACCAACAATGTGAGGTCCCCTTGAAAGAGGTGAGCCTCGCTCGCTGGCGATTTCGCCAACAACATGACTAACATCGCCTGCTGATCTAACCTCGCCATAACAAGCGCCAAAATGATGAACCTCGTTATCATGAACCTCGACATGGGGTGTCATCAAGGCAAGTGGACGAACCTCGTCGAGGAAGCGCCGAATGACGAACCTCGCATCATGACAAATAACCTCGCCATAAGCTTCGCAGCCAAAGGAAACGAAGCCTCGCCAGGTCGCCAAACTCGACTCGAAGCCCTCTCATATGAGGCTCGTCTTCGAATCGGTTGGGGTACACCCACTTCCGATCTCGGATTACCTCACTCGCAAGCTGATGTTAGTCATATGCAATCTCATTGCTGCTGTGAGAAGCTTATCTCTGCGATGCGCGCCCAATGTTCATCGACACTCCAACCTTCGGTTTTTGAGCGATTATCGGACCCGTCAACTAGACGAAGACGGTTTCGCCATGAGAAACAAGCAGCCCGCGGTGGTCATTCCCCCGGAGTGACTATTAACATGGTTGGGAAAAGCGGGATTAAGACCCCAACAGGCAGTCCTGAGTCGTCTGACCCTGAATATTCCCCAGGGTTACGAGGCGCATTAATCAATAGCCAAGGCGCTTATCGAGGAACCCGTCTTCGTGCCGGAGTGACAATCCCGTTTGACTATAGCCAATTGGCTGGGGGTACCTCTGAAGAATTTGAGAACTCTGGCATCGCTACGTCTCAACCTTCGAATACTGATTTTAGTGATCAGGCAAGTGTCCTCATGGCCGAACGAGAAGAAGAGATGACACGAAGAATTGAAGAGCAACAAGCTACTATTCTTGCGCAACAAGAATCTATCAGACGCTTAGAAATGATGATGGAGAAACTTGTGGGCAAGAAAAAGATGGACGAAGGAGGATCCAAATCGAAGCAAGAAGGCTACGACGGGGATCATGATGTTCACTCAATGTCATCGGAAGCGGAATTGAATCCGCGTACGAAAGAGCAGGATCATATGTTGCGGGATATCCAAAGGCAGCTGGATGCCCTTAAACTCCAAGGGCAATCTAAGGAGCTGGGGGTGGCGAGGCCATATCCTATAGAATGGGATGATATCCCATATCCTCCAAAATTCAAGCCACTTAACCTAGCGCAATTCGATGGAAAAAGTTCTCCGTCGCAACACATCTACTATTTCCAAGCGCAAACCGGGCATATAACAGGTAACGATCCTATTATGACCCGACTATTCATCAAAGACTTAAGGGAGTCGCCGAGTGGTTTCGAAGGTTAGAGCCTGGTTCTATCAGCTCTTGGAAAGATGTGCAGAGGCTTTTTATGGCCCGATTTTTCGATGATGACACTGAGGTGTCTATGGCCACTTTGCTGGCCGAAAAGCAAAAGAAGACGGAGTCTCGCAGACTTCGCTGCTTATCGACTGCCTTTGCATTCGACCAGCTCCTGGGCGACATTCATCGGGATGTGCAGAGCCAACCTCTCGCTCAACATACTTTCGAAGATGGGTGCAGTTGAAGCACACTCTTGGAGAGACTTGGTGAGGCAAGGGGAGCAAGTTGAGAACATGCTTCAGAGGATCGAGGCCGAGGAACCCCAGGATTCTCATCATAAAAAGGGGGGTAATCAGAACAATTTTATTCCTCAAAAGCAATCAAGGGGAAGGAGACTTTGGCCGTGGAGACCCAACCTACTTCGAGACCCTTCAGCGTAAATCGAATGTTTTTGATGTACCGCCCTCGAGGAAGTATGACTTTAAGGATGACCAGGTCATACCAATCCTTAAAACTTTACTCAAAATGAACAAGATCACGCTTCCCGAAATGAGGAAGCCGGAGGAAGCTTCAAGGACGGATGATCCAAAATACTGCATGTACCATCGAATGGTACACCACTCGACAGTGGTCATGCTACGCTTTGAAGGACAAGATCCAAGTCTTGTTAGAGGCGTGTTATGACTCATGAGAGGATCGAAGAAGGTGTCCGCAAACATGGTCGCCTCCAATTTGGTGATTTTTCTGAATTCCAAGTGCAAGATGGAGTAGAGCCGACCTCGCGGAAGCCGAGTTGTGAACTTTGACCTCCAAAGAACGGAGGAACAAGGGGTCCTTACACCACCGAAGGCTTAAATTATGTGGGTTCACCCCGACTTGCTATCGATGCAATGGACTTCTTCAAAGTCCAAAGGGAAGACTTGTAACGCCACCTCGCCGCTAAAAGGAGCAATCGTCCCACCACGCCAATTGTACCAAATATACACCAGGTGGAAAGGAGTTCTTAAGGGAGTATCCGAGGCAACACCGACATAGCAAAGAAAGGCTGGCCAGGAGCCAAAATAAGGGAGGTCCCAGACAACAAAGCCAGAAGGACACACCGGAACTTTGAAGGCCCCTTTCCAGCTCGATGTTTTAGCCCAACTCTCCAACATCCCTACGAGGATCACCTTGTTTGAACTCTTACGCTTTCTCAATCTACTGTAGAAGCTCATGAGAAGCATCATGACAACGGCTTTCGCCACTTCCCGTAAAGCTCAACGTAGTTTGCTTCAATGTCACCTGTGTTCGAGGGGCCAATACCTTGCATTACCTTTTCCTGAGGACATGCAAGTGAAGAACCCGGCATGATAGGCCATTATACTTTACGGTTATATTGGCTCGTCCGATCAACCGAGCTCAAGTTGATCCAGATCCGTGATTGAGTATCATCCCATTGAGAATTATACAACATCTCGATACCGCCGATCGCTTAGCGCACAACCGACTACCATCTACGTTTCAATGCCACCACCTCTTCCCTGGGCAAAATCAAACCTGATGCCGATAGGGGACTTGAAGACGACATCACCGCTATTGATGCCGATACATCCTATAATTTGCTATGGGTCGACCTCGATCCATGAAAACTTGATCGTCCCGCCTACATTGCATCAATGCATGAAGTATGTAGATGAAGAGGGATGGTTAAAACATTGGTCATGAAAGACAACCATTCAAAGGTGTGGAGAATTATTTTATCGATTCTCGCCCACTACCTTGAGGAGTGCCAAACCGATGAACCACAGATCGAGGACTATGACAAATGAAATGAGGTCGACATAGAGTCCGAACAAGGAGTTGTGTTCAATGATGTAAAACCCTTTGTAATCGATCTGAATGATCCCGATGACTATATTCGCTTTCAATGAAGATTATGATTTAGCTTACGCACGGGTGTTAAAAGTCATATCGACTTAATGTCGTAAATTCGCCACTGCAGTGTCGAACCTACACCGCATGCCAACCCGTCCGCCGCTCATGATGACCCAAAGGCATAATGACTCTTGAAGCCGGTTTTGTGATACCACCAGAATAGCGATCGGACATTATCCTTGGGAAGGTCAATCACCGCCACAAAACGAAGCTAGAGCCCAAAAACAGAAAAGGAACCCCACTCATACTTCGCCAACGCCAAATTTGATGAAGAAAATGGGGTATGATTTCCTTCAAAAGAAGGACTAAGCTATTTAAAAGGCATCGTGACACCGATCCGACCGCTTATGTCCCGAAGGCCACCGATGATTACTATCATAAAACGTCGAAGGGTGGGATATGAGTCGCCACGTGATTTCATTATTGATTGAGGGTGAGTCGATCACTCATCTTCTCGGGAAGGCTCTTCGATTCTCGACGCCAAGATAGGATAGAAATTAGGTCCTCGATGGCCAATATGACCTCGCTGATCCAATAGAGATTCAAGAAGATGATCTCCTACCGCTATTCGAGGATCCAGAGTCAAAGCGAATGCAATGGGAACATCGTTTTGAACAACGAGCGCCACTGATGACAAAATAGTCCGAGTTGATATGGGGATGAAGCAAACCCATATTCATAGCGATAGTTTGGTGAAGAAAGGAGAGCCTTATCGCTTTGGTGCGGGAATATATCGATATCTTCGCTTGGAGTTATGAAGATATGCGGCTTAGACCCTCGAGTGGCTATGCATTGCCTTAATATCGAGCAGCTAAGCTGTTAAACAACGACAACGACGATTTGCCCCTCAGGTCATGAAGGCCATTGAGAAAGAAATCGAGAAGGCGATCAGCGAGGTTCATTCGGGAGGTTCAACACCGTGGTAGCCAATATAGTACCTGTTTGAAGAAAAGCGGTGATCCGGCCGTCGTTGATTATCGAGACTTAAATTGGCGTGTCCGAAAGATGATTTTCCTTTACCAATCGGATATTATCGCTCGATAACTGCGTGGATTTGAAAGGATGTCTTTATGGATGGCTTTTCGGGGTACAATCAAATCAAAATGCACCCGATGATGAAAAGCGCTTTCCGAACACCGTCCGGAAATATCGTTATACGCTTATGCCTTCGGCTTGAAAAGAGGCTACATATCATGCCATGACCACTATCTTTCGAAAATATTTACGGAAGGCGGTAGAATGCTCACGAAGCGATTTAGTGGTCAAGAGTCGTCACAAAAGTGATCATTTACGACTTGAGGGCGGCATTTGAGATAATGGGCACATCACGGAAGATGAACCCAACTAAGTCTTTCACGGGGATGTCTAGTGGCAAATTCCTAGGGTTCGTGGTCACGCCGAGGCCGTTATCGCCTCGACCGGATAAAGTCAAAGCTATCCAAGAACTTCCACCTAGGCCTCCGAAGCGTGGTCTCCAAGCGTTTGGCTTACATTAGCGATTCATTTCCAATTTATGGGAAATGTCAACCATTCTCGAAGCTCATGAAGAAAGGTGTATCGTTCGTTTGGGATGAAGATTGGGAAGGCATTGAAGATCAAAACATATCTTTCTAATCCCCACGTGTTAGTTGCCCCTAAATCGGAAAGCCCTTCGATTTACATCCGCTACTGGTATCGTTAAGGTCTTTTAACGGACGATGACAATGGCCACGAACGGGCAATCTATTACCTCGGTAGGACACCGGGGGCGAAGTATCGATACCCTCCCATTCGAAGGAATGTTTGGCTTTGGTCTTGCCATCCAAAGATGCGACTATCTATGGGGCGGACCATACGTCATCTCAAAATTGACCCTATCGGGTATTCATGACCCACGGCACGCGTTGAATGGTCGAATGACTAGATGGGCATTGTTATTATCTCGATCACGACATTCACTTCAAACCTCGGAAGGCGATGAAGGGTCAAGTGTGTGATCTTATGGCTAATCATCCATTGAAAGGGAAAGTCGAATTGTATCAAGACATGCGATGAACCTTATGGCGCTAATCGGTCTCCAAGGAGGTATGGCGGTTGTTGTTCTTTGGAGCCTCGAGCGACCCACGGCGGCCGTTGGCGGTGGGGGTAGTATTGATATCTCCATAAAACCGCATACCACGGTACGTGTCGTTATCGAACCATGCACCAATAACGTAGCGAGTATAATCGTTATTGATTGGTCTCGACATAGCCAAACATTTAGGCGTGAAGCACCTTGAAGCATTTGGGGATTCACGGCTAGTCGAAAAAATAAGAGGAGAATCTGAGAGTCGAGGCGAGGACCTTATCCTCATCATCACGGCACCATAACTTTAGTGACTCCTTTGAAAGCTTTTACATTGATCATGTGCCCGTTTGCGGAACACTTATCGCGAATCTGTTGGCGTCTCTTGCGACTTCGCTAATACACGAGAACTTCGGCAAGTTAGTGTGACTAGTTCGGCAACTATTTCGGCCAAAATATGCATTACAGTTAGATGCGGTCGACGAGCCTAAGTCACTTGAAGCCGAGCTGGCGATTCCGATCATCGACTATGTCTTGCATGGGATATTGCGAAGACATAAAAGAAAGTCGATTAGATCGACGAGCATCAAGATTTTACTATGATTCCCAATTGGACTTTGTATAGAAGGTCATATGATGGGTTCTGCTCGATGTCGTCAACTAAGGAAGCGAGCAAGTCTTGAAAAGCTCATGGCGGTGTTGTGGAGCACACCAACTGGACCTAAGTTATGGGACCGGTCAGCGTGACTTCGGTTATTATTGGCCGGCGATGGTAAGGGATGCCGTGGCTTACGCTAAACGATGCCATGCGTGCCAAATACATGCTAATTACCTTCACCAACCTCGGAACACTTGCATCCTACCGCGTCTGGCCATTTGAAGCGTGGGAATGGACATCGTCGGTCCAATTTCTCCACCTTCTTCAAAAGGACATCGCTTCATATTGGCGATAGCGAGTATTTGTCAAAGTGGGTGAAGCCGTTCGTTGAGATTGGTCAAGACAAGTGATGTGATCAAGTTTGTTAAACATCATGTCATATACCGTGCGGTGTCGCGAAGCGGTGTCCACGATAATGGTCCGCAATTTGTCGGTCATGCCTTCACGCGATTACCGATAAATTTGAATCGAATCTAGCGTCAACGACTTACTACCCGCTTGCGAATGGACAAGGCTGAAGCTTTTAACAAGGCGATCATCAAGATCCTCGCTAAAATGGTCTCTTCAAACAAGAAGGAGCGACGAAGGCTGGGGCAAAGCACGTGGGCTTACTGTACCACGGTTACGCGCAAGGTACCACCCCATATTCTCCGGTTTATGGTTGTGAGGCCATTTTGGTTAGAGATTCAAATCCCATCGCGCGAATGGCGTTATCCACCGAATGACAACCGGGAAAATCATCGCCGACGCGAGGAACTTGAAATCTTTGGATGAAAAGCGATTACAGGGCTCAACACATATCGAGCTTTACGGACAGGATTTCTAAAGCATTTGACAAGAAAGTCCGATGTCGTATTTTCAAGGAAGGCGACCTCGTTCTCGTTTCGACGCCGGATGATTTTGAACTCCAAAAGAAGGGGAAGTTCGAACCAAAATGGGAAGGACCATTCGTGGTGGAGTCTTTTACTGAATGGAGCATACCGCCTAACCAATCAAGAAGGCGACATCATGATGCCTATTAATGGTAAGTTTCGAAAAAGTACTACCCGTAGTCTTCTTTCAAACTCCCATTAAGTTATCATGTTAACAGTCATCGGATAACCAATTTCCTCCAAATTCTCTCGCCAATCCTCGCTCAATAGGATGGCGGGACCCTAAACTATCATGTTAACAATCACCTCGATAGTTCCTCAAGATTTCCTCCGTCAATCCTCTCAAAGCAGGGATGGCGGGACCACTCCCACTCATGTTAACAATCACCTCGATGAGTCCGCGCGTCATTCCCGAAATGGCGTTGTCCAACCAAGCAATATACCCTATCGTCTCCCTCACCGAATAGTGGCCTACCATGCGATGTGCCTCTATTTTAGCCATAGTCGTTATACTCCCATGTCAGCGAGCGACTCGGCTACCCTGCGGTCATTTCCTAAATGACTTTGTTAGTAATCCTTGTTGTTATACTCTCCGTCCACTAAACAACTTGATTGCTTTTTGATCACGATCGTTATACTTTTATGTCAATGAGCGATTCGATCATTTCGAATAGTGGCCTACCATGCGATGCCTCTATTTTAGCCATAGTCGTTATACTCCCATGTCAGCTGAGCGACTTCGGCTACCCTGCAGGTCATTTCCTAAATGACTTTGTTCGTAATCACCGTTGTTATACTCTCACGTCAGCGAACAACTTGATTGCTTTTTATCACGATCGTTATACTTTTATGTCCTTTGAGCGATTCGATCATTTCGAATAGTGGCCTACCATGCGATGTGCCTCTATTTCAACCATAGTCGTTATACTCTATGTCAGCTGAGCGACTTGACTACTCCCACATGATCATTCCTCCAAATGATTTTGATCGTAATCACCGTTGTTATACTCTCCGTCAGCGAACAACTTGATTGCTTTTTATCGCGATCGTTATACTTTTATGTCAGCGAGCGATTCGATCATTTCCACATGATGGCCTACCGGTGATTCGCCCTTATCTTTTAATCCAAGCCTTGAGCGGCTAAGGATAGAGGAGATTTTAGCATTAAGCCTAAAAGAAACCCCTCAAACTCCCATCTTGAGGAAAAGTATGGCTAGCCCGATTCAAACGGTAATCGGTAAAGGCACATCAAATCCGTTGATAGCTGGGGGTTTGCTAAAAATCCTAGAGGGCGATCATTAGCTGCAAGTGAAGAATTCAAATTTACCGTTCCTCGCTCCGTCTGCACGGCGACCATTTTTACAAGTCTTCATATCCAAAGTGTTCCAGACTCCATTTAACCACATTCAAGTCTGAAAACTTTGGAGGGGTTTTATAGCAATAAAATTGCCTTAATCCTGCACGACAACTTCGGGGTGAGCAAAAGCTTAGGGTCCACGAGTGAAGTCGGCCGCCTAAAGGTTAAGTTCACCTGAATGCTTGACTTTACAAAATAGATAAAAGTGCTGATGTCTCTCGAACCGGAAGGAATTGGGCAAAACGACCGCAACAATTGGCTCCGTCTCGTCAAGATGGTCGATTTTCATATATAATTCGTCCAATTCCGACATACGGTTTGAGAGTTACGACCGCTCTTAGTAGCATGTTCGAGGCTGCGTGAGGCGGAGTTCGCGTGCTTGAAGCTTCGTCGCATAGGCCAAAATCGCCCACAACCTCAAAGTTTGACAAGGCTCGCCTACAACGTCATGGCGTGGCTCGACATTCAAGAGGTTCGTCATTGCAGCCGAGCTCGACATTCAACCGAGGTTCGCCAGCAAGAAACCCTTTATTGACGAGGTTCGCCAAGCGGCGAAGTTCTTCACTCAACCGAGGTTCGCCAGCGGCGAAACCCTTTATTCGGCGAGGTTCGCCAAGCGAAGCTCTTCACTCGAGCGAGGTTCGCCAGCGGTGAAGTTCGACACTCAACCGAGGTTACGCCTGGCGGTGAACCTCGACATTCAACCGAGGTTCGCCTACGGCGGTGAATCTCGACATTCAACCGAGGTTACGGCGGTGAACCTCGACATTCAACTCGACATTCAACCGAGGTTGCCGACAGCGGAACCTCGACATTCAACCGAGGTTCGCCTACGGCGTGAACCCCGGCGCTCAACCGAGGTTCGCCTACGGCGGTGAACCTCGACATTCGCGGGCTTCGCCGGCGACACTAGAGTCGGGTTCGCCACCCGTTCTGCTGCCCGGCGCCGCTTTCGTAGCAGTTCCACTAAGCTGTGCGGCCAGCGTTCGTAGCGGCCAGCGTTCTTGGCGACCGCCGCGATTCTGCGACGGCTCCATTAAATAGCTAAAAGCCCGGCGGGGTAGCGAGAAAAAAGGAAGAGGTTTGAGAACTTTTGGAGCTCAACACTGCGTGCATAGGAGAGATCGAGAACCTCTCCAACAACCTCTTGATCACCCGCGACCTTGGTCATCGTCCAGCGGGGAAGCAACCTCGACTCGAGCATCGAGTGAATCATCCTCTCGCCAGAACGAAATACAAAGAGGAGTCAATCAACCCCTCTTCCTCAGAATCGAGAGAATTTGATTGTAACACATTCATTCAATCAATAAACATTTTTAACCCTACAATGTCTTGATACTTTTATGCCTTTTGTTTGCATTTTGGGCTTTAGGCTGTCGGATGAGGTGGCGGCTATGGTCCTCTCCTCTTCCCTTTCTATTGTTCATCATCTTACTTAATATACTCCAGTATACTCCGGTTCTATATTATATATCTCTTTTGAATATGGCATCTTGCCCTATTTTTACTTCAAAAAAAGGACTTAAAAAGAAGATTAACGAGTTAATATTAAAATTTAAAGACTTTCTTGAAGATGAAATTGATAAACTTATTAATGCTTTAAATCTTAACAAAGACAATAGTTCATCCAATTGATGAGGGTGATAATCTTTATACTTGTTATGAAGAAAATAGTTTTGAATCATCTATAGAGCCTTAATCCCGCAAAGAACTCTGGGTGAGCAAAAGAGCTTAAGGGTCCATCCAGTGAAGTCGTGCCCAGGTTAAGTTCACGAATGCTTGACTTTACAAAATAGATAAAAGTGCTGATGTCTCTCGAACCGGAAGGAATTGGGCAAAACGACCGCAACAATTGGCTCCGTCTCGTCAAGATGGTCGATTTTCATATATAATTCGTCCAATTCCGACATACGGTTTGAGAGTTACGACCGCCAGCATGTTCTCAGGTCGCCAGAGCGTTCGCCGCGCTTGAAGCTCGTCTGCATAGGCCAAAATCGCCCACAACCTCAAAGTTTGACAAGGCTCGCCTACAACGTCATGGCAGCGAGGCTCGACATTCAACCGAGGTTCGTCATTGCAGCGAGGCTCGACATTCAACCGAGGTTCGCCAAGCAGCGAAACCCTTTATTCAGACGAGGTTCGCCAAGCAGCGAAGTTCTTCACTCAACCGAGGTTCGCCAAGCAGCGAAACCCTTTATTCAGACGAGGTTCGCCAAGCAGCGAAGCTCTTCACTCAGACGAGGTTCGCCAAGCAGTGAAGTTCGACACTCAACCGAGGTTCGCCTACAGCGGTGAACCTCGACATTCAACCGAGGTTCGCCTACAGCAGTGAATCTCGACATTCAACTCGACATTCAACCGAGGTTCGCCTACGGCGGTGAACCTCGACATTCAACTCGACATTCAACCGAGGTTCGCCTACGGCGGTGAACCTCGACATTCAACCGAGGTTCGCCTACGGCGGTGAACCTCGACATTCAACCGAGGTTCGCCTACGGCGGTGAACCTCGACATTCAACCGAGGTTCGCCAAGCGGCGAAACCCTTTATTGACGAGGTTCGCCAAGCGGTGAAGTTCGACACTCAACCGAGGTTCGCCAGCGGTGAAGTTCGACACTCAACCGAGGTTCGCCTACGGCGGTGAACCTCGACATTCAACTCAAGATTCAACCGAGGTTCGCCTACGGCGGTGAACCTCGACATTCAACCGAGGTTCGCCTACGGCGGTGAACCTCGACATTCAACTCGACATTCAACCGAGGTTCGCCAGCGGTGAAGTTCGACACTCAACCGAGGTTCGCCAAGCGGCGAAACCCTTTATTGACGAGGTTCGCCAAGCGGTGAAGTTCGACACTCAACCGAGGTTCGCCTACGGCGGTGAACCTCGACATTCAACCGAGGTTCGCCTACGGCGGTGAACCTCGACATTCAACTCGACATTCAACCGAGGTTCGCCAGCGGTGAAGTTCGACACTCAACCGAGGTTCGCCAGCGGTGAAGTTCGACACTCAACCGAGGTTCGCCTACGGCGGTGAACCTCGACATTCAACTCAAGATTCAACCGAGGTTCGCCTACGGCGGTGAACCTCGACATTCAACTCAAGATTCAACCGAGGTTCGCCTACGGCGGTGAACCTCGACATTCAACCGAGGTTCGCCAGCGGCGAAACCCTTTATTGACGAGGTTCGCCAAGCGGTGAAGTTCGACACTCAACCGAGGTTCGCCTACGGCGGTGAATCTCGACATTCAACCGAGGTTCGCCTACGGCGGTGAATCTCGACATTCAACCGAGGTTCGCCTACGGCGGTGAACCTCGACATTCAACTCGACATTCAACCGAGGTTCGCCTACGGCGGTGAACCTCGACATTCAACTCGACATTCAACCGAGGTTCGCCTACGGCGGTGAATCTCGACATTCAACCGAGGTTAGCCTACGGCGGTGAATCTCGACATTCAACCGAGGTTCGCCTACGGCGGTGAATCTCGACATTCAACCGAGGTTCGCCAGCGGCGAAACCCTTTATTGACGAGGTTCGCCAAGCGGCGAAACCCTTTATTGACGAGGTTCGCCAAGCGGTGAAGTTCGACACTCAACCGAGGTTCGCCAGCGGCGAAACCCTTTATTGACGAGGTTCGCCAGCGGCGAAACCCTTTATTGACGAGGTTCGCCAGCGGCGAAACCCTTTATTGACGAGGTTCGCCAGCGGCGAAACCCTTTATTGACGAGGTTCGCCAGCGGCGAAACCCTTTATTGACGAGGTTCGCCAGCGGCGAAACCCTTTATTGACGAGGTTCGCCAGCGGCGAAACCCTTTATTGACGAGGTTCGCCAGCGGCGAAACCCTTTATTGACGAGGTTCGCCAGCGGCGAAACCCTTTATTGACGAGGTTCGCCAGCGGCGAAACCCTTTATTGACGAGGTTCGCCAGCGGCGAAACCCTTTATTGACGAGGTTCGCCAGCGGCGAAACCCTTTATTGACGAGGTTCGCCAGCGGCGAAACCCTTTATTGACGAGGTTCGCCAAGCGGCGAAACCCTTTATTGACGAGGTTCGCCAAGCGGTGAAGTTCGACACTCAACCGAGGTTCGCCAGCGGCGAAACCCTTTATTGACGAGGTTCGCCAAGCGGTGAAGTTCGACACTCAACCGAGGTTCGCCTACAGCGGTGAACCTCGACATTCAACTCGACATTCAACCGAGGTTCGCCTACAGCGGTGAACCTCGACATTCAACCGAGGTTCGCCTACGGCGGTGAACCTCGACATTCAACCGAGGTTCGCCTACAGCGGTGAACCTCGACATTCAACCGAGGTTCGCCAGCGGTGAAGTTCGACACTCAACCGAGGTTCGCCACCTCGCTAGCGCACGCAATGCATCGTAGCGCCTACTAATCAGAAAGCAGCATCGTAGCAGCCACAGCATCGTAGTGCCGCACGCATTATCAGCGATGCTCCATTAAATAGCTAAAAGCCCAACCCGGGGTCGGGCAAGTAAAAAGGAAGAGGTTTGAGAACTTTTGGAGCTCAACACTCGTGCGCATAGGAGAGATCGGAACCTCTCCAACAACCTCTTGATCACCCGCCTCTTGGTCTGACAGCCAACGAAGCAACCTCACTCGAGCATCGAGTGAATCATCCTCTCGCCACCAAGAACCCATACAAAAGAGGAGTCAAATCAACCTCCTCTTCCTCTGTAATCGAGAGAATTTGATTGTAATACATTCATTCAATCAATAAACATTTTTTCGACCCTACAATGTCTTGATACTTTTATGCCTTTTGTTTGCATTTTGGGCTTTAGACTGTCGGATGAGGTGACGGCTATGGTCCTCTCCCTCTTCCCTTTCTATTGTTCATCATCTTACTTAATATACTCCTGTATACTCCTGGTTCTATATTATATATCTCTTTTGAATATGGCATCTTGCCCTATTTTTACTTCAAAAAAGGACTTAAAAAGAAGATTAACGAGTTAATATTAAAATTTAAAGACTTTCTTGAAGATGAAATTGATAAACTTATTAATGCTTTAAATCTTAACAAAGACAATAGTTCATCCAGTGATGAGGGTGATAATCTTTATACTTGTTATGAAGAAAATAGTTTTGAATCATCTATAGAGTCTTCTAATAGGTCTTACAATTAAATACTTTGGATGAACATGAACAATTTATTCTTGACACTATTGATGCTATTACAGATCCATAGTAAAAAAGAATACAATTAATAAAATATCTTGAGATGACCAAAAAGAATAGAAATGACTCCAAATACTACACGTCTTTAAAAATACAAACTAATAAAAAAGCATCTGTTGAAGATCTCAAAAAAGAACAAAAAGAAGTAGAGTTTGAGCTCAAAAATCTTAAGCAAGAAATACAAATCTTGAAATCTCAACCAAATTGTACAGAATATTCTAATAAAATCAACACTATAGAGAAATATATTAAACAAAAATGGAAATGTTACATTACACTTAGAATTCAGTCCAATTTTACTGTTAAAGATACTGCGCTGGTTGATACGGAAGCGGATCTTAACTATATTAGAGAAGGTCTTATTCCCTCCCAATACTTTGAAAAAACAACCCATGTGGTTAGTTCCGCAAATGGTCAAAGTCTTTGCGTTGAATATAAGCTTTCTGATGTTCATGTTTGCAATCAAGGCTTATGTTTAAATACATCATTTATTACGGTTAAAGACCTAAAACAATGTATTATTCTTAGTACCCCTTCATCAATCTTCTTAAACCCTTTCTTGTTGATGATGATGGTCTTTATTTTTATACAAATGGGTTTAAATATACTATTAAGTTTAATAATACTCTGAAGAAGCTTATCTCAATCGGTTGATATCGTCTTATGTTATAAAGAAAATTTTTTCAAGATATTTCTGAAGAAATGAAACTAGAGAAAATTGAAAAACATATTAATGAAAAAAATTATTGAAAAATTAAAATATTTTATGAAAAACTTGAAAAGAAGTTTATTCGAATTTCCTCATGCCTTTTGGTTTAGAAAAAAACATGTTGTTATCCTTCCTTATGAAAAAGATTTTTAGAAAATAAAATTCCTACCAAAGCACTCGATACAAATGAGTCAAAGACCTCTTGAAATATGTAAACAAGAAATTTCGATCTTCAAAATAAAAATTAATTAGGCCTAGTTCTTTTCCTTGAAGTTGCACAACCTTTTATGTTGAGAATGTTGCGAACTTGAAAGAGGGGTTTCTAGATTAGTTATTAATTACAAACCTCTCAATAAAACCTTACAATGGATTTGCTATCCTATACCAAATAAACAATATCTAATTAAAAGACTTGAGGTGCAAAAATATTTAAAATTTGATATGAAATCAGGATTTTGGCAAGTACAAACTCAAGAAGATTGTCAGAAAATGACTCTTATTGTATATATATATATATATATATATATATATATATATATATATATATATATATATATATATATATATATATATATATATATATATATATATATATATATATATATATATATATATATATATATATATATATATATATATATATATATAAATGTATATAAAACGGCTTTTACTATATATGTGTGTGTGTGTGTTTCTCAAGATTACAAAAAGTAATGATCTAGTGGTTTTAGCTTGAAAAATAAAGCTTTTTCAACAAAATACAATTCTAAGATATGCTATTGATAAAGGTACTATTTCTCCTATTCACGAGTTATTACCTTTGCTTATAAATTCCCGATTAAATCAAAGAAACTAAACAATTACAAAGATTTTGGGATGTTTAAATTATGTTTCGATTTTTATAAAGATCTTACTTTTAATAGAAAAATCCTTAACGATAGATTAAAGAAAAATTGAGCTGAATGGACAAGGCAACCTTCTGAAGCGGTCAAAAGAATAAAAACTAAAGTAAAATCCTGTCCTTGTTTATCTCTTCCAGACCCTAGCTTTCAAAATAGTAAAAGCAGGCGCATCTAATTTTGGTTATGGCAGTATTCTTAAACAAAAATTAATGGTAATGAAATTTTAGTTGCCTTTACTTAGAGCTTGGAATGACACTTGAAGGAATTATTCAACAATTAAAAAGGAGATGCTTGCTATTGTTCTTTCAATTAATAAGTTTCAAGGTGACTTATTGAATCAAAAATTTTACTCGAATAGATTGTATGCACGCTAAATATTTTATCAATAAAGATGTTCAAAACTTAGCATCTAAATAAATATTCGCTAGATGGCAACATATTCTTACTCTTTTTATTTTGATATAGAATTTATTCGAGGAAATAATAACAATTTACCTAATTTTCTCTCGGAGAATTTTTATAAGGATATGATACTATTAAAATTTGATCAACAAAGGAATGTTAAACTTGAAGAAATGAGATCTTTCAAAACTTCCTTAATACATAACAAAAGGAAGCATATTGTACTTTTCATCCGAGATCTATGAATAAACTTATCATCCTTGAAAATTCGGTCAATTTATTACCTAGAAATGGAAACAAAGTTTCTTCCAAAAGATTATTATTATGTTCCAACAATATTTGGAAAAACTACTCATTATTATGATAAAAGTCTTAAAGAAATAGAAAGTGCATTTGCTCATCATAAATATAGAGGAAAAGAACCAAGGTATTCCGATTAAGAATATATCATATTATTCCATTAAATGAATGGAACTCATATGGAAACCCCGATGCTCCTCAAGATTTAGAGAAAAACTCAAATTGGTCCTTAGCAATACAACTATTGGGATTACTAAGCGGCTTGGGAACATGTTACGTATATTTAAAATCATCTTGGAAAACATATATGGTGGATACGATTTATGAATTAGATGAGTCTACCAAATTGATTTATTGAAACCTTCTAGGCTAAATTTGGAGCCATTAAAGAAATAATGCCAACTGAAATCCTTAAAAATAAAAAATACTTATCTTCTCACGATATCCTTCAAATATCAATGGAATATGATCTTCCTTGGATTATGCAATGGGATTGGGACTCTATTATAAAAGATAATGATGTTCTACTATCTTATTTTGCGAATCGATAAAATGGTAAGATCATTGGAACATCATAAATTATCTAAGTGGAAGAAAAATTTCCTTATTTCCGACTCTTGCTTAGAGTATGGAATAAAATCTAATCCTAAGAAATTGATATGAAGGCTATACAAGAAAATCTATATGAGAAATATGCACCGCAACATCCGTATGCATGTGAAGAAAAGTTAAAGCCACTTGTTTATGATGAGTTGCTAATGCTACTCGCTCTAATGGATAATAACACTGGGTCAACCACTTCAGAACCAGCTGAGATATCGGAACTTGCTATGCTAAAGTGTTCGTCTACTAATCAAGATGACACTACTATGGATTTTGAATAGAACAATGACGACGAATGTTATGGGCTTATATGATATTCCCTGACAGCAAAAGATGATTAATATTAACGACTTAAAATTCAAGTCAATTATTTGAACAAAATATATTTTAGCAGTTAAAGATAATAAAACTTTGATGCAATTTTGATCCACAGCTAAACAGGAAGCAGCTATCAACAACTACAAACGAAATGACAATTTCATTGAAGAGACTGCATACAATATGCCATCAATCATTCTACTTTGGACTCTTACCATGGATACTTTTGCATGAAGAAATGCATGGCTCCTACCTACCTATTCTAAAAAGGGTTCTCTATAACCTAGTTTCATGATAGGTTTTGAAAAAATTATCACTGTGGGTCTCACACATCATGACAAGGCAACTAAGAATAGAATCATGAGAAACTCTATAAATAGAAGTGAATGTCATGAAGTTGATGGAGGCTTTTTGTAGAGTACAGAGAAAGAAAACTCGAAGCGCTTCCTTTCTTGTTTTTCTTCTTAAATTTATGAGTAAATGAGTTTTGCTTTGAAGTTTTCTTTTGAGTGTTTGTAAGATGAGAGATTTGAGTGTGTAAGTGTGTAAGCTATGTATTACTACTACTACTACTCCGATGCTGGCTAGTTCATCTCCCAGCTAGTTTATGTAAGCTGCTTTGGTATGTAAGTTTGTGTTCTATCAATATTACTACCTAGTTTGTGTTTGATTTTTATGATCTATTAATAGTATTGTTCTTCATTTTCTTTTAGCTTCCATGGTTTATTTTCTTGCTTCTATTTTCCTTTGTTTCACGATGTACATGTAAGCGAAGAAGAAGATATAGCTATAAATAGTATCTATATCCTCTCTTAGTCCATTCTATATTCCCCACATGCTAGCTTTATCATTATCAAGGCTAAAATAGTCCTCATAACGATTGGTATACACACACATACACACAAACACACAAATACATACATATATACACATACGTGTGTGTGTGCGTATGTGTGTGTGTGTATGAGGCCACCTGGTATAATCTGACATTTATTTTAAAATGGGTCACAAATATGACATGTAAGCCCCTCAAGTGAAGTGACTCGGGGCTCACATGTTAATGGTGACACCCATTTGCATATATATATATACATATATATATATATATATATATATATATATATATATATATATATATATATATATATATATATATATATATATATATATATATATATATAAATGTGTGTGTGTATGTATCTATCTATATACATATATATCCGTCCATACTATATTCTTCATATGCTAGCTTTATCGTATCAAGGCTAAAATAGTCCTCATAACGATTGGTATCAGAGCCAAGTTAGCCGATGGAGGAGTCGGTCGGCTGTAAGGAAAATATACTCACAGCTCTCCGGTGTATATCCCTGCTTAATAATATTTCATGAAACAACTCATGCCTTGTATGCCTAGAACTACAATAAAATAATTCTATATATGTGTAGTAAAAAAACTACTGCAATGTTGTATGCTTGAATTCCAACAGCTTAAAATTTAAGCTTCCTATAATTTATGCTTCAAAGCTTACATTGACATAATTTGCTCTTATATTCTAGTTTAATCTAGAATTTTTAAGCACATTTTAGAGTTCTTTCTGAGTTCTCTTTTTACTTGCTGTAGTCGCGATTTACACAGCTTTGTCCTGTGTTTATCCGGTATTGTTGACTGGTAAGGTTATTTCAAACTATTTGAGAAAACTTTTATTTTCTCAATATCGAGCTTTTTTAACTTTGCTTCTTTTCTAAGACTTTTTTCCTTAACTAGTGGTCGCAGTTTACATGGTTTTCGCGTGTTAGCCAAGAGTCGTCTAGGGCTCCTCTATCGCATTTATCCCCTTTTGTTGACAGTTTGGATTTTAGTGTCTTTTTAAGATGCCTAAGTTTTTAAGCTATCTTTCATCGATAAAAAGAATCCTTATGTTAAGACTATGTCGTAAAAATTAAGAATCTCTAAATTATGAAATCATTGACCAAAGTATTCAAAATTGGAAAATGCCCAAAGTCAATACTAATGATATTTATTGTAAAGAAAGTTTTAAACTAAAACTACATATCATGTTGAAACTATTGACAAGACAAAAATAGTAACCTCTCACGAAGAAAAGTTACAACTACTTAGTGATAAAAATATTAAAAAAATCATCGAAGATCCTACTCTTAAATTCCTTCATCTTGGCCTTGTTCAAGTATCCATTAGGCCTCTTACTAGAAATGGTCTTAACACCTTAGTCCTTGTTTGCCTACGTGATGGTAGATTCTTTATTTTTCGGACTCTTTAATTGGATTAATTGAGTCAAGTTTAAACAATGATCCTATCTTTTTTAATGCTTTTCCAAATTTCTCTGTTTCTTTATCGGACCTAGAATTCTTAAAGTCTTAACTTTGAATCTTCAAACTTCTAGTTTTAACATGGATTTCAACTCTGAAAGTCTGACTTTGACCTATAGGATATGCTACAAAGCCATGAATACTCTTACACCATTAGCAAATGTTAACCCTGAGAAAGGAGCTACTACTTTGTTTCTCACTCATGCTAAAAATAATCTAATTGTTCCAAAGATCTTAATAGGGAATGACATACGACTTCCTACTATTTGGAAATTAAATCAAGTAATAGATTCAAAGCTACCTGAAAATTTTAATTTATAAAAAATTGTTGAACATCCTAATGGTGACGTAGAAGTCAACCTTTCTTCTTTTAGAAAGATCACTCTTGAATCATCCGATGAACGTCGCCCCTTAGTTTCTTCAATTCCTACTCAAGAAACAGAATTCTCTAAAAATAAAAAACTAATAGGAATTAAATATAACCTTGAGCCAACTGCCATTTATGATGATCCTGATCCATCAGGATTAAGTATTAATGCTTCTAGATATGAAAAAACTATCACAAACCAGATTTTTATAACACCTTTCACTCCCCAAACTTTCATTGAGAACATCAAATTAGGGAATAACAAGCCTTCTAAACTGAGTGAAAAAACGAGTAATCTTATTGAAAAATTAACTAAAAGATTAAAAGACATGTCTCTAAATAAAAGTCCAGCCATAAATGTTTTATCTGAATTTGAATCCTAGTTCAATGATATATCCGCTATAAATCGATCATAATAACCCTTTGCAAATTCAAAATATTAAAACCACCATTATAACCCAAGAAATTATTACGGAAGACCCACTTGCGATATGCAATTTGAATAAATAACTGATTATCATAAAACAAATTTTGATGGAAATTTTCTTATTGAGTAGAATCTTGATGGTTACCTTGAATATCAAACCATACATCATTACAAGAAATGTTTATTTACGCTAACGCTTGTAGACAATAAGGTAACACTGAAAAAGACATTGCAAGTATGACAATAATTTACCTAAGTACTAATCCTCCCTCTGGAGTCGACGCGTGTCCCAGGTCAACACTAATCAAAAGATCAGCTCACCCCAGCCAGGGCGACTCGGATAGTATGGGCACTCGTCCCTTGCTGAGGAGGGCCGAGTCGGGACAAGCTCTCGCTTGACCTCATCATTTGAGTCGACCCCCCTCATTCACTCAAGGCCAGGTCGACAACTTGTGAGGCTGTCACTCTAGAATCGAAACGCCCCTCGTTTTAATTAGCCTGCAATCCTCACACAAGAGTCGAGGCGACGGCAGCTCAAGATCTTCTCTGACGTCAGCAACGTCACATCTGAAGAGACTCTTTAGCACCCCTCATAAATGCACCTTGGGACTACCACAGTTCTATTTCACTCGACTTGGCTACCCCAAGTTCTAGAAAGGGCGATATTATGACAATAATTTACCTAAATACTAATCCTCCCTCCGAGTCGGCGTGTGTCCCGGTCAACACTAATCAAAGATCGGCTCACCCGGCCAGGCGACTTCGGATAGTGTAGGCACTCGTCCCTTGCTAAGGAGGGCCGAGTTAGGACAAGCTCTCACTCGACCTCATCATTTGAGTCGACCCCCCTCATTCACTCAAGGCCGATTGACAAAAGGCGGTACTTATCGTACCACAGAAAGGGACGAGAGGTGGTTTGTCCTTGAACTCCGCACCAATAGCTGGCCATCATCATCATTACTCAGGCCACGAGTCTCCATGACTCATCACCCTCCATGTCTCTTTAGTCGCCATCACATCAGATCAGTAGTGACTCATCTCATTTGTAGTCGATACACGTAAGCTATCTGCCGGTCAGCCATGTATGGACTCGGCCGAAGTTATGCATCTACCCCTCTCAGCTGGGTATATATAGGCTCATCGCCTACTAAAAAAAGGGCCCCTCCAGAGCCCCTTCGGAGCCCTCTGGGGCCACAGGTAAGCCATCTCTGGCTAATTAATACAATCTCTACACATTCAGAACTTATTCAGTTTATTGGTTCCCCACTCAAGCTCTATATTGACTTGATCGTCGGAGGAATCCCGGAGAACCCAACTCGGCCCTCTAGCGTGCTTGTAGTTTTGCGAACTCTTATTCCTAGCGGGGATCGACCATCTAAGGTGAAGGGACCCTACGTCTTATGCATCGACTCTAAGTGTCATCGCTGATTTGGGATTATCCTCTAATCTCATTCGAGGCCTAGGACATCAACAGTATGTGTTCCTCTTTTCCGCGCCTACAAGGTCGGTGGGATCGTTATCTCACTACAGAGAGAGAAACTTCATACTAAATAACTATAAACAAAATCATCTATGAGAACCAATTCTTGATGAAAATGGACATTAGTTTAGTGATGCGGTTTACACTTACTCCTTTCTATTTATCATTATTTTATTGGTTTAGCTCATATCCTTCAAGATAAGGTTAGAGAACGATTAATGAATTTCAGGTGTAAAACTCTTACAAATTTTAAATGGTATAAAGATATTTTTCTTTCTAAAGTTTACCGTGACATGACTGTAATAATCCTATTTGGAAAGAAAATTTTATTTTGGGTCTTCCACCTTTGTTTGTCGAGAGAGTGAGAGAATCCCTTGAGAACAGTACAATGGACAAATACCTTATGCTCACATTCCTTTTGGAGAATTAATCCAAAGAGTAAACACTGTTGGCTTAAGGTCGTGTAATGATGTTAAAATTAAAAGCTAATTAAAAATCGAATCTTTTGGGTAAAAAGAGTTAGGAGATTTTGTTATCAGTTCCATCTTTAAATGGAAAACCTAAGAATTAAAAATAAACATAAAATTACTGAAAAACACAAAAACATAGAACTAATAAAATGACGAAAGAAAACCCCTAAAAGAAAGTTTTCAAAAATTTCAAAATAATAATAATAATAATAACAATACAAAAATTTCTACATGTTATAAGTGTAAAAGAAGGGACATTATGCTAATAAATGTTTTCAAATGGACCTAAAAATAAAAGTTAATGAACTTACATTAGAATCTAAAGATCTTACTACGTAAGAAATTGATAAGTTCATTAATGCTTTAAAACTTAGTGATGACGATGATTCATCAAATTATGATGATGAGTGCAACAATCTTTGCACTTGTTATAATGAAGATAGCTTTCAATCCGCTAAAACTCTTGAGAACTTTTGAGTTAAATATTTTAACCAAACATGAATAATTTATTCTTGATACCATAGATGCGATCAGCGATCCACGAGAAAAAAACCCAATTAACTAAGTATCTTGAAATAACTAAGAAAAAAGGACAAAAATTCAAGAAAAGCTATTGATGAAAAGAAGAGTAATGAACACTACACGTTCTCTAAAATTTAAAATAGAATTCAAAATGAAAAAAAGTAAAATAAATATCAAAGAACTTGAAAGGAACAGAGTACTATGAAGATACAAATTCTTGATCTCATGCAAAAGATAAAAATCTGGAAACATACTTAGAAAATAAAAATGCAGAAGAGTTTGAAAGCAAACATACTTAGAAACATACTTTGAACATGAAGAAACCTCCGGTGATAATGAATTTATAAATTTCATAGAAATATCGTTGAAAAGAAATGGAGGTGTAATATTATGCTCAACATTATGGATGAATACTCTATCTAACATACTCTTTGATTGACACCGAGCGGATGTAAATTATATTAGAGAAGATCTTATCCCTTTTAGATTTTATGAAAAACATCTCATCGGTTAGCTGCTAATGGGCATGCTCTTAAGGCAAGATATAAACTTACTAATACTTATATTTGCAATGGAGGTCTAAAATTAAAACTTCCTTTGTCTTATTTAAAGACCTCAAGCAAGGCACTATTTTAGGAACTCCTTTTGTTAATAATCTAAAGCCTTTTATTGTTGATGATCATGGCATTCATACAAATGCTAGTAATCTCAATGTTTCTTTACGGTTTAATAAAGAACCACAAGATATATTAGTTAATCATCTATTTTTGCCTTACATTACAAAGAAAAATTTATAAATGCTCTTTTAATACGAAGTTGAGGTTAATAATAATATAGAAGTTGAGATTAATAATCATCCGAATCCTTCAATAAGACAATTCTTAATAACAAAAGAGTATCTGTTTCTCTTATATAAAAGAATTTTCTCAAATAACTTTCGATAATAGATACTTTGACATACCTATCCAAATGGATGAAAATCTTTTATCTCTCTATAAAGAAGAAATTGAGTAGCCAAATAAAGATAATATAGTAAAAATTCTTAGGATACACTCTAATGTTAATTATGTACAAGGAGTTTCTAGTCAAATTATTGATTATAAAAGGTCAAATAATCTTGTATGGGTAAATTACCGGTACAGAATATCAAATTAATAATATTATACATGGAAAAATATTTTCAAATTTTTATATAAAAATAGGATTTTGGCAAATGCAAGTATTAGAAAAAAATAAATTAGAAACCGTTCCCTCCATCCCCTTTTCCTTTTATACTTGGAGATGAAGGCCTCCAGGGTATACTTACTTTCAACAAGAATATCTAAAGTTCTTGGAATATTATTTGTATGAATGTTGAGATTTTCTTATTTTAGTGCCAAAGGTAATAATGCTCTTTTCAAGAAATTTTGACAAACATTGAAAACAATTAGAAATATTTTTCAATATTTTAATAAAATATTAAACTCAAATAAAGACTTTAAAATTTTTGCAAGAGAAGGATATCTCATCAAGCTTCAACCTCATAAGTTAAAGGAAAATTCTATCGCTCAAACCAAGTGACATCTACTTGCTCAACTGAAGCACCTTCCTTAAAAAGTTAAAATTTTTCTATGATTAAGGATTACAATCCACTAATTATATGCTTATCAATGATCTATGGAACAACATATGTGCTCAAGTAAACAAGCAAATCAGAGTTTATATGACTCATTGAGTCCATCTTTAAAAGAAAAAAATAAACAATATAATGAATAAAATAATTAGATACGAGAAAGATTTATAGATCTTTCAACTGAGATTAGTTATCTCTATCCTTATTCTCATAAGGTAGCATCAACATGTAATGAGATGTTTAAAATTCTTGAAGAACCAGAATATATTCAAGAAAATAGATGCAGAGAACATCTAAACAGAGAGAAATTATGGTCAAAGTTAAATATTCTGCCTCAAGACATTCAAAATATTTTTAACGAAAAGGTCGAAGAAGACAATATTATTCTCCTTCTAAAAGTGCACAAGGAGTTCACAATTCTTATAGAATATAACTCTCCTAGATTTGTTGTAAATCTTCATGACGTTCCCATGGTTATACCTCATATAGAAGCAAGAATTGTCTCAGAATTGAGAATTACAAGGGATCCCCATTTTTCTACAATCTAACGAGGTTTAAAGGATTACCAGCCATTGTCAAAATAGCTATTTTCCTATCTCCAATAAGTCTTGCGCATCTTCAATTCAACATCACTGCTACATTATATGAGAGAAGCGGTTTTGAATATTTTCCAAGTCTACAGACATGGGAGATTCCTACAGTCTCAGGACTTCATTTCTATAATTGGTTCTAAGAAGAATGCTACGATATAGGGTTGGATCATTTCAAGACTACCATCCACTTCTTCAAAAAACTTGAATATTTGATCGAAGATTATGCATATTATATGACAGATGGGCTTCAAATCATATGTACAAATATTAAGAAGGGAGAAGTTTCTCATATAAGAGCAGCAAAAGCGGTCATAGAACAGTGGATAACTAACCCACCAATTAGTCTAGAAACAAGAGAGGTATATGATGTTTTTATGGCGGCTAAGGCATATCAAGAAAAAAAGTTTATTCTCCAAGTGGTGTATCTGTTGATAGTGATTTAGTAGAGGAAATAACTCATAGATGAGAAAATATTTGGTATGCCATTAAATCATGGTAAAACTCTGAACTATGATTAATATTAACGACTTAAAATTCAAGTCGATCATTTGAACAGAATATATTTTAGTAGTTAAAGATAGTGAAACTCTAATGCAATTTTGATTCACAGCTAAATAGGGAGCGGCTATCAACAACTACAGACAAAATGACAATTCCAACCTGATTTAAACCGATATAGTATAATGTCAATAGTTCTATTTTGGATTCTAACATTGGATACTTTTGCATAAAGAAATTTGTGGCTCCTACCTACCTATGCTAAAAATGGTACTCTGTAACCAATTTTCATGATAGGTTTTAAAAAAATATATCATTGTGGGTCTCACACATCATGACAAGGCATCTAATAATAGTATCATGAGAAACTCAATAAATAGAAGTGAAGGGCATGAAGTTGGGGGAGGCTTTTGTGAGAGAAAAGAGAAAGAAAACTCTAACTGCTTCCTTTGTTGTTTTCTTAAATTTGTGAGTGAGTGAGTTTTTCTTTGATGTTTTCTTTTAAGTATTTGTAAGATAAGAGTATACGTGTGTAAGGTGTGTACTACTACTACTACACCGGTTGTTGGCTAGTTCATCTCTCAGCTACTAGTTTGTGTAAGCTATTTGGTATGTAAATTTGCTTGCTATCAATATTATTACCTAGTTTGTATTTGATTTTTATGTTCTATTAGTAGTATTTTCTTCATTTTCTTTTAAGATTGTTTATTTTCTTGCTTTTATTTTTAATGTTTCTTGATATACATGTAAATAAAGAAGAAGATATAGCTATAAATAGTATCTATATCCTCTCTTCCATCCATACTATATTCCCCATATGCTAGCTTTGTTGTATCAAGGCTAAAATAGTCCCGTAATTATTGGTATCGAGCCAAGTTAGCCGGTGGAGGAGTCAATGGTAAGGAAAACATATCCTCGGCTCTCGGTATATATCCCCGCTTAATAATATTGCTTGAAATAACTCATGCCTTGTATGCCTACTTGAACTACAATAAAATAATTATGGATATTTGGAGTAAAAACTACGCAATATTGTATGCTTGAATTCCATGACTTTAAATTTAAGCTTCTTATAATTTATGCTTCAAAACTTACATTGATATAATTTGCTCTTATATTCTAGTTTAATCCAGAACTTTTAAGCACATTTTAGTGTTCTTTCTTAGTTCTCTTTATATTTGCTGTAGTCACGACTTACACAGCTTTGTCCTGTGTTTATCTGGTGTTGTTGACTGGTGAGGATATTGCCAACTATCTGAGAAAACTTTTATTTGCTTAATATCTAGCTTTTTTACTTTGCTTCTTTTCTAAGAGTTTATTTTCTTAACTAGTGGTCGCAGTTTACACAGTTTTCGCCCGTAAGCCAAGAGTGCGTCTAGGGTTCCTCTATGCGTGTTTATTCCCCCACATGCTAGCTTTATCATTATCAAGGCTAAAACAATCCGGGTAGCGATTGGTATACACACACATACACACAAACACACAAATACATACATATATACACATATTGTGTGTGTGCGTATGTGTGTGTGTGTATGACCCACTGGGTATAATCGCTGACCTATTTTTGTAAAATGGGCGGCTCTATACATGTAAGCCCCTCAAGTGAAGTGGCGCGGGGGCTCACATGTTAATGGTGACAGACCCATTTGCATATATATATATATATATATATATATATATATATATATATATATATATATATATATATATATATATATATATATATATATATATATATATATATATATATATATATATATATATATATATATATATATATATATATATATATATATATATATATATATATATATATATATATATATATATATATATATATATATATATATATATATATATATATATATATATATATATATATATATATATATATATATATATATATATATATATATATATATATATATATATATATATATATATATATATATATATATATATATATATATATATATATATATATATATATATATATATATATATATATATATATATATATATATATATATATATATATATATATATATATATATATATATATATATATATATATATATATATATATATATATATATATATATATATATATATATATATATATATATATATATATATATATATATATATATATATATATATATATATATATATATATATATATATATATATATATATATATATATATATATATATATATATATATATATATATATATATATATATATATATATATATATATATATATATATATATATATATATATATATATATATATATATATATATATATATATATATATATATATATATATATATATATATATATATATATATATATATATATATATATATATATATATATATATATATATATATATATATATATATATATATATATATATATATATATATATATATATATATATATATATATATATATATATATATATATATATATATATATATATATATATATATATATATATATATATATATATATATATATATATATATATATATATATATATATATATATATATATATATATATATATATATATATATATATATATATATATATATATATATATATATATATATATATATATATATATATATATATATATATATATATATATATATATATATATATATATATATATATATATATATATATATATATATATATATATATATATATATATATATATATATATATATATATATATATATATATATATATATATATATATATATATATATATATATATATATATATATATATATATATATATATATATATATATATATATATATATATATATATATATATATATATATATATATATATATATATATATATATATATATATATATATATATATATATATATATATATATATATATATATATATATATATATATATATATATATATATATATATATATATATATATATATATATATATATATATATATATATATATATATATATATATATATATATATATATATATATATATATATATATATATATATATATATATATATATATATATATATATATATATATATATATATATATATATATATATATATATATATATATATATATATATATATATATATATATATATATATATATATATAGGGTTTTAGTGTCTTTTTAAGATGCTTAAGTTTTAAGCTATATTTCTTCAGATAAAAGAATTATTATGTTAAGACAAGAAACTCTCACACTAAAAATTATGTCTTTCTAATGATAAAGAATTTCTTAAAAATAAAAGACACAGGATATTAAAACAATCCTAAATCAACTAGTATTAATGTTATTAATAATTTTGATGATAAACCTCCTTCTTAAATTGTCAAAGAATTTCTAAGAAAAGATTTTAATTCTTCTAAAAATCAAGGCAAAAAGTAGTGGTTTTTCAAACTTATGAAGAGGATTTTAGATTATCTATTCGAGCCTTGTATTATGATTGTATGTGTATTATTAAACAAAATATATTTTTTCTTATGGTATGAAGTTATATATCTACAAGATTTAAAAATTTTCATAAATATTTACTGTTGAAAATAATGCTTTTGTCTGAAAAGAATTTCTAATATATTGAAAAGAGATAAAAATAAGGAAATGGAATCTTTACATCCACCCATTGAACCAATTAAAAATGAAACAAAAATGTTAAAACTATGCCTATCAAAACTCTAGAATCTTCTAGTAGCTTAGCTAGACAAGATAATATTTCTCTTGTGACTGAATAGAATAATTTTGCCAACATTCACCTTTAGGCAATAGGCAAACAATTTGATAGCATTGAAAATATGCTCATAGATATTAAAACCCATTATCAACCAAATATTTATACCACCTTTTACCCCTCACACTTTATCGAGAACATTAACTTAGGAAATACCAAACCTTTTAAACTCGGGGAACAAATGAATAATCATTCAAGAACTCGTTAAAAGGTTGAAAGATATGTCTATGAATAAATCTCCGCTATTAATGTTTTATCGGGCCTCGACTCTCAATTTGATGACATATCGACTATAAGTCATATCATTATTTTGGAAAACCTTTACAAATTCAGAGTATTAAAAATATCCTCACTCTTCTAATAACACAATAAATTATTATAGGAGATCCACTCTGTGATATGCAATTTGAAGAAATTGATAGTCATACAACAAGTTTCGATGGTAATTCTCTTGTTGAATGGAATCTTGATGGTTACACTGAATAACAAACAATACATCTTTTACAAGAAATGCTTATCTATGCCAACGCCTATAGACAACAAGGTAATCCCAAAAGATATTGCAAGTGGTTTGTGTTCATCTTTTTCGGTCAATTACAAAGTTGGTGGGATCGATATCTCACCAAGTAGAAAGAAATAACATTTTAAATATTCATAAACAAAATCAACTAGGAGAACCAATTATTGATAAAGAAGGACACTATCTTAGTGATGCAGGTCTACACCTTGCTCCTTTCTATTTATCATCATTTTGTTGGTTTAGGTCATAACCTTCGTGATAAAGTTAGAGAACATCTTATAAATTTTAGATGTAAAACCCTTACAGACTTTAAATGGTATAAAGATGTTTTTCTTTCAAAAATCTACCAACTACATGATTGTAATAATCCCATTTGAAAAGAAAATTTTATTTTTGGCCTTCCATCTTTATTTCTTAAAAGGTAAGAGGATCCCTTAAAGAACAATGTAACGGTCAAATACCCTATGATCAAATTCCTTTTAGAGAATTAGTCCAAAGAGTCAATACAATTGGTTTAAGACTTTGTAATGATGTTAAAATTAAAACCAATTAAACAATCTAAGAATTTTGGGTAAAAAAGAATTAGGATATTTTTGCTATCATTCAGTCTCCAAATGAAAACCCACAATTAAAAGTCATAGAAAAAGACAAAGGAATAAGAATAATAAATATGCAGAAGAAAAATCCTCAAAAGAAATTTTTCTAAAAAGATCAAACATAAAAATAATAATAAAATTCCTACATGTTATAATGTAAGAAAAAGGGGCATTATGCTAATAAATATTTTCAAAAAGACTTAAAAAGAAAGTAAACAAGATAATATTAAAATCTAAGACTTTACTAAAGATGAAATTAATAAACTTATTAATGCTCTAAATCTTAAAACAAAAATAGTTCATCCATTGATGAGTGTGACAAGTTTGCACTTGTTATGAAGAAAATAGTTGAATCACCTATGGAGTCTCCTAATAAATTTTCTAAATTAAATATTTTAGATGAACATGAACAATTTATTCTTAACATTATTGATGCTATTACAGATCCACAAGAAAAAGAATACAATTAACTAAATATCTTGAAATAACTAAAAGAAATGAAACAAATCCAAGCAATACACTTCTTTACAAAATAACAAAAGGGCATCTGTTGAAGAAAAGAAACAAATCCAAGCAATACACTTCTTTACAAGATAACAAAAGGGCATCTATTGAAGATCTCAAAAGGGAACAAGGAGAGGTAAAATTTGAGCTTAAAAATCTTAAGCAAGAAATACAAATCTTAAAATCTTAACCAAATTCTATAGAATATTCCAATAAATCAATCAACATTGTAGAAAAATGTGATGCCCCTAGTTTCAACAAGGTCAGGTCAAGGTGAAACCAAGGATGTCAAACCCGCCATGCACCCACACAAAGGCAATAACATATTTCACTAATCACAGAATATCCTCTAGTGGAGTCAAAAGAAGTGTAGGTACAAAACATGCAAAATAAAGAAAATAAATACAATAGACATGATGAAGAAAGATATCTCATAAATAAAATCATGTCTCAACTTATTAAACCGAGATATAACAGATCTCTAAAATAAATGTTAAATATTTCGATATGAGTCAATGAAAATGTAACTAAGGCTTACGCCTTTACAATATGAAAATAAAACTCTCTAATGTCCGAATGAAACTACAAAACTACAGTGGAGCCTCAAATGGTAAAATCATGTGGCTGACTATGCTAGAACTTCATCATCCCGCCTCCTCAAACTTTGAGCTCGAAAGAGAAATTTAAAACAAAAATAATAACAATAAGAGCATCGGCTATAGCAAGATCACCTCCATCCGCCCCAGGGGAAGGGCTACTAGATGAAGTGGAGGCTCTATCTATTAAGCATAGTCTACCTAAATCATTTTCCCCGTATCTAATGGAATTAATTTTTAGACACCTACAAATCGACGAAGTATCGCCGAGCGAAATAATCCAAACAAGAAAACCCTCATGTATATACCATATATCCCGAATTGTAAACATCTAAATATTAATACCGAACTAACAATAAATAATCTAAATGAATCAACAATTAGAAATACACAACACGAGACTCGTATGTCGAGCCAAATAATCCAAATAAGGAAACCCTCATGTATATACCATATGTCTCAAATTGTGAATCGCTAATCAGATCCCAACCTGAGAAAATAAAGAAAAGAGCAATAAAGAGAATAAAGACATCAACATATCAGATTCATAATATCTCCCACTATCACTAGGAAGATAGAATGAATATCAAAGATAAATCCGTGTACTTTCAAATATAAAGTACCATCGTCTATATGTTTTAATAGCGAGTCAAAATATAACGGCATCCGCCAATGACTCGAGCTATCAATTAACTATCTCCATATAATCCTCGTGTAGATTCTATTACATAGCATTATCATGCTAACGGACTACCCCAGTAGGTATCCTAAACGGTGTACACGGCTCATTAGTCTCATCGTGATCTCGGTCGTAACATGAGTGCGAACGCCTACCATATAGGTATCCAAATAGACGGCTCACAAGCCTCATTGCACCCTCGTGTGGACTGACCGCTATACAAAGCATCCAAACCGACTCAATGGCACGTACATATGGAATATCGACGCACTACCCCACGTAGTACTGAGCTGAGCCCATCAACGATATCCATATCGTGTATAAACCGTGTATATCTGGAATATCGACGCACTACTCCATGTAGTATTGAGCTGTGCCCATCAACAATATCCAACGTGTGTATAAATAACTCCAACTCAAGTGTAATCAACTCAACACTTGTCAAATTCCCCTTTGGGATACTCATATGTGTACTACAACACTATTCAGGTGTACTCGTGTGTATGCTACTACACTATTCGTGAATTTACGAGTAAGGAAGTGCGGCTCAAACCATAAACATATCTCCAACAGATGCAAAACAAAAGTTAGGGCAGCCTTAGTAGTCGACTATTATGAACATTAGTCGACTACTCGCAAACATACGCCATATACTCATCAAGCACGGTAGCCCATACTAAGCTTAGTAGTCGACTACTCACAAGACACATTCTTTCGTGCACAAGCGTGCTTATATCAATTGTACATATCATAAGGTTAAAGCGAGATTTTATACTTGGCATATGCATCATGAATTATCTGAATCATCAAATTAAATTATTAGCATATCCTATGAGATGCAAGTCTTCTATAGGATATAGGATACATAAATCTTAACCATCCGTTTTAATTTGATGGTCAAGATCAAAACATAATTAAAACTCAATCACGTGACTAATCTCAATCAACCAGATACGTATCTCTCTCTTTCCTTGCTCGCCGCTTCATCTTCCTCGGCTTTGGGTCATCTCTCCGCTCATCCACATCTCTCGTTAGTCTCTCGGTCGTCTTTCTACTCGTCCACCGGATACATATCGTCTCGTTCATCTTCCTCTATCACACTTTTTGCTCCGATCAAATTAAAACCCTAATTCCAGGTTCAAACCCGTTTTTGATTCCTGTGAGATTTAAGTTGACAACTTCAAGATCCGGCAACGGCGTATGGTGGTAGATCTATGGTAAAACCAATTTTAAGCTAAATTTTCCTCTTGTGCCTCATCTATAGGTAAGCCCCAATTTTCTGTTTTCCTCTCATCCTATTTGAAGCCAAATTATCAAATTTAGATTTCACCATGTCTAAGTTAATACTTTGGTGCTCAAACATTTATGCTCTATAATAGGTTTATTTACTTGAAACTCTTGATTGAGTAGTATTTTTTATGCTTCATGAAGTTGACTGTTGCTAAAATTTGTGAACTTATATTTAATCTTATGTTTTCCCCTTTGTAGAGAATGAGGTAAATTAGTTATATCAGGGTTAGAAACTGCGGTTATAACACATTTGTGGTAAGTAAATGCTCATTATATTCTTTGTTTGATGATATTGGTCTATCTATAGATAGCCATTAGCTTTTGTGAAAGGAATTTCTTCACTAATGGCTTCCATGTGAATTTATTTTTTTGTCAATACTTCTATGTGGATTACCTACTAGTTTTAGTGATAGTTAATGCTCTGGCTATCATTTATTAGCACTGTCGTTTGGATGCACATGATCCTCTTTTGTGTTCTTGTTGTTCATTTTGTGTTTAGCTGCCGCTATGTATCCTGATGCACAATTTAGGATTTGGTCCGTCGTTAAAGGTTTGTAGACTGAGTTATCTCTAGGTTAGATATGTATATATTGAGATCTGATCATGAAAAATACTGTTCAGTGACAAAAAAAGGATTGGCGATGACAATAAGTTCATTAAAGCATCGAACTTCAAACATGTATTACTTCATATGTAAGTAGCCTATTAGCTCAAATGGCAGAGCATTGTGCCATTGCACAAAGATGTAGATTCGACTCCTACATAGGCTTGTTTTATTTGTTGATGGGCTATGAGTTGATTTATTTTCTCTACTTCCAAGAGTATTTGATGAATCTAGTAAAGAAAGAATATATTGCAGCTGCTAGAAAATATAAGACATGATATCACTTTAAGAGGCTTTAGGACATTTGGGGATGAATCTGAAGCAAAGACTACTGAAGGGGATGAATCTGAAGAAAAGACTATTGGAGGAGTTAAAAGAAAGGGGGGTCAGTACTATGTAGAACTACGGATATTGTTGGGATTGACTAATAGATTGTGATGCGGGTCTGAATCCGAAGATTATGAGAAATTGGTAGTACTTTCTGAAATCATTTCAAGCTCTCTTAACCAACATAAATTGTCCACAATAAGAAATTTAAGCATTTACTTTTTGAATAAATTAATAGTCAAAAAAGAGAATATCCTGTATTTTCCTTGAACCGAACAAACCTTGTATTTGCCGCGATCCAAACAAATTATGAGACACAAATGAAACGCATTAAAAACTTGAACAATTGAATCAGTCAGGGTACACATAAACTACTGAAAACAAATTAACCATGTAAAATGTACATTCAAACTTCATATCATTTATTCTTTTATTTGACAACCTTTGACCTCAAAAAGTATGTCAAAATTGCACGAAACAACAGAAGGACACAATACATGCAGGTTTAACAAAATAAAAAAACTTGTGACAAAAGTTCCCCAAATAGAGAATTTGAAAAGATACATCAAGTTCCTATTAGAAAGATAACTAAGTACTCCCACAAACAACATCTTCCATCTTATTTCTAGCATGAACTTTCCAATATCTTCAACCTGATGAGCTTCGTTGAGTTTTAAACCTAGCACATGCAATCAGAATAAACACAATTAGTCTCCTTGAAAATTAATTTTGTCAATAAGAACTAAACTTAAAAATAGGTCGTTGTATGTACCAGAGGTCACATTTTAACTTCAAACAATGTGGTCGATGAAATATATGAAGACTTCAAATGTAATAAATAATCCCTACAAGAAAAACATAGAAAAATATAAATTGATAGCGAGAACGAAACCAAATTAAGACAAGTAGAAATAAAATAATTTATATTCTTACCAAGATTTAAGGAGAGGTCTTGGTGGGGCAATTCGACTATCATGGTACTCCATTTTGTTACACATCTTACAAAGTCTTGGCTTTTTGTTGTTGTTCCATAGATTTCTCCTTCCCCTTTGATTCGTTTGCCACTTCCTTTGGTATTGACATGTTTAGGCGGTAAGATTTTAATTTTCTTGAATGGTAGATCCAATAAAAGACTCTAATTCTTGTATTTTACTTTGCTCATTATTATTGTCCATCCGCATCAAATCTTCCTCAATATTACTTATTCCTTCGTGATGCATAAATTTTTCTTCACTTCCTTTAGCCAAATTCATCATTCTATGCATTTTTCCCATAAATTAGATATTAGTTGCCTTTCATGTTCTGCTTCACAACATTCCTCCACCAAATCAGTATCCACATTAAAATCGCCTTAGTATTTGCCTTCTTTGTCCATCTATTGAGGATATAATAATTTGGAATTTCATCCAAACACTTTCCTCGTAAAATAAAAAGTATATGACAACATGGAATACCTTCTAATTCAAATATTTTGCAAGAGCAATGTACAATGTCACTTGATGCATCAGAAATAACTTGCCTTGGCCTACCACGTCCATCCGAGATTGTTGATATTGATTTGTCTCCTTCGTTTTATCATCAACCACACAATCCATACAAGCTGTCCACAATTCATTTTGAAATATGTAAAAAAATTTATGTGTATATATCTCTCGTCCATACTTCTCAATTGATTTGTTTGTTTTCAATACAAGCATTGAATTCAAACAATTGTTATCAGCTTCTAATTCCTTGTGCCTCCGAAGCTAATGCACTATCAAATCGTATCCAAACTCAATTAAACTTAAATGTTTGTTAACAAATGATCCATAAAATGAGTTTTCACTCTCGACCTAGAGGTAGTCTTGAATACCACTCAAGAACAAATCTTTAAAGTGGCCAGATCCACATGCCGGATATCATACATGTTTGCCAACCAACTATTCTTTTCTAAATCAAAATCACTAATCATGGATGCCCACATACATTCAAATTCTTTAGTCGTCTCGACGATACACACATGATTTGATTTGATTCATAAATTGAATATCACTATTCAAAGAGCAGCCTATCTTTTCGGATAATTTTTCATGATATGCCACAAACAAAATCTATGAGTGGAGGTGTCAAAACCTCTTGAATTGCTACTTTCATAGCAGATCTTGATCACACAATATACACAGCTTATTTTGTCCCATAGCATTTAGAAAATTTCTAAATAACCACACAAAAGACTCAATCTTTTCATTGGTCAAAAATGAAAAGTAATGGACTGCCTATGATGGTTAACTCCGTGAAAGGTGCAAATATCATAGCATACTTATTAGTGCTATATGTGGTGTCAAAAGAAACAACATCACCAAACACCGAGTAATTTCTTCGACAAATAGCATCAGCCCAAAAGACATTTTTCAATCTACCTTCCTCATCTAACTCATATGCAAAGTAAAACGAAGGATCTTTAGCTCTCTTTTCGTTAAAATTATCAATAAAGATATGGGCATCGAATCTTTTATTTGAGTTTTAAGTCTCGATGAAAATTTTGGAGATCTCTCGTGTGCATCCAACATCTCCGTAATCCCCATATTGTTCTTTAAGCAAATGATATGCTTTTGAGGTCCCTATATTTGCTCGATGGTATATCTTCAATAATGACTTATGCAGGATTTATTTTTCTTGCCGATCTAAAAAGTGTACCTTTCGAGGAGTAGCAAGCATATGTGTGTCCTTCATAAAATCTCACAACCTCATATTTATCATCTTCATTTCTCTTAAATGCCACTAAAGCTTTGCAACCAGATCTAGTTTCACATACTTGCTTTATCTTGGGTTTGCTTGTACATATTGCTTTCTTTCCTTTACTATTACGATCAATAAGCAATTGTGAAGTAGCATCTTCAGAGGTGCTTTTTCATTTGCATCTTTCGCCAACCTTTCTTTGAACATACATAATATTTAGACTCAATTGTCCAGTTTTCTATCTTTGCTTACGACGAGCTCAGGACACTAAAGCCAACATGATGAGCATAATTTTTATAAAAGCCTCAGCTTCTTTCAAGTTATCAAATCTCTTTCCAATAGCTGGCTTCAAGTGTTCTCGCAAGGAGGCACCCATTCTTTAGGTTACGTAAAGGGCTAGACTTTTTCAAGGCCACAGAATTTCATTTTGGTTAAGCTCCATTAAGTGATCTGAAAAGGGTAGGAAAATCAATCATCAATATAAGTGATAAATAATATCATCAACAAACACTAATGTGAAGACAGATGGGAAAGCTCGACTTTAAGAAACTTTGTCCGAAACTTTTTTATAGAAAGGATGGAGCATCCAAGATGCTCCACCCAAATTAAGAAATCTGAAATTAATTTATGATGATCAATCCTTATGATTATTCGTTGTCAAACACACAATTTAAAGCGATGAATAAGTGTTTCAAACAAGTGCAAATTCACTTAGTTTCTTGAAATTAAATTAATGAAGGTCAGTCTTTATGATCACTAAGTTTCTTAATTTTTTAAACTAAAGTACATAGTGAGAGGCTAAAGAGACAACAGAATGAGAGGCGGATAGCGATGAGCAAGAAAAGTTTTTTAACAACAAACAAAAAGAACAGGCAAAGTATCTCTTAAAGGTCTAAATGGCGTAAGCATCCAAGAGTTGTTCATCTCTTTACAGAATTGCAGTTAACAATGATCCACATTGTTAAGCGCAATTAGGCTCTTTACACAAACAACCAATAATAAACACAATTAGGCTCTTTGAGAATTAATATTCTCAATAGAAACTAAAGCTAACATATGCTCTGTATATATCCGAGACAACTCTCAAAAAAATTTAAAGTAATGGAAACGAAGGATCACCAACTCACCAAATTTCATGAAAATTTTCTCAAAATATAAAACACATAGGCTATTATTATAACCCACTAACTGGAATACACATTCAAAATTAAGATATAAGAATAAAGGGCCTAATAGCCATAAATTAAAGAAGCTATTAAATCACAAATTTATAAACAAGAAGGTATACCTTGATCCGAAAATTCCTACTGAGATAGCGATTCGAGAAAGAGAATAACGAGAGTGACGAGAGAAAGACAACCCGAGACTAACGCGAGAGATGTGGATGAGCGGAGAGATGACCCAAAGCCGAGGAAGATGAAGCGACAAGGAAAGAGAGATACGTGATCGGTTGATTGAGATTAGTCACGTGATTGAGTTTTAATTATGTTTTGATCTTGACCATCAAATTAAAACAGATGGTTAAGATTTATGTATCCTATATCCTATAGAAGACTTGCATCTCATAGGATATGCTCCGAGTTTAACATCCTAATTAAACAATTTCTTCAATTATCTCATATGTAAACCAAGTGATTATTAACACATGATAAAAACTACTTATGAACAGAGGTAAAATTTATTAAACATATTTATCTTACTTAGGTATCACAAACCTAGGGTTTAAGCATGATTAATTAACATGAAAACTCAAAGAAAACTTCACGTAATAAATCAATTATTTCATATCAAGATATCCTAGCTCTGCAGAACATATCATTAGTAAATTAAGCATATCTTTCTCTAGACAAACTCTGTTTAAGAATAGTTTCTCACTTTTGGAGACCAGATTCACATAGAAATCATTTGGCACTGGTTTGGTTTAGTTTGGAGTTTATTTGTTATCTCAAATTACCAGCTAAAAGCTACACACGCAGCAATTTTCTGCAGGACATATTATTAGTAAATTGAGTATATCTTTCTCTATACAAACTATTTTTAGAATGTATTTCTGTTCTAGAAACTAGATTCACATATCTTTCATTTGACACTATTTTAGTTTAATTTGGAGCTTATTTTCTATCTCAAAATTTTAGTTAAATATTATATATGTGCAGCAGTTTTTCCAGAAAAATATATATCACAAGATTAGTGTAGAAGAAGAGCCCCAATATTCAAATAACTAGGGTTTTCACAAGGTAGATCTTAGTTTACCAATTTAAAATGAAATTTATATTAATCCTAATCATCATGATCATTTTTCTCTCATAAACAGAAGAAAAACATGTAGATCTAACATTTATTTACAATCTAACATTAAAAATCTATTCTTTTAACCCTCCAAGTTAAGATTTAGACATGTAAATATAAATTAAAAATCTAAACTACTTATTTAACTATGGGGATGGGTTTGGATGCAAGTGATCTTGCCTTATCATGTGTGCAAGCCTTTGAAACTGATGTGAAACGACTCGTCAGCCAAACGCTTCTAGATCTCGCTTTTTCTCGCTTCTCCTCACAAGACGCTCCCAAAATCTTAACTTTAGGGATAGGGTTTGAGAGAGAGGAAGGGGCTGCTAGGGTTTGAAAATCTGATAAAAGATAATAATTTTGTGAAAACACAGGTACATATATATATGCAAACCCGAATTAAACCCGTTTGACCCGAACCAGGAAACCTAGTCGACTAGGAAAAAGACCTTCGGTATTTTGGCTATAACTTTCATATGACCTCAGAATGAGGTGATCTAAGACTTGTTGGAAATCTGTTGAAGAGAACTACAACGTTGGGCTTTTAAGTTTTTCCATATTCTAACTGTATCAATGTGTAAAACCTATAAACTCTTAACTGGTCATTATTTCCTTCTTGTGCATGATTTATGATTTGCACTCATATATACACAAATATATGTTGAATTGATCCCAAATCAATTCCTAGCATACTCAAACATTAATAAAAATGTATTTATCACCATATAACTTATTTATTATTATTTATCATAAAATATTCAAATTTTCGGGTTTTACAAAAATATATTAAATAAAAATAGAAATGTAATATTACACTTAGAAATTAGTCCAATTTTAGGTTAATCATAATGCTCTACTTAGAATTCAGTCCAATTTTAAGGTTAACTATAATGCTGGTAGATATGAGCAGATCTTAATCAGTATAGAGAAGGTCTTATTCCCTCCCAATACTTTGAAAAACAACTCATGTGGTTAGCTCCACAAATGGTCAAAATCTCGAGTTGAATATAAGCTTTCGATGTTCATGTTTGCAATCAAGACCTATGTTTAAAAATGTCATTTATTCGGTCAAAGACTTAGAACAAGGTATTATTCTTGGTACCCCTTTTATCAATCTTCTTAAACTCTTTTTGTTGAGGACGATGGTCTTCATTTTATACAAAATGGGTTTAAATATACTATTAAGTTTAACAATACACCTCAAGAAGGGTATCTCAATTAATTAATTTCTTATCTTATATAAAGAAATTTTCCTTCTAGATATTTCTAAAGAAATCAAATCGAGAAAATTGAGAAACATATTAGTGAGAAATAATTTATTAAAAGTTAAGGATATTTCATGAAAAACTTGAAAAGGAAGTTTGTTCTGAATTTCCTCATGCTTTTGATTTAGAAAAAATATGTTGTTAGCCTTCCTTATGAAAAAGGTTTTTCTAAAACAAAATTCCTACCAAAGCATGATCTATACAAACGAATCAAAGACTCATAGTGAATATGTAAACAAGAAATTTCGATCTTCAAAATAAAAATTAATTAGGCCTAGTTCTTTTCCTTGAAGTTGCACAACCTTTTATGTTGAGAATGTTGCGAACTTGAAAGAGGGGTTTCTAGATTAGTTATTAATTACAAACCTCTCAATAAAACCTTACAATGGATTTGCTATCCTATACCAAATAAACAATATCTAATTAAAAGACTTGAGGTGCAAAATATTTAAAATTTGATATGAAATCAGGATTTTGAAAGTACAGCTACAGAAGAAGATTGTTTATAAAACTCTTATTGTATATATATATATATATATATATATATATATATATATATATATATATATATATATATATATATATATATATATATATATATATATATATATATATATATATATATATATATATATATATATATATATATATATATATATATATAAATGTATATAAAACGGCTTTTACTATATATGTGTGTGTGTGTGTTTCTCAAGATTACAAAAGTAATGATCTAGTGGTTTCGCTTGAAAAATAAAGCTTTTTCAACAAAAATACAATTCCTAAGATATGCTATTGATAAAGGTACTATTTCTCCTATTCACGAGTTATTACCTTTGCTTATAAATTCCCGATTAAATCAAAGAAACTAAACAATTACAAAGATTTTGGGATGTTTAAATTATGTTTCGATTTTTATAAAGATCTTACTTTTAATAGAAAAATCCTTAACGATAGATTAAAGAAAAATTATTGAATGGACAAGGCAACCTTCAAGCGGTCAAAGAATAAAACTAAAGTAAAATCCTGTCCTTGTTTATCTCTTCCGACCCTAGCGCTTTCAAAATAGTAAAACAGGCATCTAATTTTGGTTATGGCCGTATTCTTAAACAAAAATTAATGGTAATGAAATTTTAGTTGCCTTTACTTACGGAGCTTGGAATGACACTAGAAGGAATTATTCAACAATTAAAAAGGAGATGCTTGCTATTGTTCTTTTAGTTAATAAGTTTCAAGGTGACTTATTGAATCAAAAATTTTTACTAACAGTAGATTTTATGTCCTAAATATGTTATCAATAAAGATGTTCAAAACTTGGCATCTAAACAAATATTTGCTAGATGGCAAGCTATTCTTGCTATTTTTATTTTGAGATAGAATTTATTTGTGGAAATAATAACAATTTACCTAATTTTCTCTCGGAGAATTTTTATAAGGATATGATACTATTAAAATTTGATCAACAAAGGAATGTTAAACTTGAAGAAATGAGATCTTTCAAAACTTCCTTAATACATAACAAAAGGAAGCATATTGTACTTTTCATCCGAGATCTATGAATAAACTTATCATCCTTGATAATTCGATCGAATTTATTAGTGGAAATGACAATAAAGTTTCTTCCAAAAGATTATTATTATGTTCCCACAATGTTTGGAAAAACTACTCATTATTATGATAAAAGTCTTAAAGAAATAGAAAGTGCATTTGCTCATCATAAATATAGAGGAAAAGAACCAAGGTATTCCCGATTAAGAATATATCATATTATTCCATTAAATGAATGGAACTCATATGGAAACCCCGATGCTCCTCAAGATTTAGAGAAAAACTCAAATTGGTCCTTAGCAATACAACTATTGGGATTACTAAGCGGCTTGGGAACATGTTACGTATATTTAAAATCATCTTGGAAAACATATATGGTGGATACGATTTATGAATTAGATGAGTCTACCAAATTGATTTATTGAAACCTTCTAGGCTAAATTTGGAGCCATTAAAGAAATAATGCCAACTGAAATCCTTAAAAATAAAAAATACTTATCTTCTCACGATATCCTTCAAATATCAATGGAATATGATCTTCCTTGGATTATGCAATGGGATTGGGACTCTATTATAAAAGATAATGATGTTCTACTATCTTATTTTGCCGAATCGATAAAATGGTAAGATCATTGGAACATCATAAATTATCTAAGTGGAAGAAAAATTTCCTTATTTCCTGACTACTGCTTAGAGTATGGAATAAAATCTAATCCTAAGAAATTCGATATGAAGGCTATACAAGAAAATCTATATGAGAAATATGCACTGCAACATCTGTATGCATGTGAAGAAAAGTTAAAGCCACTTGTTTATGATGAGTTGCTAATGCTACTCGCTCTAATGGATAATAACACTGGGTCAACCACTTCAGAACCAGCTGAGATATCGGAACTTGCTATGCTAAAGTGTTCGTCTACTAATCAAGATGACACTACTATGGATTTTGAATAGAACAATGACGACGAATGTTATGGGCTTATATGATATTCCCTGACAGCAAAAGATGATTAATATTAACGACTTAAAATTCAAGTCAATTATTTGAACAAAATATATTTTAGCAGTTAAAGATAATAAAACTTTGATGCAATTTTGATCCACGACTAAACAGAAGCGACTATCAACAACTACAAACGAAATGACAATTTCATTGAAGAGACGCATACAATATGCCATCAATCATTCTACTTTGGACTCTTACCATGGATACTTTTGCATGAAGAAATGCATGGCTCCTACCTACCTATTCTAAAAGGGTTCTCTATAACCTAGTTTCATGATAGGTTTTGAAAAAATTATCCTTGTGGGTCTCACACATCATGACAAGGCAACTAAGAATAGAATCATGAGAAACTCTATAAATAGAAGTGAATGTCATGAAGTTGATGGAGGCTTTTGTAGAGTCTGAGAGAAAGAAAACTCAAGCTTCCTTTCTTGTTTTTCTTCTTAAATTTATGAGTAAATGAGTTTTGCTTTGAAGTTTTCTTTTGAGTGTTTGTAAGATGAGAGATTTGAGTGTGTAAGTGTGTAAGCTATGTATTACTACTACTACTACTCCGATGCTGGCTAGTTCATCTCCCAGCTAGTTTATGTAAGCTGCTTTGGTATGTAAGTTTGTGTTCTATCAATATTACTACCTAGTTTGTGTTTGATTTTTATGATCTATTAATAGTATTGTTCTTCATTTTCTTTTAGCTTCCATGGTTTATTTTCTTGCTTCTATTTTCACTGTTTCCTGATGTACATGTAAACGAAGAAGAAGATATAGCTATAAATAGTATCTATATCCTCTCTTCCGTCCATTCTATATTCCCCACATGCTAGCTTTATCGTATCAAGGCTAAAACAATCCGGGTAACGATTGGTATACACACACATACACACAAACACACAAATACATACATATATACACATACGTGTGTGTGTGTGCGTATGTGTGTGTGTGTATGAGGCCACTGGGTATAATCTGACAGCCTATTTTGTAAAATGGGCTGCCAGCTCTATGACATGTAAGCCCCTCAAGTGAAGTGACTGCCAGGGGGCTCACATGTTAATGGTGACGACCCATTTGCATATATATATATATATATATATATATATATATATATATATATATATATATATATATATATATATATATATATATATATATATATATATATATATATAAAATGTGTGTGTGTATGTATCTATCTATATACATATATATCCGTCCATACTATATTCTTCATATGCTAGCTTTATCGTATCAAGGCTAAAATAGTCCTCATAACGATTGGTATCGAGCCAAGTTAGCCGATGGAGGAGTCGGCCTAACAGAAGGAAAATATACTCACGACTCTCAGGTGTATATCCTGCTAATAATATTTCATGAAACAACTCATGCCTTGTATGCCTAGAACTACAATAAAATAATTCTATATATGTGTAGTAAAAACTACCGCAATGTTGTATGCTTGAATTCCAACGACTTAAAATTTAAGCTTCCTATAATTTATGCTTCAAAGCTTACATTGACATAATTTGCTCTTATATTCTAGTTTAATCTAGAATTTTTAAGCACATTTTAGAGTTCTTTCTGAGTTCTCTTTTTACTTGCTGTAGTCGCGATTTACACAGCTTTGTCCTGTGTTTATCCGGTATTGTTGACTGGTAAGGTTATTTCAAACTATTTGAGAAAACTTTTATTTTCTCAATATCGAGCTTTTTTAACTTTGCTTCTTTTCTAAGACTTTTTTTCCTTAACTAGTGGTCGCAGTTTACATGGTTTTCGCGTGTTAGCCAAGAGTGCGTCTAGGGCTCCTCTATCCGCATTTATCCCCTTTTGTTGACAGTTTGGATTTTAGTGTCTTTTTTAAGATGCCTAAGTTTTTAAGCTATCTTTCATCAGATAAAAAGAATCCTTATGTTAAGACTATGTCTGTAAAAAATTAAGAATCTCTAAATTATGAAATCATTGACCAAAGTATTCAAAATTGGAAAATGCCCAAAGTCAATACTAATGATATTTATTGTAAAGAAAGTTTTAAACTAAAACTACATATCATGTTGAAACTATTGACAAGACAAAAATAGTAACCTCTCACGAAGAAAAGTTACAACTACTTAGTGATAAAAATATTAAAAAATCATCAAGATCCTACTCTTAAATTCCTTCATCTTGGCCTTGTTCAAGTATCCATTAGGCCTCTTACTAGAAATGGTCTTAACACCTTAGTCCTTGTTTGCCTACGTGATGGTAGATTCTTTATTTTTCAGACTCTTTAATTGGATTAATTGAGTCAAGTTTAAACAATGATCCTATCTTTTTTTTAATGCTTTTCCAAATTTCTCTGTTTCTTTATCAGACCCTAGAATTCTTAAAGTCTTAACTTTGAATCTTCAAACTTCTAGTTTTAACATGGATTTCAACTCTGAAAGTACAGCTTTGACCTATAGGATATGCTACAAAGCCATGAATACTCTTACACCATTAGCAAATGTTAACCCTGAGAAAGGAGCTACTACTTTGTTTCTCACTCATGCTAAAAATAATCTAATTGTTCCAAAGATCTTAATAGGGAATGACATACGACTTCCTACTATTTGGAAATTAAATCAAGTAATAGATTCAAAGCTACCTGAAAATTTTAATTTATAAAAAATTGTTGAACATCCTAATGGTGACGTAGAAGTCAACCTTTCTTCTTTTAGAAAGATCACTCTTGAATCATCCGATGAGCATTAAGCCCCTTAGTTTCTTCAATTCCTACTCAAGAAACGAATTCTCTAAAAATAAAAACTAATAGGAATTAAATATAACCTTGAGCCAATGCCATTTATGATGATCCCGATCCATCGGATTAAGTATTAATGCTTCTAGATATGAAAAACTATCACAAACCAGATTTTTATAACACCTTTCACTCCCCAAACTTTCATTGAGAACATCAAATTAGGGAATAACAAGCCTTCTAAACTGAGTGAAAAACGAGTAATCTTATTGAAAAATTAACTAAAAGATTAAAAGACATGTCTCTAAATAAAAGTCCGACCATAAATGTTTTATCTGAATTTGAATCCTAGTTCAATGATATATCGGCTATAAATCGGATCATAATAACCCTTTGCAAATTCAAAATATTAAAACCACCATTATAACCCAAGAAATTATTACGGAAGACCCACTTCTGCTGATATGCAATTTGAATAAATAACTGATTATCATAAAACAAATTTTGATGGAAATTTTCTTATTGAGTAGAATCTTGATGGTTACACTGAATATCAAACCATACATCTGTTACAAGAAATGTTTATTTACGCTAACGCTTGTAGACAATAAGGTAACACTGAAAAAGACATTGCAAGTATGACAATAATTTACCTAAGTACTAATCCTCCCTCTCGAGTCGACGTGTGTCCCAGTCAATACTAATCAGCAGTCGACTCACCCGGCCGAGGCTGACTCGGATAGTATGGGCACTCGTCCCTTGCTGAGGAGGGCCGAGTCGGGACAAGCTCTCGCTTGACCTCATCATTTGAGTCGACCCCCCTCATTCACTCAAGGCCAGGTCGACAACTTGTGAGGCTGTCACTCTAGAATCGAAACGCCCCTCGTTTTAATTAGCCTGCAATCCTCACACAAGAGTCGAGGCGACGGCAGCTCAAGATCTTCTCTGACGTCAGCAACGTCACATCTGAAGAGACTCTTTAGCACCCCTCATAAATGCACCTTGGGACCCGGCCAGCTACAGTTCTATTTCACTCCGACTTGGCTACCCCAAGTTCTAGAGAAAGGGGCCAGTATTATGACAATAATTTACCTAAATACTAATCCTCCCTCTGGAGTCGACGTGTGTCCCAGGTCAATACTAATCAACAGGTCAGCTCACCCCAGCCAGGGCGACTCGGATAGTGTAGGCACTCGTCCCTTGCTAAGGAGGGCCGAGTTAGGACAAGCTCTCACTCGACCTCATCATTTGAGTCGACCCCCCTCATTCACTCAAGGCCAGTCGACAACTTGTGAGGTGTCACTCTAGAATCGAAGCGCCCTCGTTTTAATTAGCACGCAATCCTCACACAAGAGTCGGCGGCGGCAGCTCAAGATCTTCTCGGCGTCGACAGCGTCACATCTGAAGAGACTCTTTAGCACCCCTCATAAATGCACCTTGGGACCCGGCCAGCTCTGATTCTATTTCACTCCGACTTGGCTACCCCAAGTTCTAGAGAAGGGCGATATTATGACAATAATTTACCTAAATACTAATCCTCCCTCTGGAGTCGACGTGTGTCCCAGGTCAATACTAATCAACAGGTCAGCTCACCCGGCCCAGGCTGACTCGGATAGTGTAGGCACTCGTCCCTTGCTAAGGAGGGCCGAGTTAGGACAAGCTCTCACTCGACCTCATCATTTGAGTCGACCCCCCTCATTCACTCAAGGCCGGGTCGACAAAAAAGGGCGGTACTTATCGCCCAGCTCACAGAGCAGAATCGAGAGGTGGTTTGTCCTTGAACTCCGCACCAATAGCTGGCCATCATCATCATTACTCAGGCCACGAGTCTCCATGACTCATCACCCTCCATGTCTCTTTAGTCGCCATCACATCAGATCAGTAGTGACTCATCTCATTTGTAGTCGATACCTGTAAGCTATCTGCCGATTCAGTTACATGTATGGACTCGGCCGAAGTTATGCATCTACCCCTCTCAGCTGGGTATATATAGGCTCATCGCCTACTAAAAAAAGGGCCCCTCGAGCTTGCCAGCCCTCACGGGGCCGGGTAAGCCATCTCTGGCTAATTAATACAATCTCTACACATTCAGAACTTATTCAGTTTATTGGTTCCCCACTCAAGCTCTATACTGACTTGATCGTCGGAGGAATCACTGGAGAACCCAACTCTGGCCCTCTAACGTACTTGTAGTTTTGCAGAACTCTTATTCCTAGCAGGGGATCGACCATCTAAGGTGAAGGGACCCCTACGTCTTATGCATCGACTCTAAGTGTCATCGCTGATTTGGGATTATCCTCTAATCTCGCTGCTGAGGCCTAGGACATCAACAGTATGTGTTCCTCTTTTTCTGGCAGCTACAAGGCTGGTGGGATCGTTATCTCACTACAACAGAGAGAAACTTCATACTAAATAACTATAAACAAAATCATCTATGAGAACCAATTCTTGATGAAAATGGACATTAGTTTAGTGATGCGGTTTACACTTACTCCTTTCTATTTATCATTATTTTATTGGTTTAGCTCATATCCTTCAAGATAAGGTTAGAGAACGATTAATGAATTTCAGGTGTAAAACTCTTACAAATTTTAAATGGTATAAAGATATTTTTCTTTCTAAAGTTTACCAGTGACATGACTGTAATAATCCTATTTGGAAAGAAAATTTTATTTTGGGTCTTCCACCTTTGTTTGTCGAGAGAGTGAGAGAATCCCTTACGAGCAGTACAATGGACAAATACCTTATGCTCACATTCCTTTTGGAGAATTAATCCAAAGAGTAAACACTTGTTGGCTTAAGGTCGTGTAATGATGTTAAAATTAAAAGCTAATTAAAAATCGAATCTTTTGGGTAAAAAGAGTTAGGAGATTTTGTTATCAGTTCCATCTTTAAATGGAAAACCTAAGAATTAAAATAAACATAAGAATTACTGAAAAAACACAAAAACATAGAACTAATAAAATGACGAAAGAAAACCCCTAAAAGAAAGTTTTCAAAAATTTCAAAATAATAATAATAATAATAACAATACAAAAATTTCTACATGTTATAAGTGTAAAAGAAGGGACATTATGCTAATAAATGTTTTCAAATGGACCTAAAATAAAAGTTAATGAACTTCATTTAGAATCTAAAGATCTTACTACGTAAGAAATTGATAAGTTCATTAATGCTTTAAAACTTAGTGATGACGATGATTCATCAAATTATGATGATGAGTGCAACAATCTTTGCACTTGTTATAATGAAGATAGCTTTCAATCCGCTAAAACTCTTCGGGAACTTTTGAGTTAAATATTTTAACCAAACATGAATAATTTATTCTTGATACCATAGATGCGATCAACGATCCACGAGAAAAAAACCCAATTAACTAAGTATCTTGAAATAACTAAGAAAAAAGGACAAAAATTCAGTAAAAGCTATTGATGAAAAGAAGAGTAATGAACACTACACGTTCTCTAAAATTTAAAATAGAATTCAAAATGAAAAAAAGTAAAATAAATATCAAAGAACTTGAAAGGAACAGAGTACTATGAAGATACAAATTCTTGATCTCATGCAAAAGATAAAAAATCTGGAAACATACTTAGAAAATAAAAATGCAGAAGAGTTTGAAAGCAAACATACTTAGAAACATACTTTGAACATGAAGAAACCTCCATGATAATGAATTTATAAATTTCATAGAAATATCGTTGAAAAGAAATGGAGGTGTAATATTATGCTCAACATTATGGATGAATACTCTATCTAACATACTCTTTGATTGACACTGGAGCGGATGTAAATTATATTAGAGAAGATCTTATCCCTTTTAGATTTTATGAAAAACATCTCATCCGGTTAGCGCTAATGGGCATGCTCTTAAGGCAAGATATAAACTTACTAATACTTATATTTGCAATGGAGGTCTAAAATTAAAACTTCCTTTGTCTTATTTAAAGACCTCAAGCAAGGCACTATTTTAGGAACTCCTTTTGTTAATAATCTAAAGCCTTTTATTGTTGATGATCATGGCATTCATACAAATGCTAGTAATCTCAATGTTTCTTTCTGGTTTAATAAAGAACCACAAGATATATTAGTTAATCATCTATTTTTGCCTTACATTACAAAGAAAAATTTATAAATGCTCTTTTAATACGAAGTTGAGGTTAATAATAATATAGAAGTTGAGATTAATAATCATCCGAATCCTTCAATAAGACAATTCTTAATAACAAAAGAGTATCTGTTTCTCTTATATAAAAGAATTTTCTCAAATAACTTTCGATAATAGATACTTTGACATACCTATCCAAATGGATGAAAATCTTTTATCTCTCTATAAAGAAGAAATTGAGTAGCCAAATAAAGATAATATAGTAAAAATTCTTAGGATACACTCTAATGTTAATTATGTACAAGGAGTTTCTAGTCAAATTATTGATTATAAAAGGTCAAATAATCTTGTATGGGTAAATTACCGGTACCAGAATATCAAATTAATAATATTATACATGGAAAAATATTTTCAAATTTTTATATAAAAATAGGATTTTGGCAAATGCAAGTATTAGAAAAAAATAAATTAGAAACCGTTCCTCCATCCCCTTTTCCTTTTATACTTGGAGATGAAGGCCTCCGAGGTATACTTACTTTCAACAAGAATATCTAAAGTTCTTGGAATATTATTTGTATGAATGTTGAGATTTTCTTATTTTAGTGCCAAAGGTAATAATGCTCTTTTCAAGAAATTTTGACAAACATTGAAAACAATTAGAAATATTTTTTCAATATTTTAATAAAATATTAAACTCAAATAAAGACTTTAAAATTTTTGCAAGAGAAGGATATCTCATCAAGCTTCAACCTCATAAGTTAAAGGAAAATTCTATCGCTCAAACCAAGTGACATCTACTTGCTCAACTGAAGCACCTTCCTTAAAAAGTTAAAATTTTTCTATGATTAAGGATTACAATCCACTAATTATATGCTTATCAATGATCTATGGAACAACATATGTGCTCAAGTAAACAAGCAAATCGAGTTTATATGACTCATTGAGTCCATCTTTTAAAAGAAAAAAATAAACAATATAATGAATAAAATAATTAGATCTGAGAAAGATTTATAGATCTTTCAACTGAGATTAGTTATCTCTATCCTTATTCTCATAAGGTAGCATCAACATGTAATGAGATGTTTAAAATTCTTGAAGAACCAGAATATATTCAAGAAAATAGATGCAGAGAACATCTAAACAGAGAGAAATTATGGTCAAAGTTAAATATTCGCCTCAAGACATTCAAAATATTTTTAACTAAAAGGTCAAGAAGACAATATTATTCTCCTTCTAAAAGTGCACAAGGAGTTCACAATTCTTATAGAATATAACTCTCCTAGATTTGTTGTAAATCTTCATGACGTTCCCATGGTTATACCTCATATAGAAGCAAGAATTGTCTCGAATTGAGAATTACAAGGGATCCCCATTTTTCTACAATCTAACGAGGTTTAAAGGATTACCACCATTGTCAAAATAGCTATTTTCCTATCTCCAATAAGTCTTGCGCATCTTCAATTCAACATCAACTGCTACATTATATGAGAAGCGGTTTTGAATATTTTCCAAGTCTGAGACATGGGAGATTCCTCTGATCTCGGGACTTCATTTCTATAATTGGTTCTAAGAAGAATGCTACGATATAGGGTTGGATCATTTCAAGACTACCATCCACTTCTTCAAAAACTTGAATATTTGATCGAAGATTATGCATATTATATGACGATGGGCTTCAAATCATATGTACAAATATTAAGAAGGAGAAGTTTCTCATATAAGAGCAAAGAAAAGCGGTCATAGAACGATGGATAACTAACCCACCAATTAGTCTAGAAACAAGAGAGGTATATGATGTTTTATGGCTAAGGCATATCAAGAAAAAAGTTTATTCTCCAAGTGGTGTATCTGTTGATAGTGATTTAGTAGAGGAAATAACTCATAGATGAGAAAATATTTGGTATGCCATTAAATCATGGTAAAACTCTGAACTATGATTAATATTAACGACTTAAAATTCAAGTCGATCATTTGAACAGAATATATTTTAGTAGTTAAAGATAGTGAAACTCTAATGCAATTTTGATTCACAGCTAAATAGGGAGCGGCTATCAACAACTACAGACAAAATGACAATTCCAACTGACGAAACTGGATATAGTATAATGTCAATAGTTCTATTTTGGATTCTAACATTGGATACTTTTGCATAAAGAAATTTGTGGCTCCTACCTACCTATGCTAAAAATGGTACTCTGTAACCAATTTTCATGATAGGTTTTAAAAAAATATATCATTGTGGGTCTCACACATCATGACAAGGCATCTAATAATAGTATCATGAGAAACTCAATAAATAGAAGTGAAGGGCATGAAGTTGGGGGAGGCTTTTGTGAGAGAAAAGAGAAAGAAAACTCTAACTGCTTCCTTTGTTGTTTTCTTAAATTTGTGAGTGAGTGAGTTTTTCTTTGATGTTTTCTTTTAAGTATTTGTAAGATAAGAGTATACGTGTGTAAGGTGTGTACTACTACTACTACACCGGTTGTTGGCTAGTTCATCTCTCAGCTACTAGTTTGTGTAAGCTATTTCGGTATGTAAATTTGCTTGCTATCAATATTATTACCTAGTTTGTATTTGATTTTTATGTTCTATTAGTAGTATTTTTCTTCATTTTCTTTTAAGATTGTTTATTTTCTTGCTTTTATTTTTTAATGTTTCTTGATATACATGTAAATAAAGAAGAAGATATAGCTATAAACAGTATCTATATCCTCTCCTCCATCCATACTATATTCCCCATATGCTAGCTTTGTTGTATCAAGGCTAAAATAGTCCTGGTAATTATTGGTATCAGAGCCAAGTTAGCCGGTGGAGGAGTCAATCGGCTGTAAGGAAAACATATCCTCAGCTCTCAGGTATATATCCCTGCTTAATAATATTGCTTGAAATAACTCATGCCTTGTATGCCTACTTGAACTACAATAAAATAATTATGGATATTTGGAGTAAAAAACTACTGCAATATTGTATGCTTGAATTCCAACAGCTTTAAATTTAAGCTTCTTATAATTTATGCTTCAAAACTTACATTGATATAATTTGCTCTTATATTCTAGTTTAATCCAGAACTTTTAAGCACATTTTAGTGTTCTTTCTTAGTTCTCTTTATATTTGCTGTAGTCACGACTTACACAGCTTTGTCCTGTGTTTATCTGGTGTTGTTGACTGGTGAGGATATTGCCAACTATCTGAGAAAACTTTTATTTGCTTAATATCTAGCTTTTTTACTTTGCTTCTTTTCTAAGAGTTTATTTTCTTAACTAGTGGTCGCAGTTTACACAGTTTTCGCCCGTAAGCCAAGAGTGCGTCTAGGGTTCCTCTATGCGTGTTTATTCCCTGCTGCTGACAGGTTGGGTTTTAGTGTCTTTTTTAAGATGCTTAAGTTTTTAAGCTATATTTCTTCAGATAAAAAGAATTATTATGTTAAGACAGTAAACTCTCACACTAAAAATTATGTCTTTCTAATGATAAAGAATTTCTTAAAAATAAAAGACACAGAGATATTAAAACAATCCTAAATCAACTAGTATTAATGTTATTAATAATTTTGATGATAAACCTCCTTCTTAAATTGTCAAAGAATTTCTAAGAAAAGATTTTAATTCTTCTAAAAATCAAGGCAAAAGTAGTGGTTTTCAAACTTATGAAGAGGATTTTAGATTATCTATTCGAGCCTTGTATTATGATTGTATGTGTATTATTAAACAAAATATATTTTTTCTTATGGTATGAAGTTATATATCTACAAGATTTAAAAATTTTCATAAATATTTACCTGTTGAAAATAATGCTTTTGTGCTGAAAAGAATTTCTAATATATTGAAAAGAGATAAAAATAAGGAAATGGAATCTTTACATCCACCCATTGAACCAATTAAAAATGAAACAAAAAATGTTAAAACTATGCCTATCAAAACTCTAGAATCTTCTAGTAGCTTAGCTAGACAAGATAATATTTCTCTTGTGATGAATAGAATAATTTTGCCAACATTCACCTTTAGGCAATAGGCAAACAATTTGATAGCATTGAAAATATGCTCATAGATATTAAAAACCCATTATCAACCAAATATTTATACCACCTTTTACCCCTCACACTTTTACTGAGAACATTAACTTAGGAAATACCAAACCTTTTAAACTCGGGGAACAAATGAATAATCATTCAGAAGAACTCGTTAAAAGGTTGAAAGATATGTCTATGAATAAATCTCCTGCTATTAATGTTTTATCAGGCCTCGACTCTCAATTTGATGACATATCTGACTATAAGTCATATCATTATTTTGGAAAACCTTTACAAATTCAGAGTATTAAAAATATCCTCACTCTTCTAATAACACAATAAATTATTATAGGAGATCCACTCCTGCTGATATGCAATTTGAAGAAATTGATAGTCATACAACAAGTTTCGATGGTAATTCTCTTGTTGAATGGAATCTTGATGGTTACACTGAATAACAAACAATACATCTTTTACAAGAAATGCTTATCTATGCCAACGCCTATAGACAACAAGGTAATCCCAAAAGATATTGCAAGTGGTTTGTGTTCATCTTTTTCTGGTCAATTACAAAGTTGGTGGGATCGATATCTCACTGAAGTAGAAAGAAATAACATTTTAAATATTCATAAACAAAATCAACTAGGAGAACCAATTATTGATAAAGAAGGACACTATCTTAGTGATGCAGTCTACACCTTGCTCCTTTCTATTTATCATCATTTTGTTGGTTTAGGTCATAACCTTCGTGGATAAAGTTAGAGAACATCTTATAAATTTTAGATGTAAAACCCTTACAGACTTTAAATGGTATAAAGATGTTTTTCTTTCAAAAATCTACCAACTACATGATTGTAATAATCCCATTTGAAAAGAAAATTTTATTTTTGGCCTTCCATCTTTATTTGCCGAAAAGGTAAGAGGATCCCTTAAAGAACAATGTAACGGTCAAATACCCTATGATCAAATTCCTTTTAGAGAATTAGTCCAAAGAGTCAATACAATTGGTTTAAGACTTTGTAATGATGTTAAAATTAAAACCAATTAAACAATCTAAGAATTTTGGGTAAAAAAGAATTAGGATATTTTTGCTATCAGTTCAGTCTCCAAATGAAAACCCACGAATTAAAAGTCATAGAAAAAGACAAAGGAATAAGAATAATAAATATGCAGAAGAAAAATCCTCAAAAGAAAATTTTTCTAAAAAGATCAAACATAAAAATAATAATAAAATTCCTACATGTTATAATGTAAGAAAAAGGGGCATTATGCTAATAAATATTTTCAAAAGACTTAAAAAGAAAGTAAACAAGATAATATTAAAATCTAAGACTTTACTAAAGATGAAATTAATAAACTTATTAATGCTCTAAATCTTAAAACAAAAATAGTTCATCCATTGATGAGTGTGACAAGTTTGCACTTGTTATGAAGAAAATAGTTCTGAATCACCTATGGAGTCTCCTAATAAATTTTCTAAATTAAATATTTTAGATGAACATGAACAATTTATTCTTAACATTATTGATGCTATTACGAGATCCACAAGAAAAAGAATACAATTAACTAAATATCTTGAAATAACTAAAAGAAATGAAACAAATCCAAGCAATACACTTCTTTACAAAATAACAAAAGGGCATCTGTTGAAGAAAAGAAACAAATCCAAGCAGTACACTTCTTTACAAGATAACAAAAGGGCATCTATTGAAGATCTCAAAAGGGAACAAGGAGAGGTAAAATTTGAGCTTAAAAATCTTAAGCAAGAAATACAAATCTTAAAATCTTAACCAAATTCTATAGAATATTCCAATAAATCAATCAACATTGTAGAAAAATGTGATGCCCCTAGTTTCAACAAGGCTGCAGTCCAAGGTGAAACCAAGGATGTCAAACCTGCCATGCACCCACACAGTGCAATAACATATTTCACTAATCACAGTAATATCCTCTAGTGGAGTCAAAAGAAGTGTAGGTACAAAACATGCAAAATAAAGAAAATAAATACAATAGACATGATGAAGAAAGATATCTCATAAATAAAATCATGTCTCAACTTATTAAACTGAGATATAACAGATCTCTAAAATAAATGTTAAATATTTCGATATGAGTCAACTGAAAATGTAACTAAGGCTTACTGCCTTTACAATATGAAAATAAAACTCTCTAATGTCTGAATGAAACTACAAAACTACAGTGGAGCCTCAAATGGTAAAATCATGTGACGGCGACTATGCTAGAACTTCGTCATCCTGCGTCTCTCCGAAACTTTGAGCTGCCTGAAAGAGAAATTTAAAACAAAAATAATAACAATAAGAGCATCAGAGCGCTATAGCAAGATCACCTCCATCCGCCCCATGAGAAGGGCTACTAGATGAAGTGGAGGCTCTATCTATTAAGCATAGTCTACCTAAATCATTTTCCCCGTATCTAATGGAATTAATTTTTAGACACCTACAAATCGAGGCGTGAATGCGTCGGCGAAATAATCCAAACAAGAAAACCCTCATGTATATACCATATATCCCGAATTGTAAACATCTAAATATTAATACCGAACTAACAATAAATAATCTAAATGAATCAACAATTAGAAATACACAACACGAGACTGGTATGTCGAGCCAAATAATCCAAATAAGGAAACCCTCATGTATATACCATATGTCTCAAATTGTGAATCGCTAATCACTGATCCCAACCTGAGAAAATAAAGAAAAGAGCAATAAAGAGAATAAAGACATCAACATATCAGTATTCATAATATCTCCCACTATCACTAGGAAGATAGAATGAATATCAGCATAAATCCGGTGTACTTTCAAATATAAAGTACCATCGTCTATATGTTTTAATAGCGAGTCAAAATATAACTGGCATCCGCCAATGACTCAGGCTATCAATTAACTATCTCCATATAATCCTCGTGTAAGATTCTATTACATAGCATTATCATGCTAACGGACTACCCCGTAGGTATCCTAAGCGATGTACCGCGGCTCATTAGTCTCATCGTGATCTCGGTCGTAACATGAGTGCGGAACGGCCTACCATATAGGTATCCAAATAGACGGCTCACAAGCCTCATTGCACCCTCGTGTGGACGGACTGCTATACAAAGCATCCAAACCCGACTCAATGGCCTGTACATATGGAATATCGACGCACTACCCCACGTGAGGCTCGAAATAGCCCATCAACGATATCCATATCGTGTATAAACCGTGTATATCTGGAATATCGACGCACTACTCCATGTAGTATTGAGCTGTGCCCATCAACAATATCCAACGTGTGTATAAATAACTCCAACTCAAGTGTAATCAACTCAACACTTGTCAAATTCCCCTTTGGGATACTCATATGTGTACTACAACACTATTCAGGTGTACTCGTGTGTATGCTACTACACTATTCGTGAATTTACGAGTAAGGAAGTGCGGCTCAAACCCGCAAACATATCTCCAACAGATGCAAAACAAAAAGTTAGGCAACAGCCTTAGTAGTCGACTATTATGAACATTAGTCGACTACTCTGTCAAGACACACATTCTTTCGTGCACAAAGCGTGCTTATATCAATTGTACATATCATAAGGTTAAAACGAGATTTTATACTTGGCATATGCATCATGAATTATCTGAATCATCAAATTAAATTATTAGCATATCCTATGAGATGCAAGTCTTCTATAGGATATAGGATACATAAATCTTAACCATCCGTTTTAATTTGATGGTCAAGATCAAAACATAATTAAAACTCAATCACGTGACTAATCTCAATCAACCGGATCATTATCTCTCTCTTTCCTTGCTCGTCGCTTCATCTTCCTCTATCACACTTTTTGCTCGATCAAATTAAAACCCTAATTCCGGTTCAAACCCGTTTTGATTCTGTGAGATTTAAGTTGACAACTTCAAGATCCCAACCCGAGAAAATAAAGAAAAGAGCAATAAAGAGAATAAAGACATCAACATATCGTATTCATAATATCTCCCACTATCACTAGGAAGATAGAATGAATATCAGCATAAATCCGGTGTACTTTCAAATATAAAGTACCATCGTCTATATGTTTTAATAGCGAGTCAAAATATAACTGGCATCCGCCAATGACTCAGGCTATCAATTAACTATCTCCATATAATCCTCGTGTAAGATTCTATTACATAGCATTATCATGCGCAACGGACTACCCTGTAGGTATCCTAAACAGTGTACACGGCTCATTAGTCTCATCGTGATCTCAGTGCGTAACATGAGTGCGGAACGGCCTACCATATAGGTATCCAAATAGACGGCTCACAAGCCTCATTGCACCCTCGTGTGGACGGACTGCTATACAAAGCATCCAAACCCGACTCAATGGCCTGTACATATGGAATATCGACGCACTACTCCATGTAGTATTGAGTCATGCCCATCAACAATATCCAACGTGTGTATAAATAACTCCAACTCAAGTGTAATCAACTCAACACTTGTCAAATTCCCCTTTGGGATACTCATATGTGTACTACAACACTATTGGTGTACTCGTGTGTATGCTACTACACTATTCGGTGTACTCGTGTGTATGCTACTACACTATTCGTGAATTCTGAGTAAGGAAGTGCGGCTCAAACCATAAACATATCTCCAACAGATGCAAAACAAAAGTTAGGCAACAGCCTTAGTAGTCGACTATTATGAACATTAGTCGACTACTCTGTCAAGACACACATTCTTTCGTGCACAAACTGTGCTTATATCAATTGTACATATCATAAGGTTAAAACGAGATTTTATACTTGGCATATGCATCATGAATTATCTGAATCATCAAATTAAATTATTAGCATATCCTATGAGATGCAAGTCTTCTATAGGATATAGGATACATAAATCTTAACCATCCGTTTTAATTTGATGGTCAAGATCAAAACATAATTAAAACTCAATCACGTGACTAATCTCAATCAACCAGATACGTATCTCTCTCTTTCCTTGCTCGTCGCTTCATCTTCCTCGGCTTTGGGTCATCTCTCCGCTCATCCACATCTCTCTCTCGTTAGTCTCTCGGGTCGTCTTTCTACTCGTCCACCAGATACATATCGTCTCGTTCATCTTCCTCTATCACACTTTTTGCTCCGATCAAATTAAAACCCTAATTCCAGGTTCAAACCCGTTTTTGATTCCTGTGAGATTTAAGTTGACAACTTCAAGATCCGGCAACGGCGTATGGTGGTAGATCTATGGTAAAACCAATTTTAAGCTAAATTTTCCTCTTGTGCCTCATCTATAGGTAAGCCCCAATTTTCTGTTTTCCTCTCATCCTATTTGAAGCCAAATTATCAAATTTAGATTTCACCATGTCTAAGTTAATACTTTGGTGCTCAAACATTTATGCTCTATAATAGGTTTATTTACTTGAAACTCTTGATTGAGTAGTATTTTTTATGCTTCATGAAGTTGACTGTTGCTAAAATTTGTGAACTTATATTTAATCTTATGTTTTCCCTTTGTAGAGAATGAGGTAAATTAGTTATATCAGGGTTAGAAACTGCGGTTATAACACATTTGTGGTAAGTAAATGCTCATTATATTCTTTGTTTGATGATATTGGTCTATCTATAGATAGCCATTAGCTTTTGTGAAAGGAATTTCTTCACTAATGGCTTCCATGTGAATTTATTTTTTGTCAATACTTCTATGTGGATTACCTACTAGTTTTAGTGATAGTTAATGCTCGGCTATCATTTATTAGCTTGTCGTTTGGATGCACATGATCCTCTTTTGTGTTCTTGTTGTTCATTTTGTGTTTAGTGCCGCTATGTATCCTGATGCACAATTTAGGATTTGGTCCGTCGTTAAAGGTTTGTAGACTGAGTTATCTCTAGGTTAGATATGTATATATTGAGATCTGATCATGAAAAATACTGTTCAGTGACAAAAAAAGGATTGGCGATGACAATAAGTTCATTAAAGCATCGAACTTCAAACATGTATTACTTCATATGTAAGTAGCCTATTAGCTCAAATGGCAGAGCATTGTGCCATTGCACAAAGATGTAGATTCGACTCCTACATAGGCTTGTTTTATTTGTTGATGGGCTATGAGTTGATTTATTTTCTCTACTTCCAAGAGTATTTGATGAATCTAGTAAAGAAAGAATATATTGCAGCTGCTAGAAAATATAAGACATGATATCACTCAGAAGAGGCTTTAGGACATTTGCGGGGATGAATCTGAAGCAAAGACTACTGAAGGGGATGAATCTGAAGAAAAGACTATTGGAGGGAGTTAAAAGAAAGGGGGGTCAGTACTATGTAGAACTACGGATATTGTTGGGATTGACTAATAGATTGTGATGCGGGTCTGAATCCGAAGATTATGAGAAATTGGTAGTACTTTCTGAAATCATTTCAAGCTCTCTTAACCAACATAAATTGTCCACAATAAGAAATTTAAGCATTTACTTTTTGAATAAATTAATAGTCAAAAAAGAGAATATCCTGTATTTTCCTTGAACCGAACAAACCTTGTATTTGCCGCGATCCAAACAAATTATGAGACACAAATGAAACGCATTAAAAACTTGAACAATTGAATCGGTCGGTACACATAAACTCACGAAAACAAATTAACCATGTAAAATGTACATTCAAACTTCATATCATTTATTCTTTTATTTGACAACCTTTGACCTCAAAAAGTATGTCAAAATTGCACGAAACAACAGAAGGACACAATACATGCAGGTTTAACAAAATAAAAAAACTTGTGACAAAAGTTCCCCAAATAGAGAATTTGAAAAGATACATCAAGTTCCTATTAGAAAGATAACTAAGTACTCCCACAAACAACATCTTCCATCTTATTTCTAGCATGAACTTTCCAATATCTTCAACCTGATGAGCTTCGTTGAGTTTTAAACCTAGCACATGCAATCAGTAATAAACACAATTAGTCTCCTTGAAAATTAATTTTGTCAATAAGAACTAAACTTAAAAAAATAGGTGCGTTGTATGTACCTGAGACAGGTCACATTTTAACTTCAAACAATGTGGTCAGTGAAATATATGAAGACTTCAAATGTAATAAATAATCCCTACAAGAAAAACATAGAAAAATATAAATTGATAGCGAGAACAGAAACCAAATTAAGACAAGTAGAAATAAAATAATTTATATTCTTACCAAGATTTAAGGAGAGGTCTTGGTGGGGCAATTACGACTATCATGGTACTCCATTTTGTTACACATCTTACAAAGTCTTGGCTTTTTTTGTTGTTGTTCCATAGATTTCTCCTTCCCCCCTTTGATTCGTTTGCCACTTCCTTTGGTATTGACATGTTTAGGCGGTAAGATTTTAATTTTCTTCGGAATGGTAGATCCAATAAAAGACTCTAATTCTTGTATTTTACTTTGCTCATTATTATTGTCCATCTGCATCAAATCTTCCTCAATATTACTTATTCCTTCTGTGATGCGCATAAATTTTTCTTCACTTCCTTTAGCCAAATTCATCATTCTATGCATTTTTCCCATAAATTAGATATTAGTTGCCTTTCATGTTCTGCTTCACAACATTCCTCCACCAAATCAGTATCCACATTAAAAATCGCCTTAGTATTTGCCTTCTTTGTCCATCTATTGAGGATATAATAATTTGGAATTTCATCCAAACACTTTCCTCGTAAAATAAAAAGTATATGACAACATGGAATACCTTCTAATTCAAATATTTTGCAAGAGCAATGTACAATGTCACTTGATGCATCAGAAATAACTTGCCTTGGCCTACCACGTCCATCTGAGATTGTTGATATTGATTTGTCTCCTTCTGTGTTTTTATCATCAACCACACAATCCATACAAGCTGTCCACAATTCATTTTGAAATATGTAAAAAAATTTATGTGTATATATCTCTCGTCCATACTTCTCAATTGATTTGTTTGTTTTCAATACAAGCATTGAATTCAAACAATTGTTATCAGCTTCTAATTCCTTGTGCCTCTGAGAAGCTAATGCACTATCAAATCGTATCCAAACTCAATTAAACTTAAATGTTTGTTAACAAATGATCCATAAAATGAGTTTTCACTCTCTGACCTAGAGGTAGTCTTCAGAATACCACTCAAGAACAAATCTTTAAAGTAAGCCGGTATCCACATGCTTCGGATATCATACATGTTTGCCAACCAACTATTCTTTTCTAAATCAAAATCACTAATCATGGATGCCCACATACATTCAAATTCTTTAGCTGTCTCTGACGCATACACACATGATTTGATTTGATTCATAAATTGAATATCACTATTCAAAGAGCCGCCTATCTTTTCGGATAATTTTTTCATGATATGCCACAAACAAAATCTATGAGTGGAGGTGTCAAAAACCTCTTGAATTGCTACTTTCATAGCAGGATCTTGATCAGTCACAATATACACAGGCTTATTTTGTCCCATAGCATTTAGAAAATTTCTAAATAACCACACAAAAGACTCAATCTTTTCATTGGTCAAAAGTGCAGCTGCAAAAGTAATGGACTGTCTATGATGGTTAACTCCGGTGAAAGGTGCAAATATCATAGCATACTTATTAGTGCTATATGTGGTGTCAAAAGAAACAACATCACCAAACACTGAGTAATTTCTTCGACAAATAGCATCAGCCCAAAAGACATTTTTCAATCTACCTTCCTCATCTAACTCATATGCAAAGTAAAACGAAGGATCTTTAGCTCTCTTTCTGTTAAAATTATCAATAAAGATATGGGCATCAGAATCTTTTATTTGAGTTTTTAAGTCTCGATGAAAATTTTGGAGATCTCTCTGTGTGCATCCAACATCTCCGTAATCCCCATATTGTTCTTTAAGCAAATGATATGCTTTTGAGGTCCCTATATTTGCTCGATGGTATATCTTCAATAATGACTTATGCACAGGATTTATTTTTCTTGCCGATCTAAAAAAGTGTACCTTTCGAGGAGTAGCAAGCATATGTGTGTGTCCTTCATAAAATCTCACAACCTCATATTTATCATCTTCATTTCTCTTAAATGCCACTAAAGCTTTGCAACCGCATCTAGTTTCACATACTTGCTTTATCTTGGGTTTGCTTGTACATATTGCTTTCTTTCCTTTACTATTACGATCAATAAGCAATTGTGAAGTAGCATCTTCAGAGGTGCTTTTTTCATTTGCATCTTTCCGCCAACCTTTCTTTGAACATACATAATATTTGCGACTCAATTGTCCAGTTTTTCTATCTTTGCTTACAGACGAGCTCCGGACACTAAAGCCAACATGATGAGCATAATTTTTATAAAAAGCCTCAGCTTCTTTCAAGTTATCAAATCTCTTTCCAATAGCTGGCTTCAAGTGTTCTGCACAAGGAGGCACCCATTCTTTAGGTTCTGTAAAAGGGCTAGACTTTTTCGGCGTCACAGGAATTTCATTTTGGTTAAGCTCCATTAAGTGATCTGAAAAGGGTAGGAAAATCAATCATCAATATAAGTGATAAATAATATCATCAACAAACACTAATGTGAAGACAGATGGGAAAGCTCTCTGACTTTAAGAAACTTTGTCTGAAACTTTTTTTTATAGAAAAAGGATGGAGCATCCAAGATGCTCCACCCAGCTAAATTAAGAAATCTGAAATTAATTTATGATGATCAATCCTTATGATTATTCGTTGTCAAACACACAATTTAAAGCGATGAATAAGTGTTTCAAACAAGTGCAAATTCACTTAGTTTCTTGAAATTAAATTAATGAAGGTCAGTCTTTATGATCACTAAGTTTCTTAATTTTTTCTTTTTTTTAAACTAAAGTACATAGTGAGAGGCTAAAGAGACAACAGAATGAGAGGCGGGATAGCGATGAGCAAGAAAAAGTTTTTTTTAACAACAAACAAAAAGAACAGGCAAAGTATCTCTTAAAGGTCTAAATGGCGTAAGCATCCAAGAGTTGTTCATCTCTTTACAAGCAAATTGCAGTTAACAATGATCCACATTGTTAACTGCAATTAGGCTCTTTACACAAACAACCAATAATAAACACAATTAGGCTCTTTGAGAATTAATATTCTCAATAGAAACTAAAGCTAACATATGCTCTGTATATATCTGAGAGACAACTCTCAAAAAAAAATTTAAAGTAATGGAAACGAAGGATCACCAACTCACCAAATTTCATGAAAATTTTCTCAAAATATAAAACACATAGGCTATTATTATAACCCACTAACTGGAATACACATTCAAAATTAAGATATAAGAATAAAGGGCCTAATAGCCATAAATTAAAGAAGCTATTAAATCACAAATTTATAAACAAGAAGGTATACCTTGATCTGAAAATTCCTACGAGGCGATAGCGATTCCGAGAAAGAGAATAACGAGAGTGACGAGAGAAAGACAACCCGAGAGACTAACGCGAGAGAGATGTGGATGAGCGGAGAGATGACCCAAAGCCGAGGAAGATGAAGCGACAAGCAAGGAAAGAGAGAGATACGTATCTGGTTGATTGAGATTAGTCACGTGATTGAGTTTTAATTATGTTTTGATCTTGACCATCAAATTAAAACAGATGGTTAAGATTTATGTATCCTATATCCTATAGAAGACTTGCATCTCATAGGATATGCTCCCAGGGTTTAACATCCTAATTAAACAATTTCTTCAATTATCTCATATGTAAACCAAGTGATTATTAACACATGATAAAACTACTTATGAACAGAGGTAAAATTTATTAAACATATTTATCTTACTTAGGTATCACAAACCTAGGGTTTAAGCATGATTAATTAACATGAAAACTCAAAGAAAACTTCACGTAATAAATCAATTATTTCATATCAGCATATCTGCAGTTTTCTGCAGAACATATCATTAGTAAATTAAGCATATCTTTCTCTAGACAAACTCTGTTTAAGAATAGTTTTTCACTTTTGGAGACCAGATTCACATAGAAATCATTTGGCACTGGTTTGGTTTAGTTTGGAGTTTATTTGTTATCTCAAATTACCAGTTAAAAGCTACACACGTGCAGCAGTTTTCTGCAGGACATATTATTAGTAAATTGAGTATATCTTTCTCTATACAAACTATTTTTTAGAATGTCTTTCTGTTCTAGAAACTAGATTCACATATCTTTCATTTGACACTATTTTAGTTTAATTTGGAGCTTATTTTCTATCTCAAAATTTTAGTTAAATATTATATATGTGCAGCAGTTTTTCTGCAGAAAAATATATATCACAAGATTAGTGTAGAAGAAGAGCCCCAATATTCAAATAACTAGGGTTTTCACAAGGTAGATCTTAGTTTACCAATTTAAAATGAAATTTATATTAATCCTAATCATCATGATCATTTTTCTCTCATAAACAGCAAGAAAAACATGTAGATCTAACATTTATTTACAATCTAACATTAAAAATCTATTCTTTTAACCCTCCAAGTTAAGATTTAGACATGTAAATATAAATTAAAAATCTAAACTACTTATTTAACTATGGGGATGGGTTTGGATGCAAGTGATCTTGCCTTATCATGTGTGCAAGCCTTTGAAACTGATGTGAAACGACTCCTCGTCGCCAAACGTTCTAGATCTCGCCTTTTCCTCGCTTCTCTCCTCACAAGACGCTCCCAAAATCTTAACTTTAGGGATAGGGTTTGAGAGAGAGGAAGGGGGGCTGCTAGGGTTTGAAAATCTGATAAAAAGATAATAATTTTTGTGAAAACACAGGTACATATATATATGCAAACCCGAATTAAACCCGTTTGACCCGAACCAGGAAACCTAGTCAGACTAGGAAAAAGACCTTCGGTATTTTGGCTATAACTTTCTCATATGACCTCAGAATGAGGTGATCTAAGACTTGTTGGAAATCTGTTGAAGAGAACTACAACGTTGGGCTTTTAAGTTTTTCCATATTCTAACTGTATCAATGTGTAAAACCTATAAACTCTTAACTGGTCATTATTTCCAGATTTCTCTTCGTGCATGATTTGCGCATTTGCACTCATATATACACAAATATATGTTGAATTGATCCCAAATCAATTCCTAGCATACTCAAACATTAATAAAAATGTATTTATCACCATATAACTTATTTATTATTATTTATCATAAAATATTCAAATTTTAGGGTTTTACAAAAATATATTAAATAAAAATAGAAATGTAATATTACACTTAGAAATTAGTCCAATTTTGCGGTTAATCATAATGCTCTACTTAGAATTCAGTCCAATTTTAAGGTTAACTATAATGCGCTGGTAGATACGGGAGCAGATCTTAACTGAAGTAGAGAAGGTCTTATTCCCTCCCAATACTTTGAAAAAATAACTCATGTGGTTAGCTCCACAAATGGTCAAAATCTCAGAGTTGAATATAAGCTTTCAGATGTTCATGTTTGCAATCAAGACCTATGTTTAAAAATGTCATTTATTCTGGTCAAAGACTTAGAACAAGGTATTATTCTTGGTACCCCTTTTATCAATCTTCTTAAACTCTTTTTGTTGAGGACGATGGTCTTCATTTTTATACAAAATGGGTTTAAATATACTATTAAGTTTAACAATACACCTCAAGAAGGGTATCTCAATTAATTAATTTCTGTCTTATCTTATAAAGAAATTTTCCTTCTAGATATTTCTAAAGAAATCAAATCGAGAGAAAATTGAGAAACATATTAGTGAGAAATAATTTATTAAAAAGTTAAGGATATTTCATGAAAAACTTGAAAAGGAAGTTTGTTCTGAATTTCCTCATGCTTTTGATTTAGAAAAAATATGTTGTTAGCCTTCCTTATGAAAAAGGTTTTTCTAAAAACAAAATTCCTACCAAAGCATGATCTATACAAACGAATCAAAGACTCATAGTGAATATGTAAACAAAAATTTCGATCTTCAAAATAAAAAGTTAATTAAGCCTAGTTCTTCTCCTTGGAGTTGCGCAACCTTTTATGTTGAGAATACTGCAGAACTTGAAAAAGGGGTTCCTAGATTAGTCATTAATTATAAACCTCTCAATAAAATTTTACAATGGATTCGTTATCCTATACCAAATAAACAAGACCTAATTAAAAGACTTTAGGGCACAAAAATATTTTCAAAATTTGATATAAAATCAGATTTTGGCTAGTTCAAATAGCCAAGGAAGATCGCTATAAAACGGCTTTCATTGTCCCATTTGGACACTATGAATGGAATGTCATGACTTTTGGGTTAAAAAAATGCACCATCTGAATTTAAAAAAAATTATGAACGAAATCTTTAATTTTATACTTCTTTTACCATTGTCTACATTAATGATGAGCTTGTTTTTCTAAAGATATCAATCAACATTGGAGAAACTTAAATATTTTTCTCAATATTGTAAAAGTAATGGTCTAGTGGTTTCTTTTAGAAAAATAAAGTTTTTTCAAACAAAAATACAATTTCTACGATATGCTATTGATAAAGGCACTATCTCTCCTATCCATCGGGTTATTGCCTTTGCTGATAAATTTCCTGATGAAATGAAAGAAATAAACAATTACAGAGATTTTTGTGATGTCTAAATTATGTTTCTGATTTCTATAAAGATCTTGCATCTGATAGAAAATCCTTAACCATAGGTTAAACAAAAACTGCACTGAATAGACAGAGCAACATTCTGAAGCGGTCAAAAGAATAAAAACTAAAGTAAAATTATTACCTTGTTTATCTCTTCCAGACCCTAGTGCTTTCAAAATAGTGGAAACAGATGCATTTGATTTTGGTTATGGCGGCATTCTTGAACAAAAAATTAATGGTAATGAAGTTTTAGTTGCATTCACTTCTGGAGCTTGGAATGACACTAGAAGGAATTATTCAACAACTAAAAAGGAGATGCTTGCTATTGTTCTTTTAGTTAATAAGTTTCAAGGTGACTTATTGAATCAAAAATTTTTACTAACAGTAGATTTTATGTCGCTAAATATGTTATCAATAAAGATGTTCAAAACTTGGCATCTAAACAAATATTTGCTAGATGGCAAGCTATTCTTGCTATTTTTATTTTGAGATAGAATTTATTTGTGGAAATAATAACAAATTACCTAATTTTCACTCGGAGAATTTTTACAAGGATATGACACTATCAAAATTTGATTACAGAGGAATGCAAAACTTGAAGAAACGAGATCTTTTAATACTCCCTTAATACAAGACAAAAGGAAGCATATTCTCCTTTCATCCGAGATCTATAGTTAAACTTATCATCCTTGATAATTCGATCAGAATTTATTACCGGTGGAAATGACAATAAAGTTTCTTCCAAAAGATTATTATTATGTTCCCACAATGTTTGGAAAAACTACTCATTATTATGATAAAATTCTTAAAGAAACATAAAGTGCATTTAGCATCATAAATAGAGAGGAAAAATACAGTTATTCTCGATTAAGAATATATCATATTATTCCATTAAATTGATGGAACTTATATGGAAACCCTAATGCTCCTCGAATATTTGGAGAAAAACCTCATATTGATCCTCAACAATACAACTATTGAGATTACCAAGCAGCTTGGGAACATGTTCTGTACATTCAAAATCATCTAGGAAAACATACATGGTGGATAGGATTTATGAATCAGATGAGTCTACCAAATTGGTTTATTGAAACCTTTTGGGCTAAATTTGGAGCCATTAAAGAAATAATGCCAACTGAAATCCTTAAAAAATAAGGAAAACACTTATCTCTCACGATAACCTTCAAATATCAATGGAATATGGTCTCCCTTGGATTATGCAATGGGATTGGGACTCTATTATAAAAGATAATGATGTTCTGCCATCTTATTTTGCTAGAAATATTTCGGTAAAATGGTATGATCGTTGGAACATCATAAATTATCTAAGTGGAAGAAAAATTCCTATTTCCTGAGTACAGCTCAGAGTATGGATTAAAATCTAATCCTAAGAAATCCGATATGAAGACTATACAAGAAAATCTATATGACAAATATGCACTGCAACATCCGAATGCATGTGAAGAAAAGTTAAAGTCACTTGTTTATGATGAGTTCCTAATGCTACTCGCTCCAATAGATAATAATACTAGGTCTATGACTTCAAAACCAGCTGAGATATCGGAACTTGCTAAGCTAAAGTGTTCTTCTGCTAATCAAGATGACGCTACTATGGATTTTGAAGAAAACAATGGTGACGATTGTTATGGGCTTATATGATATTCCCTAACAACAAAACATGATTAATATTAACGATTTAAAATTCAAGTCGATCATTTGAATAGAATAATTTTAGTAGTTAAAGATAATAAAACTTTGATACAATTTTATTCATAGCTAAACAAGAAGCAGTTATCAACAACTATAGAGGAAATGACAATTCCAACTTAAGAGCCTGCATACAGTATGCTATCAATAGTTCTACTTTGGATTCTTACCTTGTACTTTTGCATGAAGAAATTTGTGGCTCCTACCTACCTATGCTAAAAAGGGTCCTCTATAACCTATTTTCATGATAGGTTTTGAAAAAATTATCACTGTGGGTCTCACACACCTTGACAAGGCATCTAAGAATAGTATCAGGAGAAACTCTATAAATCGAAGTAAGGGCATGAAGTTGGGAGAGGCTTTCGGGAGAGAAAAGAGAAAGAAAACTCTAAGTGTTTCCTCTCTTATTTTCTTAAATTTGTGAGTGAGTGAGTTTTGCTTTGAAGTTTTTTTGTAGTGTTTGTAAGATAAGAGTGTAAGCGGGTAAGGTGTGTACTACTACTACTACTACTACTCTAGTTGCTAGCTAGTTCATCTCTCAGCTACTAGTTTGTGTAAGCTATTTCAGTATGTAAGTTTGCTTTCTATCAATATTATTACCTAGTTTGTGTTTGATTTTTATGTTCTATCAAGAGTATTGTTCTTCATTTTCTTTTAAGCTTCCATTGTTTATTTTCTTGCTTCCATTGTTTATTTTCTTGCTTTCATTTTTTATTGTTTCCTGATATACATGTAAACAAAGAAGAAGATATAGCGATAAATAGTATTTATATCCTCTCCTCCGTCCATACTATATTCCCCATATACTAGTTTTATCGTATCAAGGCTAAAACAGCCCTGCTAACGATTAGTATCAGAGCCAAGTTAGCCGGTGGAGGAGTCGGTCGGCTGTAAGAAAAATATATCCTCAGCTCTCCGATGTATATCTCTGCTTAATAATATTGCATGAAACAACTTATGCCTTGTATGCCTACTTGAACTACAATAAAATAATTATATATATTTGTAGTAAAAAAAACTACTGCAATATTGTATGTTTGAATTCCAACATCTTTAAATTTAAGCTTCCTATAATTTATGCTTCAAAACTTACATTGATATAATTTGCTCTTATACTCTAGTTTAATCTAGAACTTTTAAGCACATTTTAGTGTTCTTTCTTAATTTTCTTTTTATTTGCTGTAGTCACGACTTACGCAGCTTTGTCTTGTATTTATCTGGTGTTGTTAACTGATAAGGATATTGTCAACTATTTGAGAAAACTTTTATCTGCTCAATATCTAGCTTTTATACTTTGCTTCTTTTCTAAAATTTTATTTCCTTAACTAGTGGTCGTAGTTTACACGGTTTTCTCCCATAAGCCAAGGGTGCATCTAGGGCTTCTCTATTAGTGTTTATCCTCTACTGTTGACAGGTTGGATTTTAGTGTCTTTTTAAAGATGCCTAACTTTTTAAGCCATCTTTATTTAGATAAAAAGAATCCTTATGTTAAGACTATGTCGTAAAAATTCAGAATCTCTAAATTATGAAATCATTGACTAGAGTAATCAAAATTGGAAAATGTGTAAAGTCAATACTAATGACATTTATTGTAAAGAAAGTTTTAAACTAAAAACTACATATCATGTTAAAACTATTGAAAAGACAAAAATAGTAACCTCTCACACAGAAAAGTTACAATTACTTAGTGACACAGATATTAAAAAAATCGCTGATAGATCCTAGTCTTAAATTCCTTCATCTTGGCCTCGTTCAAGTATCCATTAGGCCTCTTACTAGAAATGGTCTTAACACTTCAGTCCTTTTTTGCCTACGTGATGGTAGATTCTCTATTTTTTCGGACTCTTTAATTGGGTTAATTAAGTCAAGTTTTAGCAATGGTCCTATATTTTTCCATACTTTTCCAAATTTCTATGTTTCTTTATCAGACCCTGGAATTCTTAAAGTTTTAACTTTGAATCTTCAAACTTCTGATTTTAACATGAATTTCAACTCTGAAAGTATAGCTTTGACCTATAGGTTATGCTACAAAGGGATGAATACTCTTACACCATTAGCAATGGTTAACCCTGAAAAAAGGAGCGACTACTTTGTTTCTCACTCATGCTAAAAATAATCTAATTATTCCAAAGACCTTAAAATGGAATGAAATTCAACTTCTTTCTGTTTGGAAATTAAATTAAGTAAAAGATCCAAAGCTATCTAAAAATTCTAATTTTCAAAAAATTGTTGAACATCCTAATGGTGATGTAGAAGTCAACTTTTCTTCTTTTAGAAAGATCATTCTTGAATCTTCCGATGAATGTCGCGCCTCAGTTTCTTCAATTCCTACTCGAGAAACAGAATTCTCTAAAAATAGAAAACCATAGGAATTAAGCATAACCTTGAGCCAACTGCCATTTATGATGATCCTGATCCACCAAGATTAAGTATTAATGTTATTAATGATTTTGATGACAGACCCTCTTTTGAGGTTGATAAAGATTTTCTAAGAAAATATTTTAATTCTCGAAAATCAAAATAAGAAAGAATGGTTTTTAAAACATATGAAGAAGATTATAGATCTTCTATTTGAGCTCTATATTATGATTGTATGTGTACTATTAGAAAACACATACCTTTTTTCTTATGGTATGAAGTTATTTACCTAGAAGATTTAAAAAACTTCTCTTAAGCATTTACCCATTGAAAACCATGCTAATGTATTAAAAAAAATTTCTAACACATGCAAAATGGAATACGATAAAGAAATTGAATCTTTACATCTGCCTCTTGAACCGATAAAATTTGGTAGGGGAAAAGAAGAAGCCAAGGTTGTTCCTATAAAAACCCTTGAATCTAATTCCAACACAGCTCGACAAGAGCATAGCTCCCTAATATTTGAACAAAATAACTTTACCAACATTCACCTTCAAACAATAGGTAAACAAACAGATAGAATTGAAAATATGCTTCTAGATATAAAAAAACCTATCACAAACCAAATTTCTATACCACCTTTCACTCCCCAAACTTTCACTGAGAACATCAAATTAGGGAATAACAAAACTTTTAAACTTACTGAAAAAATGAGTAATCTTTCTAAAGAATTAACTAAAAGATTAAAAGACATATCTCTAAATAAAACTCCAGCCAAAAATGTTTTATTTGAATTTGAATCCCAGTTCAATGATATAGCTGGCTACAGATCAGATCATAATAACACCTTGAAAATTGAAAACATTAAAAACCACGATTATAACTCAAGAAATTATTACAGAAGACCCACTCTTGATGATATGCAATTTGAAGAAATAACTAGTTATCATAAAACAAATTTTGATGGAAATGCTCTTATAGAGTGGAATCTTGATGGTTACACTGAATATCAAACCATACATCTATTACAAGAAATGCTTATTTACGCTAACGCTCGAAGACAACAAGGTAACATTGAAAAAAGACGTTGCAAGTGGTATGTGTTCCTCTTTTTCTGGTTAGCTACAAGGCTGATGGTATCGTTATCTCACTGTAATAGAGAGAAACATTATCCTAAATAACTATAAACAAAATCATCTAGGAGAACCAATTCTTGATGAAAATGGATACTATTTTAGTGATGTGGTTTACACCTTACTCCCTTCTATTTACCATCGTTTTATTGATTTAGCGCATAGCCTTTAAGATAAGGTTAGAGAACAACTATGAATTTTAGGTGTAAAACTCTTACAGATTTTAAATGGTATAAAGATGTTTTTCTTTCTAAAGTTTACCAGTTACATGATTGTAATAATCCTATTCGGAAAGAAAAATTTGTTTCAGGTCTTTCACCTTTGTTTGCCGAGTGTTGATGTCAGATGTTTAACAGTGAGATTTTATGTGAGTTATGGAGAGTTCAGGGTCCCTCAATCTTCTTTGACGGCTGATTATTGAGCAAAGGGTTCGATCCTGCACACAAACAATACATTAGAGGGTCGGAGTTGGGTTCTCCAGTGATTCCTTTGATGGTCAAGTCAGTATGGATCTTAAGTGGAGGAAAGGAAATGTGAGTGTTGTAGGGTACGATGCAAAAATTGCGTACTTTCATGCAGTAGGCAATGCGTCTATCTATAGTGGGTTTTGAAGGGTATTTGTGTAGCTTCGGCCGAGTCCAAGCAGTTGGCTCGGTCAGCTAATATTTTACAAGTGTCGGTAGTGGGTGATCTGAGTCATCCTCATATTTATTGTGGCGGCGATAGAGGGGCTGCGGTGCCAGCGTGCTACGATGAGTCATTATGACTCTAGGGGAGATGTAATGATGGCTTAGACTTTGCATTTAATGTTATGGTGACTGGCTATCATTGAGGGGTTCGAGAAAGACCGCCTTTCGTCTCGACTTTTTGAGAGGGTGAACAAAAGACGCCTTTTGATTCAGCCACTCTAAATGAGGGCGCTTCTTGACTCGGTCAACTAAGTGATAATGCATTAAGTTGGTTTTAACAGCGGGGCTTGAGTGAGGACGCCTTTTGACTCGGCCCTCTTAGGAGGGGCCGAGTGAAGGCGTCCTTCGACCCGGCCCTCATAAGGTCATATCGAGTTAGTGTACAGTTAATTTAGGACACGCGTCATCTCCTAGAATAGGATTAACACTTGGTCATTTCTATGATACAACACCGAGAGAGTGAGAGAATCTCTTAAAGAACAATGGAATGGACAAATACCTTATGCTCACATTCCTTTTGGAGAATTAATCCAAAGAGCTAACACTATTGGCTTTAAGACTGTAATGATGTTAAAATTGAAAGCCAATTAAAAATCGAATCTTTTGGGTAAAAGAGTTAGGAGATTTTGTTATTAGTTCATCTTTAAATGGAAAACCCAAGAATTAAAAATAAGCATAAGAATTACTTAAAAACACAAAAATATAGAATTGATAAAAATGACTAAAGAAAACCCCTAAGAGAAAATTTTCAAAGTACTTCAATAATAATAATAATAATAATAATAATAATAATAATACAAATATTCCTACATGTTATAAGTGTAAAAGGAAGGGACATTATGCTAATAAATATTTTCAATAGAACCTAAAAATAAAAGTTAATGAACTTCTAGAATCTAAAAGTCTCTAGAAGAAATCGATAAGTTCATTAATGCTTTAAAACTTAGTAATGACGATGATTCATCAAATTGATGATGAGTTCAACAATCTTTGCACCGGTTATAATGAAGATAGCGTTGAATCCTCTAAAACTCTTCAAGAACTTCGAGTTAAATACTTTAAGCAACCATGAACAGTTTATTCTTGAAACCATAGATGCAATCATTGATCCACAAGAAAAAGAGCCCAATTAACTAAGTATCTTGAAATAACTAAGAAAAAGGAAAAAAATTAGTAAAACCTATTGATGAAAAGAAGAGTAATGAACACTACACGTTCTTTGAAATTTTAAATAGAATTCAAAATGAAAAGAAAATTAAAAATCGAATCTTTTGGGTAAAAGAGTTAGGAGATTTTGTTATTAGTTCATCTTTAAATGGAAAACCCAAGAATTAAAAATAAGCATAAGAATTACGAAAAACACAAAAATATAGAATTGATAAAATGACGAAAGAAAACCCCTAAGAGAAAATTTTCAAAGTACTTCAATAATAATAATAATAATAATAATAATACAAATATTCCTACATGTTATAAGTGTAAAAGGAAGGGACATTATGCTAATAAATATTTTCAATAGAACCTAAAAATAAAAGTTAATGAACTTCATTAGAATCTAAAAGTCTCTAGAAGAAATCGATAAGTTCATTAATGCTTTAAAACTTAGTAATGACGATGATTCATCAAATTGATGATGAGTTCAACAATCTTTACTTGGTTATAATGAAGATAGCGTTGAATCCTCTAAAACTCTTCAAGAACTTCGAAGTTAAATACTTTAAGCAACCATGAACAGTTTATTCTTGAAACCATAGATGCAATCATTGATCCACAAGAAAAAGAGCCCAATTAACTAAGTATCTTGAAATAACTAAGAAAAAGGAAAAAAATTAGTAAAACCTATTGATGAAAAGAAGAGTAATGAACACTACACGTTCTTTGAAATTTTAAATAGAATTCAAAATGAAAAGAAAATTAAAGTAAAATAAACATTGAAGAACTTCAAAAGAACAGAGTACTATGAGGATAGGAATTGTTGATCTCAAACAAAAGATAAAAAACCGGAAACATACTTAGAAAATAAAATGCAAAAGAGTTCGAAAGATTTAAAGAAATAAAAAACTTTGAACATGAAGAAACCTCTAATGATAATGAATTTATAAATTCCATAGAAATATACGTTGAAAAGAAATGGAGGTGTAATATTATGCTCAATATTATGGATGAATACTCTATCCAACATACTCTCGATTGACACTGGAGCATATGTAAATTGTATTAGAGAAGATCTTATCCCTTTTAGATTCTATGAAAAACACCTCATATGTAATTTATATCTAAAGGCAAGATATAAATTACTAATACTTATATTTGCAATGGAGGTCTAAAATTAAAACTTCATTTGTCTTATTTAAAGACCTCAAGCAAGGCACTATTTTAGGAACTCCTTTTGTTAATAATCTAAAGCCTTTTATTATTGATGATCACGACATTCATACAAATGCTAGTAATTCCA